>CM033646.1:1948581-2129160 GCA_019512145.1 Engystomops pustulosus | reverse complement strand
GGCAGTATTATAGCAGTTATATTATTGTACCTATGGGGGCTGGGATTGTATTTAAGTAATTATATTCTTGTACAAGGGGGCAGTATTATAAGCAGTTATATTCTTGTACATAGGGGCGTATTATAGTAGTTATATTCCGTACATAGGGGGCAGTTATTATAGTAGTTATATTCCTGTACAATGGGGGCAGTATTATGTAGTATATTCTGTACATCGGGGGCAGTATTATAGTGTTATATTCCTGTACATGGGGCATATTATAGTAGTTATATGTCTTGTACATAGGGGGCAGTATTATAGTAGTTATATTCTTGATTAGGGGGCAGTATTATAGTAGTTATATTCTGTACAGGGGGCAGTATTATAGTAGTTGTTATATTCTTGTACATATGGGGGCAGTATTATAGTAGTTATATTCTTGTACATAGGGGGCAGTATTATAGTAGTTATATTCTGGTACATGGGGGGGCAGTTTATAGTAAGTTATATTCTTGTACATAGGAGGGCAGTAGTATAGTAGTAATTCTTGTGTAATAGGGAGCAGTTATTATAGTAGTTATATTCTTGTTACATAGGGGGCAGTATTATAGTAGTATATATTCTTGTACATAGGGGGCAGTATTATAGCAGTTATATTCTGTAATAGGGGGCAGGTATTATAGTAGTTATATTCCTGTACATAGGGGCAGTATTATAGGCAGTTATATTCCTGTACATAGGGGGCTGTATTATAGTGTATATTCTTGTACATAGGGGCAGTATTATAGTAGTATATTCTTGTACATATGGAGCAGATTATAGCAGTTATTATTCGTACATAGGGGGCAGTATTATAGCAGTTATATCCTGTACATAGGGGGCAGTATTATAGTAGTATATTCTGTCATAGGGGGCAGTATTATAGTAGTTATATTCTTGTACTAGGGGGCAGTATTTATAGTAGTTATATTCTGTACATAAGGGCAGTATTAGTAAGTTATATTCTTGTCATAGGGTGCAGTATTATAGTAGTTATATTCCTGTACATGGGAGCAGGATTTATGTAGTTATATTCCTGTACATAGGGGGCAGTATTATAGTAGTTATATTCCTGTACATAGGGGGCGTATTTAGTATTATAGTAGTATATTCTGTACATAGGGAGCAATATTATAGTAGTTATATTCCTGTACATAGGGGGCAGTATTATAGCAGTTTATTCTTTGTCATAGGGGGCAGTGATTATAGTAGTATATTGCGTACATAGGGGTCAGTATTATAGTAGTTACTTCTTGTACATAGGAGGGCAGTATTTAGTATTATAGTAGTTATATTCTTGTACATAGGGGGGCAGTATTATGAGTTATATTCCTGTACATAGGGGGCAGTATTTATAGTGTATATTCTTGTAACTAGGGGGCAGTATTATAGTAGTTATATTCCTGTACATAGGGGGGCGGGAGTATTATAGTAGTATCATTCCTGTACATAGGGGGCAGTATTATAGCAGTGTTATATTCTGTACATAGGGGGCTGTATTATAGTAGTTTATCTTGTGTACATAGGGGCAGTATTGGCAGTATTATAGTAGTTATATTCTTGTACATATGGAGGCAGTATTATAGCAGTTATATTCCTGTACATAGGGGGCAGTATTATAGCAGTATATTCCGTACATAGGGGGCAGTATTAAGAGTTATATCATTGTACATAGGGGGCAGTATATATAGTTATATTTGTACAAGGGGGCAGTTATTATGTAGTTTATTCTTGTACATAGCGGGGCGTAAGTATTATAGTGTTATATTCTTGTACATAGGGTGCAGTATTATGTAGTTATATTCTGTACATAGGGGCAGTATTATAGTAGTTCTATCTTGTACATAGGGGGCAGTATTATAGTAGTTATATTCTTGTACATAGGGGGCAGAATATTATAGTAGTTATATTTGTACATAGGGAGCGTAGCAGTATTATAGTAGTTATATTCCTGTACATAGGGGGCAGTATTATAGCAGTTATATTCTTGTACATAGGGGGCAGTATTATAGTAGTTATATTGCTGTACATAGGGGTCAGTATTATAGTAGTTATATTCTTGTACATAGAGGGCGTATATAGTAGTTAGTTTATTCCTGTACATAGGGGCAGTATTATATAGTTATATTCTTGTACATAGGGGGCAGTATTTATAAGTAGTTATATTACTTGTACATAGGGGGGGCAGTATTATAGTAGTTATATTCCTGTACATAGGGGCAGTATTATAGCAGTGTATTATTCTGTACATAGGGGGCTGTATTATAGTAGTTATATTCTTGTACATAGGGGGCAGTATTATAGTAGTTATATTCGTGTAATATGGAGCAGTATTATAGCGTATATTCCTGTACATAGGGGGCAGTATTATAGCAGTTATTTCCTGTACATAGGGGCCAGTATTATAGTAGTTAATTCTTGTACATAGGGGCAGTATTATAGTAGTTATTTCTTGTACATAGGGGCAGTATTATAGTAGTTATATTCTTGTACATAGCGGGCAGATTATAGTGTTATATTTTGTACATAGGGTGCCAGTATTATAGTTTATATTCCGTACATAGGGGGCAGTATTATAGTAGGTTATATTCTTGTACATAGGGGGGCAGTATTATAGTAGTTATATTCCCGTACATAGGGGGCAGTTATTATAGTTATATATTCTTTGTACATAGGGGCAGTATTATTATTTAGTAGTTATATTCCTGTACATAGGGGGCAGTATTATAGCAGTTATATCTTGTACATAGGGGCAGTATTATAGTAGTTATATTGTGTACATAGGGGTCAGTATTATAGTAGTTATATTATTGTACATAAGGGCCAGTATTATAGTAGTATATTCGTACCATAGGGGGGCATATTATAGTAGTTATATCCTGTACATAGGGGCAGTCTTATAGGTAGAGTGATTATTCTTGTACATAGGGAG
This sequence comes from Engystomops pustulosus, assembly GCA_019512145.1. Lineage (NCBI taxonomy): Eukaryota > Metazoa > Chordata > Amphibia > Anura > Leptodactylidae > Engystomops > Engystomops pustulosus. The sequence goes on along the minus strand of CM033646.1, from coordinate 2,126,210 downwards.
CAGTATATATAGTAGTTATATTCTTGTAATAGGGGGCAGTAGGGGCAGTATATTATAGTAGTTATATTCTTGTACATAGGGAGCAGTATTATAGTAGTTATATTCTGTACATAGGGGGCAGTATTATAGTAGTTATATTCGTACCTAGGGGGCAGTATTATAGCAGTTAATTTGTACATAGGGGGCTAGTATTATAGAGTATATGTCTTGTACATAGGGGGCGGCAGTAGTTATAGTAGTTATATTCTGTACATAGGGGGCAGTATTATAGTAGTTTATCTTTGTACATAGGGGGGGCAGTATTATAGTAGTATATTCTTACATAGGGGGACGTATATAGTATTATATTTTGTACATAGGGGGCAGTATTATAGTAGTTATTTCCTTGTACATAGGGGGCAGTAGTATTATAGTAGATTATATCTTGTACATAGGGGGCATAGGCAGTTATAGTAGTTTATCTTGTACATAGGGGGCAGTATTATAGTAGTTATTTCTGACATATGGGACGTTATAGTAGTTATTCTGTACATTGGGACAGTATTATAGTAGTTATATTCTTGTACATAGGGGGCGGCAGATTATAGTAGTTATATTCTTGTAACATAGGGGTGGCAGTATGAGTATTATAGTAGTTATATTCTTGTACATAGGGGGCAGTATATAGTAGTATATTCTGTACATAGGGGCAGTATTATAGTAGTTATATTCCTGTACATAGGGGCAGTATTATAGTGTTATATTTCTTGTACATAGGGGGCAGTATATAGTAGTTATATTCTTGTACATAGAGGGGGCAGTATTATAGTAGTTATATTCCGTGTACATTAGAGGGCGATATTATAGTAGTTAATTTCCTTGTACATAGGGGCAGTGTTATAGTAGTTATATTCTTGTACATAGGAGGCAGTATTATAGTAGTTATATTCCTGTACATAGGGGGCAGTATTATAGTAGTTATATTCTTGGTTTTGTTCTTTGGGTGAGATTTGGATCACATTATTGGACTTTTCTCTCCCACAGATGCTCCTTGGTCCGTCCTATTTGCCAACATGGATCCTGACTATACCTCCCTGGTTGTGAGGAACCTCACCCCGGCTCGCTCTTACCAGTTCCGTCTATGTGCCATGAATGACGTGGGCAAAGGGCAGTTTAGCAAAGAGACGCAGCGGTAAGAATTTGGGGTGACAGGTGTCTGTGCTCCCACTTTCAGATCTGCCCCCTAGAGGTGGGCGACTAATGATCACCCTGGGGGCCTGTGATACGTTGCCTCGCTGTGCCGGGTGGTGAGGTAATCCGAGGTCTGCGTTTCTTCTTATTTTCATGTGTATCCTGGGAGCCCATTACACAGGGAGAGACATTGTTACACATAATCATCCGGCGCAGATACAAGCGTTACACAGAATTTGTGAAAGATCCGGCTGATCTGACTGATGTCAGGCACTTTGATGTCGGGTTACCTTCCCAGCAGTCGGCCGCGTGTTTTATTTTCTTTCTTTTATGATAAGTAGAAAATTCAATGATTGTGAGGCTCGGCCTCTGTGGATTATCCGCAGCTGAACTGAATTCCTGAGCCGGTGATTGAGGGAGTCGAGAGATGCATCACATACATACATTACAGGAACCTCTGTAAGATCAGCAAACCTTTAACCCTTCTCCTGGCCGAGGGCTGCGCCGGGGATCAGAGCTCAGCTTTTATCCGAACAAAGGCGGCTGAATCTCTGTACAAAGCGTTATCTCTACGTAAAAGTCGCCTATTATTACTTTAACTGATCCGACCGCAATACGGTTACATACCGGCAGCATATTCTGCAGCGCTAGAACTCACCATCTAGAACCAGGATTGTGCCCGTTATGGGGCAGTGATCTGGTCACATGACTCTTTGGCTACCGGGCGGTGAGCACACAATGGGGCACATTTACTTACCCGGTCTAGTCGCGATCCCTGATCCGGACGGTCCAACTAAGATGAAGTCTGGCGCAATTCACTAAGAACGTGCGCCCGATATCCTGCATGTGTCGCTTCCCCGCTCAGGTCCGCCAGAGTTCACCTTCTTCTTCCTGGTGCTTGTAAGTGCGTGTTTTTGAACCCAATTTGAGATGTTAAATGCCGTGCGTTGTCCAAATCCATTGGATTGTCCAACGGCCGTCCACCGATGTGCCAAAATCTGATCGCGTGCACCAAAGACCCCAGTTAAATACAACGCAAAACAGACAAATTCGGGAAACCCGACGGAAAAGCATTCCGCGGACCCTTAGTAAATGTGCCCCAATGTGTAAGTGTGCAATCACCGAGTCAGGCAGCCGCTCGCCTTCCGAAGGAGGGAGGAGTAGTGAGTACTCAACCCGCCTTCTCCTCTCAGCCCTGTGCTCGCCTGGGATCTGGTCCTCTGTACAAACCCATAGCTTTACAGGTCTTTTTTTTTTATTATTTTTACTTTTATGCAAATTAGCTTCTCACTGCACTGATGGCGGGGCTTTGCCCACTAGACGTGGAGGTGGCGTAAAGGGGGAAATAGTTACAATTAGTGGCCTCTCGCCAGTACAAGACATGTTTTTAATGGCAGCCTTGACACCCCCTGCCTTGGCACAGGCTTCGGCATAAATTAGAGCACGGCCTTGCCAGTGCTCGCACCAATCTCCAACCAGAAGTGGAGGCAATCGTGGCAAATTTTTAGAAAGCTTTCATAAATTTCTGCCAACCCACAGAGAAATTGGGGGGAAGGGGGGTATTTATCATAGCTAGTACACCTTATTGTGGGCCGGTTGGGGCAGTGCCGGGCTATGGAATAAGCAGGCGTCGGACGAGGAGTTGCAATTCCAGGCTCTGCACTGGGAAATGCAACTACATGACAGCTTGTGCACCCCCCTGGCAAGATTTGGCCATCTGCCATTGTCTATAGGGGCAAGTGCAGTGCAAGTAGTTTACACCTAGTCTTAGGTAAGTAATATGTTTGTAGACTCCTGAGTAGAATGGGGCAGGACCTACCTCTGTCCTAAGGTCCATAGGTGGTTGGACGTATAACCTGGAATTAGTTTGATTAGGATTTTGACACATTTTTCACGCCAAAATAACTTAGAACTTAACATTGCAACTACTTCTGCAGCGGATGACTCATTCTTCGTACTGGACGCAAAGCTGCCAAATCTAAATTTTGAGGATTTGAACTACTTTTAACAATGTAGATGACATTTTGCAAAAAAAAAATGAAAAAAAGAAAAAAAAAATCTTTTTTGAGGGTTTTTTGCAGTCTATCAGTAATATGAATCATCTATTTTCTCTGACTCTCAGTACTTCCTCTAGCGGCGGGAAGAGACGGCGCTTATCTCCGAGGAGCATCCCTGTCGGAATGTGCTCGGATTTTTATATTTTGTGGTTGCGGCGGTCTCGGTCACGATTTGATAAATATCCCCGGAAAAAACTTTTCATTACCGTAATGTAGAGTTTCGCTTTGTACTTTGTTCTTTGTCAAAGTATCAGACAGATAAGGGTTTGTAGAATGGCGCGGGGATGGCTGCGACCCCATGTCGGGGTGATAACACTGCTGATCCTGAGCTCTCTGCTCTTCTCTCCACAGTGTAACGCTCCCGGAAGAGCCCCCCAGTGCCCCTCCCCAGCACGTCCTCGCTACCGGCCGCACCAACCAGTCCATCCTGATCCAGTGGCAGGCACCTCCGGAGAACCACCAAAACGGAGTCTTAAAGGGATACGTCATCAGGTGGGTAAACAGCATATTATACACCCTTTTAAAGGGATGAGAGCACCATCACCCTTAAAGCCCTGCTTACTTAAAGTGAACATTTCACCACCTTCAACAACCCCAATTCTTTGCACCCTTTAATAGTCAACACTTCACTGATTCTAACACAGTCAGAATTTTCTTTCTATCCCGCACTCAATGTCATTATTTTCAGCTTTTTTACTGTCAAATGGGTGGAGCCAAGCCACCTGTTCCATTGCAGATTTGACAGTAGAGAGCCTAATTAGCATATTCATTACTAAAACTACCCTGAAAATATGTTCATTAGGCGTCATACCATCCAATGATGGAGACGATTAATGTTTTGACAGCCTAGCTCCGCCCAATTGACAGTAAAGAACTTTAACTATCTCAAGGAGCAGTGTGGACTAGAGAAGTAATTCTCACTACTCCAGAATCAGTGGAAAAATTCCTATTAAAGGATGCAAAGAGTAGGGGGGTTGTTGAAGGTGGTGAAAGGTTCCCTTTAAATGGAATTAAAGGAAATCTCCCATCAAAATCCATCCTGACAAACCAGAGACATTACTCATAGATCCGGGCACCGTGACTGTGAGTATCATCGACTCCATGATTCTGTACTCCTCCTGTCTCCTTCTTTTGCTCCCACCATACATTGGGGACTTGGGGTATATTGAAGGTGCCCCGATACTAATGTTATCTCCCTGACTCCTATTCTCCCCTGATTAGCGGTAGATCGTCACACGCCCCGATTAATATGGATAATGTCGCACTTACAGCTCAACCTCTTGTTTCACTCGGAGACTCTGAGCGAGGTGAGAAGAGAGGGATTAGGGAGCGTCACATAACAGGAGGGATCTGTGTAAGACCGGAGAAGAGCGACGCACCCGGTGACCTGATGGGGAGCGGGGTGCATGGACAGGGGGGAGGGATTAGTGGGGAGCGGGCGGCGGATGTGAGACGGGTCCAGTGAGGTCAGCGAGAGAACGGGAAAGCGAGAGGCTAATGAGAGAGACGAGAGGTGTGAAGATTATTGCCAGACGCACCGCAAGTGATGAGCGGGGGAGAGGATTATTGGGAAACACGGGAGGAATTAATCAGATGTAGACACAACACGCGTAAACAGCGCGGCGCAGGCCGATGGAGGGGACAGATAAATGTCATTTAAAAGTCATCAGAGAAATGTCATCGATGAGCTGAAAAGAAACAAAAATCCCCCAAAAAACCCAGCTCTTCCTCCCTTTCATCCCTACAATCTAAACTGAAGGAGATTTTGACCATGAACATTCCCTTCTTCTGTATGTAAGACGACTGGCTGCAGCAGGAGCTCCCTCCTCTATCCTGTGAAGTCCCACCCTCATAGGGAATTCATAACCTTCACCAAATCTTTGCTTTCAATAATAGAGCCGGCTCCACTGATTCCAACGCAGTTGGAATTTTTTCTCTATGACCTACCATTCCCGAGCAATCAGAGCTTTTAATTTCCACACCTAATATGCTAATCAGGCTCTTCACTGTCAGGTGGGAGGTTCTAGGTATGAGCTGACAACGCCCACCTGACAGTCAGAAGCCTTATTAGCCAAAACTTCTAGCACTTATTGCTCGGGAATAGTAGGAGCTAGAGAAAAAATTCCAACTGCGCCAGAACCAGTGGAGTGGGACCTATTTAAAGAATTGGGTACGGTGCAGGTGGTGGGTGGTCAGCTTTATACAGAAATGTGAATCTTTCTGTCCTAGGTGGTGAATAAAATCTACTGCACTTGTTTTTTTTTACTTAATACAACACCATGGACAATCCCTTTAAAAATGAGGATACATACCTATCGTATTTCACAATGACCAGTCATTTTTAGAGAAAATCACATTCCTTATCTTTATGCAAATGAGGCACTCGGGTGCACTGGAGGCGGAGCTGTGTCTCATTTCACACCTGTGTTCTTTTTGCAGTACTGCAAATACCTATCCGACACCAGCATTTCATTTCCATTTTCTTTAAGGGGGTTAAAAAAAAGAGAACAGGTGCACTTGCCAACATGGCCCCGCCCCCGGTGCACTGATAATCTCATTTGCATAATGTGAAATATTGGATTTTCTCCAAAAAAATTTTAAAAAGAGACTTCTGGGAAATAGGAGAAGGACGTCAGAGCCAATAGAGCACTACTACCCTCAGCATTGGTAGTCTGTGGTAGTAAGATGCTGGGTGTTATTATACCGGAGTGTTGTGTATTTATCTGCTCTGTCCTACTAAGCACCAAGACCCATTTTTCAGAACATCTTCCATACAAATGATAGCCTGCAGGAAGAGGCCCGGACCGGATTAGTAAGGATTAGCCAGGAGGGAAGAAATCCCCAATAATTGCGGTGCGCCTGTGCTTGTCTCTCCGCAGATACGGTCTCTCCGGCCTGCCCGTAGACTACCAGTACAGGAACCTGTCCGCCCCGGACCTCAGCAGCCTGCTCCTGGAGGACCTCATTATCTGGACCAATTACGAGATCCAGGTCGCTGCTTTTAATAGCGCAGGACTGGGAGTATTCAGCCCGAAAGTGACCGAGTGGACCCTGCAGGGAGGTGAGACGACCCGGACCCCGGCGCTATTATATCATGCAAATGAGACGACCCAGCGCCGCTCCTGACATGTCTCTTCTAGAAAATTACTTATATATGATAATATGGTCTCAAAATTCCACATGGTGAATAATAAAGGGGGGGAGATGACCTGGTCCGATCAGAACTGACACATGGTTACACCCCCCTGTGTACTGGAGCAGGTTAGAGGGCTCCTTTAAATGACCTTGAACATTGATTATTTATGATGTATATGTCATATATAGTAGGACCCCGATAGCCACAGGATAACTTGCACTATCCTCTAAGAATAGTCCATTGATTTAAAGGGAACCTGTCACCAGGTTTTACCCCACTAAACTACCACCCAGCTAGGAGATGAAATGTTCTCTTTATAATTGCCTCTTTTATGTGAAATCTCATCCAATTAACTATAAAAAATCTCCTCCAAAGTCAGGCAAATATGACTCTTCTCAAGTTTAGTGGTTGCAGGGGAGAAGCCCCTATATCTTTTGGTTCTGTAGCACCTAGAAACAAGCTGCTGGTGTCATATTAAAGATAAAGATCTCATATTTCATGGTGGCTATGTGAGCTACATAACCAGAGATACAGGCAGACATAGGTGCAGATAAAGATCCAGTTCCTGCCTATTTCTTCACTACCTGCAGGTCCAGTTCTGGCCACTTCTTATCTTTAACATGACACCAACAGCTTGTTTCTTGGTGCTACAGAACCAAATATAGGGGATTCTTAATTGATCCTCCCATGCAACTACTAAACTTGAGAAGAGTCATATTTGCCTGACTTTGGAGGAGATTTTTTATAGGTAAACGGGTGAGATTAGACAAAAAAGAGGGAATTCTAGAAAGGACATTTTATCTCCTACTTGGGGGCTGGTAGTTTAGTGTTTAATATCTGTGGTGATCCAACACTCGAACCCCCTCAGATATTCTGAAAACAGTACACATCCAGTAGGAGACTTGCAGTAGCATGAGTTATCCTCTGCACGGTGATTGGAGCTGTTTCCTATTCCACTCCCATAAGGGGGGGTGAATATCTGTATTACTATAACACCCCATAAGTCATTGCTTGTCACACTGCAATTTGTAAAATACTATATTTATATATATTTCTAAATTTAGTACCTACGGTGGCCCCCGGAAACGTGAAGGCAGAAGCCGTCAATTCTACCGCCATCCGCTTTACCTGGAACCCGCCAAGTCCGCAATTCGTCAATGGGATCAACCAGGGATACAAGGTAGAGTGCGGATAGTGTCTGACCCTACATTTGGGGTCGCTGACTTTTGGCCCATTTAGGAACACGTATACCTAGGAATGTGCGGCCATTTATAGGATGCCCCCTATTACATGTGTAGGTAGCAGAACCCCTCTAAACCTACAGCGAAAATATGGGAACATTGCCTTTCCAGGAATTACCTTCTCTTACCGGAATCTGCAGGAAGGATCCGAAAATAGAGCAGGGCAGCGACAAGCAAGTGAAATTCCCTGCAGCCTGTCAGTAAGCAGAGGCGGGTCATAAATATGGATTTCCTCACCGTTGTCTTTTCCTATTATCCTGCTGCTTCTGCTCATAAAGGAAGGGATTCGGAGAGTGGAAGTAGATTAGGGGATTGTCATTCTTGTGCAGATCTATAATATATGGATGTTGTTCCGAATCTGACATTAAGGAGCCAAGAATGATCGCAGTGGGTTTTGATGCAAAAAATGTTTGCGGCTGCAGCGATTGTGGTGAAATCTACAGAATATTTGGATATTTTCTCTGGTCGCCACCTAGTGGTGCACATTGGGTAGTGGTAATGCTAGGATTGGTTGGCCCATATAGTGGTACTGGTACTATCCTTGTCCTATCACTTTCAATTTCCCACACCCTAGGGGACCACTCTCTGGCTTTATTGGACCCGGAAATTCTTAAAGATGGTTCTGTGCAGTGTAATAAACCCTATTCCTGGCCTGTGACCTCCTGCTCTGACCACCCTTGTGACCACCTTGGTGGTTTACATCCGTATCACTTGGTCATAAGTCATCTAGAGTTGAACCTCTACAGCAAAGTGAGGCTCCCTGTATGAGGGTTAAAGGGTGAGTACCGGGGAGCTTGCTGATACAACGCCCTTGGAAGTGGCCCAAGGTCAAACAGGCTAAGTGACGCAGCGGGTTCACATCCCAACTACCTACATGGTGCACATTGTGTGGTCAGGACGCCCAAGGCCCCTTCCCTGTGAGTTATATACTGCATTATCTGTATTCTCCTCCTGCATTGTACAATTTACAGAAAATGTCAAACCCGCAAATATTCCACCGCCGCCAGGTATCTATCACATTATACAGACCGTACATATCGCACATAGATTGTACCGCTCCTAGTGCAGTAACGGATTCATGTAGCCTGTCAGTCCAAATGGGATAATGCTGAACGGCTCATTATTCACATCTATCTCCATGTGCGGTGTATGGTGCGCAAAACTGCTGTGCCCCTGGGAGATGTATCGAAAAGTTGTTGCCCTCACACTAGAAGTCTCTGTGCCCCGTCTATAGCATCTTGCCCCCACCTTGTTCTTATTCCATTTTTTCTGAGCCCTCCATGTCTGTACCATTTCCTCCTGAGCCCCCCATGCCTGTACCCTTTCCTCCTGAGCCCCCATGTCTCTGATGCCATCTCTCCTCCTATACCCCCCCATGTCTCTGATGCCATCTCTCCTCCTATACCCCCCAGAAGTCTCCTGCCCCAGGATGAGGAGGCTCTGGAGGCCACACTCCACGTCATCGCAACCATACTGCCCCGTTATGTGCCAGCAAAGGATCAGGTGAGGGACAAGGGTGGGATAAAGTGGGGAAGACATGAGAAGAATTAGGGGATTTGTAGAAGCATAATGTGAATTAATGAGAAGATACAAGGGAATGAAGAAGGATGGGAATAAGACAAGGGTGGAGAAGGAAAGGATGAACAAGAGATGGTACCAGTGATGAAGGTCTGAGCTCCAGGAAGGACTATGTGACATGGTGCCAGCGATGAAGGTCTGAGCTCCAGGATGGACTATGTGACATGGTGCCAACGATGAAGGTCTGAGCTCCAGGATGGACTATGTGAGATCGTACCAGCGATGAAGGTCTGAGCTCCAGGAAGGACTATGTGAGATGGTACCAGCGATGAAGGTCTGAGCTCCAGGAAGGACTATGTGCATGTGCCACCATGAAGGTCGAGCCCAGGTAAGGACAATGTGACTGGTACCAGCCATGAAGGTCTGAGGCCCAGGAAGACTATGGACATGGTGTCCAACGATGAGGTCTAGCTCCAGGAAAGGACTATGTGAGATGGTACCCAGCGATTGAAGGTTGTAGCTCCAGGAAAGTGATATGTGAGATGGCTACCAGTGATGAAGGTACTGAGCTCAAGGAAGGACAGATGTGACATGGTGCCAGCGATGAAGGTCTTAGCTCCAGGTGGACTATTGACATTGTGTCCAACGATGAAGTCTGGAGCTCCAGGATGGTAACGTGAGATATCGACACCACGATGAATGGTTGAGCTCCAGTGATGGACTATGTTGAGGAAGATCACCAGCAGGATCCGATGATGTACATGGCAGCGATAACACCCAGGAAGGACTAATGTGCATGTGCCAGAGCGGAAGGTCTGAGCTCCAGGAATGGACTATGTTACAGGTGGCCGACGATGAGGTCTGAGCTCCAGGATGGTATGGAGATCGCCAGCGATGAAGGTTCTGAGCGCCAGGAGTGGACTATGTGAATGGTACCAGCGATTGAAGGTCTGAGCTCAGGAAGTGACGTATTGACATGGTGCCACGATGAGGACTAGGCCAGGATGGACTAGTGAATGGCGTAACGATGAAGGTCTGAGCTCAGGATGGACTAGTGAGTGTCCCAGCGATGAGAGGTCTGAGCCCAGGAGGTACTAGTGAGATGGTACCAGCAGATGAAGGTCTGGCTCCAGGAAGTACTAATGTGAGATGGTACCAGATGTGAAGGTCTGAGACAGGATTGGATTGGTACCAGGAATGAAGTCTGACCGGATCTATTGAGATGGTACACCAGCCCATGAAGTCTGGCTCCAGGAAGGGACTATGTGAAATGGTACCATTGATGAAGGTCTGAGCTCCAGGAGGGGACGTATGTGAGCCATGAGGGGGGGTTTGAGCCAGAGGCGAGAGGGCAGCAGAAGGTCTGAGCTCCGGAAGGACTATGTGAGATGGTACCAGCCATGAAGGTCTGAGCTCCCAGCTATTGATTACCAGCAGAAGGTAAACTCCAGGGATTGGAGGCAGGCGATGAGTCTAGCTCCAGAAGGACTAATGAGTTCGTGAGCAGTCGTTCTGGACATGTGCCAGAGAAAGGTTGACTAGTGGACGTAGGACGATGGTACCAGCCAGTTAAGGTCATGAGCTCCGGATGGACTGATGTGGATAGGTAGCCAGACAGGTGATGTCCTGAGCTCCAGGAGGAAGGACTAATGTGAAAATGTGACCCCAGCCATGAAGTCTGAGACTCCAGTAAGGACTAGTGTGACAGGTGCCAGCGATGAAGGTCTGAGCTCCAGCTAAGGACTATGTGAATGTGACCTAAGTCTGAGCCAGGTGACTGTGAGGTGCCGCATGAAGGTTAGCTCGATATGGACTATGTGAGATGGTGACCAGCCATGTAAGGTCTGCAAAAAGCTCCAGGAAGGACGTGCTGGTAGGTAACCAGCATGAAGGTCTTGAGCTCCAGTAAAGACTATGTGAGCATTTGAGGTAACCAGGCTAGAGTGAAGCATGAAGTCTGAGCTCCAGAGAAGGGACGATGTGAGGATGTGTCCAGCCATGAAGGTGCTGAGCTCAGGGAAGGAACTTATGTGGGCGTAGCATGAGTCTCCAAGGATGTAGGTACCAGGATGAAGTCTGAGTCCAGAAAGGAGCTATGGTGGATTGGCCGCGATGAAGGTCTGAGCTCCAGGAGGACTAATGTGGGTGGTATCAGTGACCCTGACAGTGCTGAGTCCAGGAAGGTACTTATGTGATGATGGTGCCAGCGATGAAGGTCTGAGCTCCAGAAGACCTATGTGAGATTGGTACCCAGCCATGAAGGTCTTGAGCGTCCAGAAAGGACTATGTGAATGTGCAGCCATGAGGCAGCTCAGAGATGGATAGGTAACAGAATGAAGGCTGGCTCCAGGAAGAGGAGACTATGTGGATGGTACATCGATTGAAGGTCTGAGCTCCCAGAAGGACCTATGTGAGAGGTAACCAGCGATGAATGGTCCTGAGCTCTCCAGGAAGGACTATGTGACGATGGTAACAGTGATGAAGGTCTGACTCCAAGGAAGACTATGTGACATGGTGCCACTCAGTGAAGGTCGAGCTCCAGGAAGGACTATGTGACATGGGTACCAGCCATGAAGGTTCTGAGCTCCTCCAGGAGGACTATGGTGAGATGGTACCAGCCATGAGGGTCTGAGCTCCAGGAAGGACTATGGTGAGATGGTCCACCATGAGGATCTGAGCTCCAGGAAGTGACTATTGGAGTGGTGCCCGCTCATAAGGCTCATGAGCTCCGGAAGGACTATGTGAAAATGTACAGCCGATGAAGTCTGTGCAGCTCCAGTAAGGATATGTGACATGGTGGACCAGCGATGAAGGTCTGAGCTCCAGTTGTACAGGACTAGTGTGAGATGGTAACAGCGATTGATGGTCTGGCTCCAGGAAGGACTATGTGAGCATTGGTACCAAGCCAGAAGGTCTGAGCTAGGATGGACTAGTGGTCGAGGGTACCAAGCAGCATGAAGGTCTGGAGCTCCGATAAGGACTATGTGAGATGGGTAGCCATCAGAAGGCTGAGAGCTCCAGGAAGATATGTGAAGACTGGTCCGAGCCATGACCGGTCTGGCTCTCAGAAGGACTATGGTGGCATTGGTTCCAGCCGAGACGGTCTTGCGCTCAGAAGGACTATGTGAATGGTACCCAGGACCAGGAATGTCTGAGCGTCCGTAAGGACTAGTGTGACTGTTCCACGATGAAGGTCCTGAGCTCCCAGATGACATATGTGAGATGGTACAGCGATGAAGGTCTGAAGCTCCAGGAAGATCATGTGAGATGGGTCCAGCATGAAGGTCTGAGCTCCAGGAGTGGACTATGTGAGATGGTACACGATGAAGGTCTGAGCCCAGAGTGCTATGTGAGAGAAATGGTACCAGCCATGAAGTTCTGAGTCCAGAAAGGACTATTGGTAGATGGTGCCAGCATGAAGGTCTAGCTCCAGGAAGGACTGAGGAAGGTGATGAGCATGCCGGTGACTTGACAGGACCACCTGAGGTTGAGCTCCAGGAAGGATATGTGAGATGGTGACCAATGAAGGTCCTGGCTCCAGGAAAGGAACTATTGTGACATGTGCCACACATAAGGTCTGATGCTCCAGATGTGACTATGTGAGTGGTACCAGCCAGAAGGTTCTGAGCCCAGAGAAGGACTATGTGAATTGGTCAGCCATGAAGGTCTGAGCTCCGGAAGGACTATGTTGATGGCTCCAGGATGAGGTCTGAGCTCAGGAAGGACCTATGTGAGATGGACCAGCCATGAAGTTGAGCGCATGAAGGACGTATGTGAGATGTGCCAGACCATGAAGGTCGAAACTCCAGGAAGGACTATGTAGATGGTACCAGCCATGAATGTCTGCAGCTCCATCGGAAGGACTATGTGACATGTGTACCAGCCGTTGAATGGTCTGATCTCCAGAAGGACTATGAGATGGTGCAGCCATGAAGGTCCTGCAGTCTCCAGAAGGACTATGTACACGGTTGCCCAGCCATGAATGGTCTGAGCTTCAGGATGGACTATGGTGAGATGAACCACCAGAAGGTCTGAGCTCCAGAAAAGGACATGTGTCATGGGTATCAGCCATGAAGTCTGAGCTCCGAGAAGGACTATGTAGAGTGCCAAGCGATGAGAGTCTGAGTCCAGTAGGACTCATGTGAGATGGTGTGCCAGCCATGAGTATGAGCCAGCTTAGGACTTGAGATGTTTGCCAGCACATGAAGGTCTAACTCCAGCAACTTGAGTGCCAGACTGAATGTCCGACTAGGAGAGGTACAGTGCACATGGGTCTAGCTTGCATAGGTATGGAGATCTTGCCAGCATGAAGGTGACTAGTGAATGAGATGGACAGTCGATTGAAGGTTGGCTCCAGGAACGTGCTTATGTGACACGGTGCGCGCATGTAAGTCGAATCCGGAAGGATAGTGAGATGTACCAGCCTGAAGGTCTGATCTCCAGGAAGGACGATGTGGACATGGTTGCAGCCATGAAGGTCTGAGCTCCAGGAAGGACATGTTGCGATGGTGCAGCCGATGAGGTCTGACTCCAAAGGACTAGTGAAGTGGTGGCAGCCATGAAGGTCCTTAGCTTCCAGTTAAGGACGATGTGAGATGTTCCAGCGATGAGGTCTAGCTTCCAGGAGGGACTATGTAGATTGGTACCAGCTATGAGTATGAGTCCAGTAAGGACTATGTTGAATTGCCAGCATGAGGTTTGAGCTCAAGAAGGACTATGTAACGGTGGCCAGACGATGAAGGTCTGGCTCCAGGATGAAGACTATGGGGACTGGTTGCCAGCGATGAAGTCTGAGATCCAGAAGGACTATGTGGAGATGGTACAGCCATGGAAGGTCTGTGAGCTCAGGAAGGGACTATGTCGATATGGTCCAGACCAGAAGGTCTGGCTCCTTGGATAAGGGACATGTGACATGGTGCCAGCGCTGAAGGGCTGAGCTCCAGGGGACTATGAAGATGTACATGATACCCCGAGGACTAGTGAGAGCCCGCATGAAGGTATGAGACTCAAGGAAGGACTATGTGAGTGGTACCAGCATGAAGGTCGAGCCCAGCAAGGACTATGTGACATGGTAAACATGACCTGAGCTCAGAGATAGTGAAGGTTCCAGCCATGAGCTGACTCAGAGAGGACTATGTCGATGTGCAGTGGTATCCACCAGAAGGCGAGCTCAAGAGGACTATGTGACAGGATGGCAGCCATGAAGACGTATGGAGCTCCAGGCGGACTATGTGAGATGGTACCAGCGCATGAAGGTCTGAGGCTCCAGGAAGGACTATGTTGCATGGGGCATCAGCGATGAAGTTATGAGCATCCAGGATGAGGATATGTAATGGTGCCAGCCTGGAAGGGTTGATCTCCAGAATGGAATATGTGAGATGGTCACAGCAATGAAGGTCTGAGCTCCAGGAAGGACTATGAGGGTACCTGATGAAGATGTCGTAAGCTAATGGCCCAGCAATGAGGTCATGAGCTCCAGGAAGGACTATGTGAATTGTACGCGTGGGTATGAGCTCAGGGGGATGGACGTTGCCCGATGAAGGTCTGAGCTCAGAAGGGACGTATGTGACATGGTTCCAGCCTGAAGTCTGAGGCTGCAGGAAAGGACTCTGTTGAGTGTTCAGCCATGAAGGTCTGAGCTCCGGCAGGGACGTATGTGCAGATGTGCCAGATGATGGTCCAGACCATGAAGGACGATGTCGGATCCAGCCATTGAAGGAGCCTCAGAATGCTTGAGATGGTACCAGCCATGAAGGATTGAGACCCAGGAAGGACTATTGAAATGGACCCAGCGATGAATGTCTGAGCTCCAATGAAGTACTATGGAGATGGTCCACGATGAAGTCGGATCGTTGAGCCCCAGGAAGGTTATTTCGATGGTAACCAGCCATGAAGGTCTGAGCTCTAGGAAGGACTTGGGTGTGAGCAATGAGGTTGGCTCAGCGAGCTTGGAGTAGGTCCAGGAGACGTTAGCCAGGAGAGGACTATGTGAGATTGGTGCAGCGACAGGTTAGCTCAAGGGATGTGAGCATGGTCAGCATGAAGCTTCTCACGGAGAGGTACCTAGTGAAATGGTACCAGCGATGAAGTCTGAGACTTCCAGGAAGACTAGAGTGACATGGTACAGCCAATTAAGGTACTGAGCTCCAGGAAGGACTATTGACAATGGTCCAGCGGATGAGATCGTGCTGAGCTCCAGGAAGACCTATGTGACATGGTGCCAGCGTATGAATGTCTGAGCTCCAGATGAAGGCGTAGTGAACATCGTGCCAGCATGAATGTACTGAGCTCCAGGAAGGATCTAGTGAGGTGGTAGCCAGGATCGAGAATGGTCTCAGCTTCAAGGAGTATGGCAATGTGAGATGGTGACCCATCTGAAGGTCTGAGCTCCAGGAAGGGCTATGTGACATGGTGCCAGCCATGAGGTCAGTAAAGAGGATAGTACACTTGCAGCCCAGAGTGAGCTCAGAACTCTGTGAGATGGTACCACCAGCGATGGAAGGGTCGAGCTCCAGAAAGATCTAGTGGAATGGTATCCCAGCCATGAAGTCTGAGCTCCAGGAAGGACTGTGTCGGACATGGTGCCAGATGAAGGGTCTGAGCTCCGGATGGACGTATGTGAGGATGGACCAGGGTGACTGAGCAGGAGATGGAGATGTACCGTGAAGGAATTAGAGTCCAGAAGGACTATTGTGAGATGTGCCAGCAGCTGATGTGTTGAGCTCCAGAGTAGCTAGGTGACATGTAAAAGCCATACATGGTCTGAGCTGCCGGAAGGACTGAATGTGAGATGTGACCAAGCGATGAAGGTTTTGAGCTCCAGTAAGGACCTATGTGAGATGGTACCATCCGATGGAATTGTCTGAGCTCCAGGACATGATATGTAGAGTGACAGCGCATGAGAGGTCTGAGTGCTCACGGAAGGACTCATGATGACATGGTGCCAGCATGAAGTGATGTCGGAGTATAGGAGGTACCTCCTGAGGTCGGTCTAAGGGACGGAATTGTGATTGGGACCAGCCATGAATGTCTGACTCCGGAAGGACTATTGTGTAATGGGAAGGTGAATCACAGCTTCTGGATGGTTGAGGTCGATTGTCTGAGCTCCAGGTAAGGACTATTTGCATGGTTGCCAGCCAGTAAGGTCTGACTCCAGGACAGGACTATTGAGATAGGTCCAGCGAGAGGTCTGAGCTCCAGGTAGGAGCGGATATGTTGAGATGTGCCCCGATGAAGGTCTGACTCCGAACATCATGGTACAGCAGAAGCGACTTGGAAGGACTTGGTCCGTGTCCAGCGATGAAGGTCTGAGCTCCAGGAAGGATAGTGAGATGGTCCACACGATGAGGTCTGAGCTCAGGAGGTACTGTGAGATGGGACAGGATAAGATCTGAGACTCCAAGGACATGTGAGATGGTGTCCCAGCAATGACAGGTCTGAGCTCCAGAAGAGAAAGCTAGTGACCATGGTGCAGCATGAAGGTCTGGCTCAGGAGGAACTATGTGAATGTTGCCAGCCATGCCAATGCTCGACTCCAGGGAGGCCATATGTGCAGATGGTACCACACGATGAGGGTGTCGAAGCATCCCCAGGAAGGACTAGTGAGATAGGGGACAGTCCTTGAAGGATCTGACTCCCAGTAAGGGACTATGTGACATGTGGCCAGCCTGAAGGTGACTATCAACAGTGAGGGACTATGTGACATGGTACCAGCATGAAGGTTGAGCTCTAGGAGGACTATGTGAGATGGACCAAGCCCATGAAGGTCTGAGCTCAGGAAAGGGACTCATGTGGAGATGGTGGTATCCCAGCGATGATAGGTCCTGAGATCCAGGAAGGAGCCTATTCGAGATGGTGCCACCATGCCAGGTCTGAGCTCCAGGAGACTATTGAGATGGTTCACGATGAGGTCTGAGCTCAGGAAGTAGGCTACTGTTAGATGGTACCAGTGATGAAGTAGTCAGCGACTCCCATGTAAGGCACAAGCAGGTTGCGAGTCAGACTGGAGGTATGGTGACCAGCATGAGAGGTCTGAGCTCCAAGGAATGTGACCTATTGGTTGGTAGCCAGCCGGATGAAGGTCTGAGCTGCAGAAGGTACTATGTGAGATGTGACCAGCCATGAGGTCGAGCTCCAGGAAGGACTTCATTGTGACATGCGGTATGCTGAATGGTCTGAGCTCCAGGAAGTGACGTATGTTCATGGTGGCCAGATGTCCATGGAAGGTCATGAGCTCAGGAGAGGACTTGTTGAGTGGTGCCAACCATGACAGGTCTGAGCTCCAGGAGGACTATGTGAAGGGAATGGTACCAAGCGATGAAGGTCTGAGCTTAAGGAGGAACTATGTACATGGTACCAGCACTGAAGGTCTGGCTCCAGGAAGGACTATGTGACATGGTAGCCAAGCCATGAAGGTCCTGAGCTCCAGGAAGGACTATGTGAGAGGTTGCCAGCGCAGAAGGCTGGAGCTCAGGAAGGACTATGTGAGATGGTCAGCGTTCATGAAGGTCTGAGCTCAGGAAGGGACTATGTAGTGGCATTGCCAGCCATGAAGGTCTGAGCTCCAGGAAGGACTATGTGAGATGTGGCCAGCCATGAAGGTCTGAGTCAGAGGCTTTGGATGTCCACAGCGAGGAGTATGAGGCTCAGTGAAGAATGTGTACAGGACCAGATGTAAGGTCTGAGCTCCAGAAGGACTAGTGTAGAATGGTGCAGCCTGAAGGTGATTATAAGGCTCGAGTAAGGACTATGTGAGGATGGTCCCAGCAATGAAGGTCTGAGCTCCAGATAAGGACTATGTGAGAGACCGACCTGAGTTGAGCAGAAGGACATGTTTGGTACAGCATAAGGTCTGAGGCTCAGAAAGGACTATGTGATGATGGTGCCAGCCATGAAGGTGGAGCTTTCCCAGGAAGGGAACTATTGGCCATGTGTACCAGCCGATGCTAGAGTCTGAGCTCCAGGAACGGACTATGATCAGTCGGTAGCCAGGATGACCACTTGGACAGACTCCAGGAAAGACTATGTGAATGGTTCAGCCATGAAGGTGCGCTCCTGAAGGATGTGATATGCAACATGTTGAGGCTGACTTCAGGATAGGACTAGGTTGACATGTGCCCGCCATGAAGGTCTTGAGCTCCATTGAAGGACTATGTGAGATAGGTACCAGGTCAGCCAGGTGATATGTGAGGGACCCCTGAAGTGCTCCGCAGGAAGGACTACTGTGAGATAGGTGCCAGCATGAAGGTTGAGCTCAAAGGAAGACTCATGTGGAAGATGGCCAGCATGAAGGGTCGTGAGCTCCAAGGAAGGACTAGTGTGAGATGGTGCCAGCCATGAAAGGTCTGAGCTCCAGAAGGACTATGTGGATGGTTTGCAGCCATTGAAGGTCTGAGCTCCCAGGGAGGACTATGGAGATGGTGCCAGCGCAGGAAGGTCTGAGCTCGGATAGCTAGTGTGATGGTACCATCCATGAAGGTCGAGCTCCAGGAAGACTAGTGAGATGGGCCAGATAAGGTCTTAGCTCCAGAAGGACTAAGTTGAGGGAATGTACCAGCATGAGAGGTCTGAGCTCCAGTAAGGGACTATGGGACATGGTACCATCGATAAGGTCTGAGCTCAGGAAGGACTATGTCATGAGGTGCCGCCATGAAGGTCTGAGCTCCGGAAGGACTATGTGAGATGTACCAGCAAATGAAGTCTGACCCAGGAAAGGATATGTGACAGGTACCAGCGATGACGGTCAGGAGCTCAGAAGGACTATGTGGACATGGTGCCCAGCCGAAGTGTCTGAGCTCACAGGAAGTTGACTAGTGAAAATGGTGCCAGCCATGAAGGTCTGAGCTCCGGAGGACTATGTGAATGATAAGCTGAAGGTTAGCTCAGGATGATAGTGACATGGTACCACTGAAGTCTGAGCCTCAGGAAGGACTATGTGACATGGTTGCCAGCCATGAAGGTTCTATAACGCCAGAAGAAGGACTATGTGAATGGTGCCAGCCCATGAAGGTCTGAGCTCCGGAAGGACTATGTGAGATGGTACCAGAGAGAAAAGAAGCATGAAGGTCTGAGCTCCAGAAGGACTATGTGAGCATGGTAATCAGCCATGAAGGTCTGAGCTCCAGGAAGGACTATGTAGATGGTGCCAGCGATGAAGTCTGAGCTCCAGGATGGACTATGTGAGATGGTCCCAGCGCTGAAGGTCTGAGCTCCAGGGAAGACTATGTGAGATGGTACCAGGATGAAGGTCTGAGCTCAGGAAGGACTATGTAGACGGTGTCCAGCCTATGAGGTCTGAGCTCCAGGAAGGACTATGTGACATGGTGACCAGCCATGAAGGTCTGAGCTCAGAAGGACTATGTAGATGGTTGCCAGCCATGAAGGTCTGAGCTCCCGGAAGACTATGTAGATGGTACCATGATGAATGTCCTGATGTCTGTCCAGGAAGGATCTATGTCAGAATGGTGCCAGGACGATGGTGCCAGCCATGAAGGTACTGAGCTCCAGATGACTATGTGAGATGGTACCAGCCATGAAGTAATCCTGAGCTGCTCAGGAAGGACTATGTGAGATGGTACCAGCGATGAAGGTCTGAGCTCCAGGAAGGACTATGTCGAATGGTCCAGCAATGACGGTCTGAGCTCCAGGAAGGACTATGTGAGAATGGTTACAGCCATGAAGGTCTGAGCTCGAAGGACTAATGAGATGTGTACCAGCCATGAAGGTCTGACTCCAGGAAGGACTATGTGACATGGTACCAGCATGAAGGTCTGAGCTCCAGGAAGGACTAGCTGTGAAGATGGTGCCAGCCATGAAGGTCTGAGCTCAGGAAGGACTATGTGAGATGGTACCAGCGATGAAAGGTCTGAGTCCAGGAAGGACTATGTGAGATGGTTCCAGCCATGAAGGTTCTGAGCTCCAGGAAGGACTATGGAGATGTGCCAGCGATGAAGGTTGAGCTCCAGGAGGACTATGTGAGATGGTGCCAGCCATAGGTTCTGAGCTCCAGGAAGGACTATTTTGAGATGGTGCCAGCGATGAAGGTCTGAGCTCCAGGAAGGACTATGTGAGATGGTGTGCCAGCGATGAAGGTCTGAGCTCCA
Organism: Engystomops pustulosus; assembly: GCA_019512145.1. Classification (NCBI taxonomy): domain Eukaryota; kingdom Metazoa; phylum Chordata; class Amphibia; order Anura; family Leptodactylidae; genus Engystomops; species Engystomops pustulosus. Next base: position 2,105,986 of record CM033646.1, on the reverse strand, counting down.
GTAAGGACTATGTGAGATGGTACCAGCCATGAGTCTGAGCTCAGGAAGACTATGTAGATGGGTCCAGCATGAAGGTCGAGCTCCAGAAGACTATGTGAGATGGTGCACAGCCATGAAGGTCTGAGCTCCAGGAAGGACTTGGGATGGTGCCAGCATGAAGGTCTGAGCTCCAGGAAGGACTATGTGAGATGGTGACAGCCATGAAGGTCTGAGCTCCAGGAGGACTATGTGAGATGGTCCAGCAATGAAGGTCTGAGCTCCAGGAAGGACTAATGGAGATGTCCAGCCATGAAGTTCGAGGCTCCAGGAAGGACTATGTGAAGACTGGTGCCAGCCATGAAGGTCTGAGCTCGGAAGGACTATGTGAGATGGTACCAGCGTGAAGGTTGAGCTCCAGAAGGACTATGTGAGATGGTGCAGCGATGAAGTCGAGCTCCAGGATGGACTATGTGACATGGTGACCAGCCATGAAGGTCTGAGCTCAGGAAGTGACTATGTGAGATGGTACCAGCCATGAAGGTCTGAGCTCCAGGAAGGCTATGTGACATTGCCAGCCATGAAGGTCTGAGCTCAGGAAGGACTATGTGAGATGGTACCAGCTATGAGGTCTGACTCCAGGAAGACTATGTGAGACATGGTGCCAGCCGATGAAGTCTGAGCTCAGGAAGGACTATGTGACATGGTACCATCGAGTGAGTATCTGAGCTCCAGGAAGGACTAGTGAGATTGTTACCAGCCTGAAAGGTCTGAGCTCCAGGAAGACTATGTGAGATTGGCCACCATGAAGGTCTGAGCTCCAGGAAGGCTATGTGAGATGGTGCCAGCGATGAAGGTCGAGCTCCAGGAAGGACTATGTGAATGGTTGCCAGCTCATTTGAGGTCTGAGCTCCAGGAAGGACTATGGGAGATGGTACCGGCTCAGCCATATAAGGTCTGATCTCATGAAGGAGACTATGTGAGATGGTGCCAGGCCATGAAGTTCTGAGCTCCAGGAAGGATAATGTGATGGTACCATGAAGGTCTGAGCTCAGGAAGGACTATGTGAGATGGTACCAGCCATGAAGGTTGAGCTCCAGGAAGACTTATTGAGACTGGTGCAGCATGAAGGTCTGAGCTCACAGGAAGGACTATGTGAGATGGTGCCAGCCATGAAGGTCTGAGCTCCAGGAAGGACTATGTGACATGGTACCAGCCATGAAGGTCTGAGCTCCAGGAAGGACTATGTGAGATGGTACCAGCCATGAAGGTCTGAGCTCCAGAAAGGACTATGTGACATGGTGCCAGGCTATGACGGTTGACTCCAGGAAATACTTGACATGGTCCAGCCATGAAGGTCTGAGCTTCCAGGAAGGTACATGTGAGATGGTACCAGCGGTGACGGTCTGAGCTCAGGAAGGACTATGTGACATGGTGCCAGCGTAAGGTCTGAGCTCCAGAAGGACTATGTCATATGTGCCAGCCATGAAGGTCTGAGCTTTCAGGAAGGACTATGTAGATGTGCCAGAAGGGTCTGGCTCAAGGCTATTGATGTCCAGCATGAAGGTCTGAGCTCCAGGAAGGACTATGTGAGATGGTGACCAGCCATGAAGGTCTTAGCTTCCAGGAAGGCTAGTGAGATGTGCCAGCCATGAAGGCTGAAACTCCAGAAGCGACTATGAAGATGGTCCAGCATGTAAGTCTGAGCTCCAGGAAGGACTATGTGAGATGGTTGACCAGCCATGGAAGTGTCTGACTTCCAGGAGACTAGGTGAGATTGGTTACCAGCCTGAGTCAGCTATGAAGAGTGTGTCCCGTGAGTCTTCTCAGGAAGGACTAGTGAGATGGTACCAGCCTGATGTCTGAGCTCCAGGAAGACTATGTGAGATGGTGCCAGCCATGAAGGTCTGAGTCTCAGGAAGGACTATTTGATGGTACCAGCGATGAAGGTCTGAGCTCCATGAAGTACTATTGACCTGGTGCCAGCGATGACGGTCTGATCTCCAGCAGGCCTATGTGAAGAATGGTACCAGCCATGAAGGGCCTGAGCTCCAGGAAGACTAGTAGATGTACATCCATGAATGTCTGAAGCTTCAGGACGGACTATTGAGATGTACCAGCCCATGAAGGTCTGAGCTCCAGGAAGGACTATGTGACATGGTGCCAGCGATGAAGGTCTGAGCTCCAGAAAGGACTATGTCATATGGTGCCAGCCATGAAGGTCTGAGCTTCAGGAAGGACTATGTGAGATGGTGCCAGCCATGAAGGTCTGAGCTCCAGGAAGGACTATGTGAGATGGTGCCAGCCATGAAGGTCTGAGCTTCAGGAAGGACTATGTGAGATGGTACACCACTGCTGGTCTATCTGACAAACAATAGGTAGAACCCAAGCCAATGTGCAGGGACCCCACACCTTTTACCAGAAGAGACCTTCTCAAGGGTAATGGGTCCACCTGAACATATAAGAGGGGCAGCCTTTGTTATTTAGTTTTGGGATCTTGGTTAGTATGTCACCTATAATCCTGTGGAGATGTCACGATATCTAAGGTCTCCACCGTTGGGGTCCTGTCCTCTGTGTTAAGTAACTGATACATAAATGAGGAGAATAGCAGATCAGGACACGGAACAGAACTTTGAGTGACTATGAAGATGTGATGGTGGAGACATGGCTTCCAGAATTATCCTGGACATGGCAGTAACGGGACAGGAGGGTTGTAGGTTTTTGGCTTATTTCGGCACATAAAACTTTTCCTTCTGTTTTTAGATTGCAGACTGTTTCAATGCGGAGGACATCCTAAACATGACGTCCGATCCAAACCATGTCACCCCTGTGATCGAGGAAGCCGTGTTAGCCCTAGTGCTAGAGGGGGCCTGTATGACCATCCTGCCACCCCCATATTATTTTATCAACTACATCTACAATTCATATGGCAACAACCTAAATGTTACCGGTGAGAAAAATATACCCTGACATCACCAGTGCAACCCCCTTAAAACCTGCACCCCTTTAAGTAATCCATACAATTATCACTAGTACAGTGCCACACAACCAGGGCACTCCATATCACCAGTGTATAAACCAGCAGCACGAGCGCCTGTCCACTCCGTCGGGACCACGAGCGCCTGTCCACTCCGTCGGGACCACGAGCGCCTGTCCACTCCGTCGGCACCACGCGCGCCTGTCCACTCCGTCGGCACCACGCGCGCCTGTCCACCTTGGTACCTGTGACATTACTGGGGATGACATGGGCAAAAAATCCAACTAAAGGAACAGACTTCTCCTCATTGCAGGTCTCACCAGCCTTATGCAAACTTTGAAACTGTTGAATGAAGATGATCACAACCATGATGAGGAACACGACCATCACCATGATGAGGAACACGACCATCACCATGATGAGGACCATGACCACAATGTTGATGACAACAATCAGATGGATGGAAATCTGCGTCGCAGGCGCAGCGTGCCAGAAAGTGATGTTCACATCCATCACTGGGACAAGGTGTGTCTACAGGAGGTCACATGTTGACCCGTATTTTACATGGAGACAGAGATGTCCTGCAGGGGACAAGCTAATATCCATGCATGAAGCCAAGCAGCATAATAAATTGTCCCATCCAGAGCTGCATTCATGGTCTGTAATGCCGAGCAGACAGGATAGCGGTGCCGCCTCGCTGTGCTCAGCACTAGTGTCCTGTAAGTGCTGAGATGTAATATTTCATGTTTGATGCTCACTAGACTTGCTTCAGTCCTGAGGACATCCTGACCATACATGGAGTCAATCTACAAGATGACATTTCCCCAGAGAAGTTCAGAGATATGAGCAGCAGTCTGATCCAGCAGCAGCTGATTGGTATCTGCCCAGATAATCACCAGCACGGCGCCCCCGAAGGACAGCTGACCACTGCTGAGAGTAAGTCTGTGCTTTCACTATGGAGCAGGGGCTGAGACATGTCCTGGGCGGGTCCTTGGTTAAGCAGGGGTGGGGTTTAGCTCTGTCTTTACACAATGTGACGTAATAGTCTATTGCTCTGCAGAATTCATTTACGGAAGCATCGCCACGCTGATCGTGTGTCTGTGTGCAGTCTTTGGCATTGTGGTCCTGCTGTGTACTGCCTGCACTTCTGCCTATCAGAACGTCATTCAGTTCTTCGTCAGCCTGGCCGTGGGGTCTCTGACTGGAGATGCAGTCCTGCACCTGATTCCACAGGTAATGGATGATTATACCGCCCCCTGCGGGCAGAAAGGCTGCAGGCTCCTCACCGTGTCCGTATTCTGCCTCCTCCACAGTTCCTGGGCCTCCACTCACATGGCGACTCACACAACGCTCACAACCATGAAGAAGAAGATCGCAGTCACATCTGGAAACTTCTGGCGGTCCTGGGTGGTCTCTACGCCTTCTTCCTCTTGGAGAAGATCTTTGGGCTCTTCATGAAACCTGAGGTGACTAAGTGGATTATAACATGAAGAAATTAGGGTGAGAGAAGAATGGGAATGGGTTTACATGTAGCACAGGCAACAGACTGGAGACCATGACTGGACCATTGCGGGTCCTTCGGGTGCATTCACACGTTCAGTTTATTCAATGGACTGCAGATCATGGCTGGTTACTAAACCACAACGTCTAACCAAGTATTCTACAAGCCAGGGCCATGCGGACCTTCATCTAATGGCGATGAGATGACACATTGTATTGTTTGTTATTAGGAGGACGGGGATGAAGGTCACGGACACTGTGACCACGGGCTCTCCCTGCAGAACTTCCATGAGGAGCAGAAGAAGAGGAAGCAGCTGCAGCAGTCTGAGTCCCAGGCTGACCTGGTATGGCCTCGTCATGTGCCAGGGTGGGGCTCCGTGCCTCCCTCCCTGCTGGCACAGGTCAGTGCTTTTCATTGTGTGTTACTGGTTGTAGGTTAATCCGGATGCTGAGCTTCAGAGGAGCGCACCTCCCGTGAGGAGTCGAGGTGAGTGCCATGACATCCAGCACACGTCTTCTCCCACCACTTCTCTTCTCTTACTCCGGAACGTTCTCTGCAGAGCTGCGGATGATCCCCTACATGATCACCATTGGAGACGCGATCCACAATTTTGCAGATGGCTTGGCCATGGGAGCTGCATTCTCCACATCATGGAAGACTGGTCTTGCCACAACTCTTGCCGTTCTCTGCCATGAATTGCCACATGAGCTGGGTGAGCTCCGCCTCCTGTGGGGTGACAGGGGTCTCATTGGCTGGAGGGATGGGGGGCTTTCATTCATGGCAGCAGACGTGACCTTGTCTTGTCTCCAGGTGACTTTGCGGCTCTCCTCCATGCAGGACTCAGTGTCCGCATGGCTCTTCTCCTGAATTTCGGCAGTGCCCTGACCTCATTTCTGGGTTTGTACATCGCCCTCTCCATCGCTGCGGACGAGGCCATCCAGCAGTGGATATTTACGGTGGCCACTGGACTCTTTCTCTACGTGGCTCTGGTGGACATGGTAAGGAGGGGGGGCTGGGGGAGGTCGGAGCTCGGGGGTTGTCCTGACTTGTGCTCTTCTTCTGCAGCTGCCGGCCATGATGAATGTGAAGGACCGGAGACCTTGGCTGATGTTCATCCTCCATAACTTAGGTCTCCTCATCGGGTGGGCAATTCTCCTGCTGCTCTCCATCTTTGAGGACGACATCGCTGTATGAGAGACCTCATCCCAAGAACAATGTGACCGTCCTCAGACCCCGGAGAACATTTATGACCTCTATACCTCGGCCTCGGGGGCAGGAGCTGCACAATCCTCACCGCGTAGACGAGGAGCCTCACAAGTTTCCACCTTCAACTGTGATATCTGCCGAGGAGCCCCGACCCCTCCAGTCCCCGACTCCTGTGCCTGGTCGCAGGTGTCCTCCTAGGGTCCTGTGTGTGCTAGGGGAGTGTCCTCACACTGCTGTGCTCTGTGCAGACAGTGTTAATTATTATCCCTGGACAGATGTGTAACCATACCTTTGTGTGTGTTGTTATTACCAGTGGGATTGGTATAAATGCATTTTTATTCCTGGATTGTGCATCGGGGGAGTGTCCTCACACTGCTGTGCTCTTTGCTTTGTGAGTTGAGCTGCTCTGCAGGCCATCTTTTTTTAATAAAAAGCTGTAACAAGCTGCTAGTAAGTACTACAGCAGGCACACGCTACAGATAGGAGGGGCTGCAGCTTTGCAAGTGCACTGGGGTTCTCTATGTTCTCACACTGCTGTGCTCTTAGTCCTCTGCACTGAACTGCACCACAGCTCTCCCTTCTGATCTAAATAAAAGCTATAGCAGCCTTATGGTAACTACTACAGAGGTCACTCTTAGGGGTAGAGCTGTGAAGAAGTTTAACGCACAGAGCTAAGAGAACAGCAGTGTAAGGAATATACATGGAGAATCTACATTCCTAGAATGTAATGGAAATGTTACATAGTTACATAGTTTATACAGATGAAAAACGGAACAAGTCCATCAAGTTCATCCAAGGAAGGGATTGGATGAGGAAGGGATTTAGGAGAAACAATTCTATGTAACATAACCATGTCGTGTTATATAGATTAGTTTTTTGGGTCACAGTGGGGGTTACTGACCTCAGCCCCCCCCTCTATGCTTTCCATACATTGGGGCACATTTACTAAGGGTCCACGGACCACAATTCCGTCAGGTTTTCCTGAACATTTCCGTTTTGCGCCGAATTGCACTGAGTTGCCCTGGTTTTTTGGCGCACACGATCGGATTATGTCACATCGGCGCCGGCTTGCACGGATCAGAAATCGGGGGGTGTGGCAGTCGGACAACCCAACGGAATTTAAAAAACGGAATCTGTAGCAAGATAAAGCACTCACATGAAGCAGGAAGAAGAAGGTGAACTCCAGCGGACCTGGGCGCAGCAGCAACACCTGCAGGAACTCAGACGCATGATGTTAGTTGAATCACGCCGGACCCGAATCCTCGGCGGACATCGCACCGCGGGATCGCGATGGGTCGGGTAAGTAAATCTGCCCCATTGTCTTTAGATGCATAAGACAACCCACTTATGACTTATGCAAGCAGGTTCATAGAAGCTACAGCTTGGGCTGGCCCACAGGTGGATCCCAGCGTTACATGGGCCCCCGAGCCCCCGTTCGTGGTGCCAGACGAGGCACCTCGCTGTATATTATACATATATTTAGCATCAAGCATCTCAACTATTCTATGCATCTTATATGAAAAGATTATGTAACAAACTTGTAGCTGTACAGTGGTGGGCACCAAGATCAGATTTTACTGGTGGTACCGACGTATCCAAGACTGAGCGTGTGGCGTCATACATATTGGTGGCTCCTCAATGGGACGGCCATTACCAACCGCAACCTAGATAAGTGCCGAAACCTGGCAACACACAGCACCTGGTATAGCAGCCGAGATGTAAGCTCCAGTACCAACAAACCACCACCCTTGTAACACATTGGGGGTCATTTACTAAGGGCCTGATTCGCGTTTTCCCGACGTGTTACCCAAATATTTCCGATTTGCACCGATTTTCCCTGTATTGCCCTGGGATTTTGGCGCATGCGATCGGATTGTGGCGCATCGGCATTGGCATGCACGCGACGGAAATCGGGGGGCGTGGCCGAACGAAAACCCGCCGGATTTGGAAAAACCGCCGCATTTAAAAAACAAAAAGTGTCGCAGAGCTTGCACTTATCTAAACTAAGAATAGGCCGGTGTACTTCAGTGCATTCTGGGGAACTTCAGCGCAGCAGCGACACCTGGTGGACGTCGGAGGAACTACCTTAGTGAATCCCGGTCGGACCCGAATCCACCGCAGAGAACGCGCCGCTGGATCGCAAATGGACCGGGTAAGTAAATCTGCCCCATAGATCCAATTCCTGCTCTCCTGCTAAAACCGCTAATTTTATGTATCCAGCAACCAGAATGCTAGCCCTAGATGGGGGTAAATGCTGCAAGCTGTATCTTGGTGGTTGCCATGCATGCCTGCTTAAAGCGCTGGCACCACTGGAACAGCCGACAGAAACCCTGGATCCCAGAGACTATGTACACACGAATTTCCATTAGGGGATCGATAAAGTATTATCTTATCTTATATTCATCATATGCCATTTCCCTATATTTAGCCGCTTCCTCTCTGTAATTAACGCATCGCTCATTTACACCAGGACATAACTAGGATCTAATGACTCCAATGTCACAATGAATTATCATGATCTGACTCAAATGTACATGGCCTGTATGTGTGGTGCTGGCTCACTGACCTATATATATATACTGTATGTATAGGTCCGGTGTAACTGATGGATACAAGCAGAATCCCCATCTTCCCCATGTGCCAGTTAGCAAACTTTCTCCAAAGATCATCTCTTCCTGGAGTTCCCCATCAGTTCTGGAACAGATCTATCATTTTTGGTTTCCCTGTATAGAGTATATACATACATAGTATTTTGGAGCATCCGTATAGAAGACAGTTGGGGGGATAGTATAGGGTGTCATACAGATAGGTACTAGACATCAGAAAATCTACTCCATTCATAGTTTGCAAATATTTGTCTCAACTCTAGTGGCTCCTTAAAGGAGTGTTCTTATGGATAGGTGATATATGTCCAACCCTCACATCCTATATACTTACATGTATGGGCCCGATTCTCGTTATTGGTTAGATGTTAGATTCTGTAGGTAGGTAGGTTGTGATTTTGGAACAACCCCTCTAATATATGGGTAGATTTATATATTTGTGGATTTACAATCCTTTTAATGATCTCCTCTTTTTCAGATATGGGGAACTTTGAAGATGGGGACACCTCCCTCTCTGTATCTCATGGAGGTGCAGCTGTGATTGTCGCCCCGAGTATCGCCAGTTTCCCTCAACCACAAGTCACATGGTTCAGAGACGGAAGGAAGATCCCTCCAAGCAATCGCATGTAAGTGCATGGAAAATGGTGTAAAACTGATGTTTTCCAGCAATAATCAATATGAGGGAGCAAGAAATTGATTGTGTACTAAGCCAGCTCCAATAGTTGGCTGCCAGAGGGAGGAGGAAACTGATTGTGTCTCCTGAGCCCACTCCAGCAGTTATCGTCAAGAGGGAGTGGGCAGCTGATTGTGTACTAAGCCAGCTCCAGAAGTTAGCTGCCATGGGTGGGGTGCAGGGGTAACTGAGCCGTCCCCAGCAGTTGGATGCCAGAGGGGGGAGAGAACTCTTTGTGTCCTGAGCCTTCCCCAGCATTACACTGCCAGAGGGGGCGACTGATTGTGTCTCCTGAGCCAACTCCAGAAGTAGGCTGCCAGAGGGTGGGAGGAAACTGATTGTGCACTGAGCCTGCCTCAGCATTTGGCTGCCAGAGTGGGGAAAGAAATTGATTGTGAACTGAGCCCGCCCCAGTCGTAGGCTGCCAAAGGCTGGGAGGAAACTGATTGTGTCCTGAGCCTGCCCCAGCATTTGGCTGCCAGAGGGGGGAGGAAACTGATTGTGTCCTGAGCATTTCCCAAGTGTTGGCTTCCAGAGGAAGCAGGAAACTGATTGTGTCCTGAGCCTGTCCCAGCAGAAGCCTGACAGAGGGTGGGAGGAAACTGATTGTGACCTGAGCCTGCCCCAGCAGTAGGCTGCCAGAAGGTGGGAGGAAACTGATAGAGTCCTGCACCGGCTCCAGCTGTTGGTGTCTTGAGCCCTCTCCAATTGTTAGCTGCCAGAGGGGGGAGGAAACTGATTGTGTCCCAACCTTTGTGCAATGTGGATCTGAATTATCCAGTTTTGGAAAAATAATAAGTTTTAAGGTCTTTGCCTCTTTAATTGAAATAAACTCCTGTAATAAACAACATTTACAGAATCCCATTATGAGCGGCTCCAAGTTGTAGGCACGCAGTATCTTTGGCTCAGGAACACCTGTCTCAAGCTGAATCATCCAGGAATTTAGAAGTACTAATGAACCGGCGGCATATTCTGCCTTATCTACCTAATTGCAGAGAATTATTATCCAGATCATCTGGCAGCTGATCCCATGTGAGTGGCGCTGAGCGGGGAGATATCTATGGGGACCGGTGCCAGAAAAGCCGAGTGGAAAGGGTGTCAGGTCATTGAGCAAGGAGACCAGAATATCCTGTATCCGCCGCTTCCAGCACAACCCGTATCTTGTAGGGAAATTCAGTTTCGTAAGCTTGGGCTGAGATTAGTGCCGCTTATCAGGGTACCAGCTGTGCCGGTCCAGGACACAGACAAAAGACCGTACTTAGCCCAAATTTTGAGTACTGGGTGCAGGACGTAATCCGGATTCCTTTGTGAAAGATTTTTTGGAAACATAATGAAGGGTCTTTTATGAGTTTGTAACAATGCACCGAGTATACTATGGATCCCCCAGCCTACAGTATACACATCCAGCACCCAGGGTATTGGGTGTTCTTCTAATTGGACCCTTCTGCAGCCACCGGCTGGTTGACCGCTCGCTCTTTCCTTGGTTAGGATGTATTAGGTTATGGGTAACTTTATGGATAATGTTTTTGCTAATTCAGATTTTTTTCTACCACACAGTGCTATCACCACGGACAACACACTGGTGATCCTGTCCAGTGTAGCCCCCGATACTGGACGATACTATGTGCAGGCTGTCAACGACAAGAATGGAGACAACAAGACCAGTCAACCAATTACGTTGACGGTGGAAAGTAAGTGATGGGTCGGCCTTGCTCCCTGGTCTTGTGGATGGTGATGGCCCTGTATTTAGTGGGTACAGGGGGTCCATTTTAGGGCATGCCAAGTCTATGGTATCTACCTACAGCCATAGGGGCAGATTTACTTACCCGGCTCATTCGCGATACAGCGGCGCCTTCTCTGCGGTGGATTCGGGTCCGGCCGGGATTCACTAAGGCAGTTCCTCCGCAGTCCACCAGGTGGCGCTGCTGCGCTGAAAAGCATCCGGATGCGCTGAAATTCACCGACCCGGACCAAGTGAAGGTAAGCGCGTCCCAAGCGACACATTTTCCGTTTTTAAATGCGGCGTTTTTTCCGAATACGTCGGGTTTTCGTTCGGCCACGCCCTCCGCCAAATCTCGGGGCAATACAGGGGAAATCGGCGCAAATCGGAAATATTCGGGTAACACGTCATGCCATCTCTCCTCCTATACCCCCCATGTCTCTGATGCCATCTCTCATGAGTCCCCCCATGTCTCTGATGCTATCTCTCCTGAGTCACCCCATGTCTCTGATGCCATCTCTCCTCCTATACCCCCCATGTCTCTGATGACATCTCTCCTGAGTCTCTCCATGTCTCTGATGCTATCTCTCCTGAGTCTCTCCATGTCTCTGATGCCATCTCTCCTCCTATACCCCGCATGTCTCTGATGCCATCTCTCCTGAGTCCCCCCATGTCTCTGATGCCATCTCTCCTGAGTCCCCCCCATGTCTCTGATGCCATCTCTCCTGAGTCCCCCCATGTCTCTGATGCCATCTCTCCTCCTATACCCCCCATGTCTCTGATGCCATCTCTCCTCCTATACCCCCCATGTCACTGATGCCATCTCTCCTGAGTCCCCCCATGTCTCTGATGACATCTCTCCTCCTATACCCCCCATGTCTCTGATGACATCTCTCCTGAGTCCCCCCATGTCACTGATGCCATCTCTCCTCCTATACCCTTCATGTCCCCATGTTTCTGCTGACAGTTGTGTATATGACGCTGGGTCTGACCAGGATGGAACAATCCACCGCACACTCACCATCCGCCGCAGTGACAGATGCCTGGACTTCCCCAAACTCCACTTACTTTTTGATGCCAATTAATTTCTCCATTCATCTAACAAAGGATTCCTGTGACTTAGTAGAGGGAGGGACGCGATGGCCTAATGGCCCCCTCATTACTTCTCACTGCAATTAATCAGCATTTATATTAATTAAACTCATTTCCATGAATGGTGTACAACGCCGACTCCGCATGTAATTGGCCGAGGATCCGATGGCGATGGAGATATTTAACATCCATATTAAATTGTAATTAGTATTTCTGATTAGGAAAATTCCATTCTAAAATCAGCGTCTAATTAGCGGCTCCTGGCCTGATACAGTCCTGGCACTTCCATCGCTTTATGTGTCTCCCAGGCCATAGAGGGGTATAGTTCTTGTGCAGTGTATCAAATCTATAGTTTTGATATTATTGGCACCTAGTAGCACAGTACTGGAGATACAACAGTCAGGGGGGTAACTACGATAGGAAGGGCCACATAACAGACTTTAAAAAAAAGTCCCCCATTAAGAAATATACATATCTGTACACACACACGAGTTACAATGACACACAGTATATACACATCATATATGCATGCTGCATATACAGATATACACACCTGACAGCTCAGATGCCGGGGCCCCCTGACACTGTGGGCCCCATAGCAGCTGCTATGGCTGCTGCCGCCGACAAGTTATGATTGGTATTGACATGATGTCACAAAATATAATTTACATTGCACACCAGTTTAACATTAACAAGATGACAACACAGAGTAATATTGCTGGGTCTGATGCTGTATATAACTTACGTGTTACCAGGCTCAAATTTGCTGGGAGTCTAACGTCTAATCCTGACGATATCCGAAATCTTTCCTGGATTGAATCGGGATTGATTTTGTACAAACCCTACCCACTAGGGAGCGTTGTCAGTACAGGGATAGATACTGAATATTACAAGTTATCCCCTGTACTTAGGAAAGCCTGCTTTCTTTTTTGGGGAAGGGGGGGGGGGGGGTCATAGCAGGTACGGGGGTCCATTGTACCCCTAAATGGACAGGGTATCTTTATATGCTCTGCTGGAGATATAAAAGATCATCCCATAGACAGTGAATGAAGTGATGTCCTTTTATTTGGGGTTAGGAGGGAGCCTATTCTTGTGAGCAGTGGGGACCCCCAGTTAGTCCATAGAGGAGCTAGACCAGAATAAATCATCAGTTCAGGGGGATAATTTCCCATGTGCCGTCTCCACACCCCTCCTGAGCCGTGTATATATATATATATATATATATATATATATATATATAATATATATATGAAGGGCACTCTGCATTGTATACAGGACCCAGTAGTATGTCATTTCTGTATACTCCGGTTCTGTATTGCAGCGCTGACATCTAGTGGCCACTGGCGGGAGTGTGGGCCTCCTGCCAAACTTACTCAGTTGTCCTTGTAATGTAATAATAAGATTCAACAATCCGCCTAATGCAGCTAATCTGTTACTGTGAGCCGGGGAGAGCAGCCGAGCCTGCACAGCACATCTGATAAACCACTGCCTGCAATGGGAACATTTAACACTTTTTGTTTATTCAGTCCACAAAAAGAAACCCCACTCTGCATTATACGGGGGTGATGTAAGGACAGCGCAGGGGAGGGCGAGGGTATCAGGGAGGAGATGGCGGTATATATATAGGAGATACAATGTATATAATACCCCCCACAGTTCTAGGACCAGGGGTCTGATCACTTGTTCCTCCTCAGTGATGCTGGAGAAATTGTTTCATATTGTGCACAGAACACAGCAGGGTTGGGGATTGGTGGGGGCAAAGTTTTTATTTTTTACCCTTTAGTTTCTGGACATAAAAGTGATTTTGCTCTCTACTGGGGGTCTGTAGAATAACAACCTAATGAATGGCTTGGACTGGGGTCAATCAGATAAGTAATCGGTATAGGTACATGCAGTATGCTGTACAGGGCACAGTAATACAAGGGACTTATAGATTTATATTCTAGTATTTTATTGGGGGTATGACCTCACACTGCTGTGCCCTGTGCTCTCTGCAGACAGTGTTAGGTATTGTCCCTGGAGTGCAGACCTTTATGTGTGTTGTTAGTAGCTGCAGGACTGTGATATATGAATTAATATTCTAGTATTTTATTAGGGATGTGACCTCACACTGCTGTGCTCTGTGCTCTCTGCAGCGTTTTGTGAGTTAGGTCAGAATATATTAGACTTCCACTGTGTCGTAATTATGTTTCAGTGAAAAAAGTAGTTCCCCCAATTACTGAGTCTCCAAGCGAGCTGGAAAATACTTTACTCACACTGCTGTGCTCTTAGTTCTGTGCATGAAACTGAACCCTTCTCTTCTCTTCTGAGTGCTTGATGTTGTATTCAACCAGTAGCTTGTTGCAGCCTTAAGGGGATAAAAAGGAGGTGGAACAATTATGTGCAAGAGCACAGCAGTGTGAGGACACCACTCTTTGATAATACATATTATAGAGAATCATTTCCTTTCTGCAGCTGATGGCCTGGGACCCCTTGAAAGAAGATGATTTATCCGTGGTTACCGTCAGACCCAACTTCCAGGACAGCACTCACGTCGGTTTCATCACTGGGTTACAGAAATATCACAGCTACTTGACCTCCATCTTGTGCTTCACCACCCCAGGAGATGGACCCCGCAGCCCCCCACAGCTTGTGTGGACACATGAGGATGGTATGGAAGTGGCGCTATATCCAGCAATGTTCTAATTATGGTGCAGGGCAGCGGTGTAGCTACTCTGCTTTATTAGAAACAGCTAGCTTCAATTATGGTGCCCGACCTGCAAGTTCATCCATAGTGCTGGACCTGCAAGGTAATCCATAGTGCTGAACTGCAAGGTCATCCATAGTGTTGGACCTGCAAGTTCATCCATGGTGCTGGACCTGCACGTTCATCCATGGTGCTGGACCTGAACCTTCATCCATGGTGCTGGACCTGCAAGTTCATCCCTTGTGCTGGACCTGCAAGTTCATCCATAGTGCTGGACCTGCAAGTTCATCCATAGTGCTGGACCTGCAAGTTCATCCATGGTGCTGGACCTGCACGTTCATCCATGGTGCTGGACCTGCACGTTCATCCCTTGTGCTGGACCTGCAAGTTCATCCATAGTGCTGGACCTGCAAGTTCATCCATAGTGCTGGACCTGCAAGTTCATCCATAGTGCTGGACCTGCAAGTTCATCCATGGTGCTGGACCTGCAAGTTCATCCATAGTGCTAGACCTGCAAGTTCATCCCTTGTGCTGGACCTGCAAGTTCATCCATGGTGCTGGACCTGCAAGCTCATCCATAGTGCTGGACCTGCAAGCTCATCCATAGTGCTGGACCTGCAAGCTCATCCCTTGTGCTGGACCTGCAAGCTCATCCCTTGTGCTGGACCTGCACCTTCATCCATGGTGCTGGACCTGCAAGGTCATCCATAGTGCTGGACCTGCAAGGGCATCCATGGTGCTGGACCTGCAAGGTCATCCATAGTGCTGGACCTGCAAGGGCATCCATGGTGCTGGACCTGCAAGTGCATCCATGGTGCTGGACCCGCAAGTGCATTGCATTTGTTGGACCTTTAACTTCATCCATTGTGCAGGACCTGCAGGATCTATACAATTCAATGTAAATACAAGTCAAATTACAAACAGGGATCACAGGTGATATTATGATAATAGGGATCATAATCAAATATTGTTTGATATGATACAAAATCTTCTGTCTCATGTCATTCTAGTACCTGGACCTGTGGGCAGTCTCAGCTTCGATGACATCCTGGATACATCCTTAAAGGTGACCTGGCAGGAACCCTCAGAGAAGAATGGGATCCTCACTGGTGAGTACTTACCCAGGTGACCTATGTGTCGCACATTACACGCAGATCCCCCGCTGTAATGTGGTGGCACCCAGTCCCCCCTGTCTCCTATTGTTCCTTGTTGGGACACGTTATGTATTTCCCGCAATCAATCTGTCATCAGAGAACATGACAACCAGTTGTTCCAGAAAACATGAATTATATACAGGAACATTTCTAAGAATCTATGACAAGCAAACAATCGCTGTCTAATGATTGTAATCATCCAGACACGGAGCACGAGGTGTGCATAATCCAGCGCCGGTAATAACCATCTCTACTGAGACTGGCACGCCGCAAACAGAGTTACTAACACCGACGGGTGCAGCCGATATCTCAGCCGAGTGGAAGTAATGTGCAGAATATTAGAGAAACATGTGAGGACCACCGCAAAGTAGTGGGAGACGCCATACATCATCATACAACGTAGTGGTGGGGCCAAAGCTGCTGTCCACAAATGTGTCTATTATTGCAGTTGAGCCCATTTAGCTGCAATACCAGCCACAACCTCTGTGCAAGTGCGGCGCTGTTCTCCTAGTCCAAGTATCTTTCCTTGTGTTTTGCAGGATACAAGATTTCCTGGGAAGAGTTTAACCAAACTAACACCAGAGTGACGCACTACCTGCCCAACCTCACCTTGGAGTATCGGGTCACCGGTTTGACGTCACTCACCACCTACACCATCCAGGTGGCCGGGATGACATCAAAGGGACAAGGAGCCTTGGCTTCCTCCACCATCTCCTCCGGTGTACCCCCAGGTTGGTATGGTGACGGTACATGGAGTGAATCACCGGCACAGGCTTTTTGTCTTTTCTCTCTTTGTCACGTTGACTTTGCTTTTTGTGTGATTTTTCCATTAGCCGAGGCACTTGATAACATAATTGTTCTCTATTACAAAAGACTAATCTGTCATCGGCTCTGCGGCAGCTCTACACCTCGCCGTCTCTCCGATAGAAGCCAGGGTCGCCCAGACAATAGTAATTAATCTCATTTGGGTCTCCGCTGCCTGATGACACGGATTAGCACAATGCTTATTATATACACCCGATCGTCCGGGACCGCTCGTCTCTCACCATTAGGCATCATCTGCTTAGATTTTGGAGCATATCAATGTCTTTGGGGTGGTAGATAAGTTAGGGGTAGAGATAAAGGCCCAAATTTATTAATGCTAATGCAGCGTGTACTATGTGCAGTTTGCCTCACTATCCTGCAGAGTGCACCGGATTCACGAATATTGGAGCATGATCTTCATGAATGTGCCGCACCCTGCGGGCGCCCAGAGTGCATAAGTGCAACAGTTTGTAAGTGCAAACATAGAGGGACTCATTTACTAACTGTCTGCAGAGAGCATTTTAGTCGGGTTTCCCGACGATTTCCGTTTTGCGCTGAATTGCCCTGGGATTTTGGCGCATCAGCGCTGGCTTGCACGCGACAGAAATCAGGGGCATGGCCGTCGGACAACCTGACGCATTCGGACAACGCACAAGATTTAACATTTAGAATTGTGTCACAAGACACACATACAAGCACCGGGAAGAAGAAGGTGAACTCCGGCGGACCTTGGTGCAGAAGCGACGGATACAGGAACTCGGGCGCACGATCTTAGTGAATCATGGCAGACCCAAATCCTCGCCGGACAGCGCACCGCGGGATCGCGACAGGACCGGGTAAGTACATCTGCCCCAGAAAGTCTTTTAAAAATCCAAAAGTGATTTATGTTAGACATTCGTAGCATATGGACTGTATGTCGGCCATATTTACTGGACTAAACATTTTGCATAGGCCTGTACTCACAGCAGCATAGTCTCTGTAGTCCCTATGCTGCTGTGAGAACCTGCCTCCTACTGGAACAAATGTTTTTTAGTGTTATCGTATATTAGGTACAAAACATTAGTCCTGTCATGTACAACATATTGTAAATCCCTGAAGATGACCATGCTGCTGTGAGTAAAGGTCTACACCTAGTGTTCAGTCTGATCCAACCAAAAGATCTTAAAATAATGATGAATTGAGTCATAACTGGATAAATTCCGTATTATATGTTGTAACCTATCCTCCTACAGAATTACCGGGAGCACCGACCAATGTGGCCATCACTAACATCGGGCCTCGTTCCGTCACACTTCAATTCAGGCCGGGATATGATGGAAAAACTTCTATTTCCAGGTGGCAGGTGGAAGCCCAGGTCAGAAAACTGATACATGATTTTTTTAGACATAGTTGCATTCTTTATAAAGTATTGTAACCTGTGACCTTGTAACTATCCAAGGTCGGAACACAAGGAGAGTCTGAAGAATGGGTTCTCATACATCAGCTGGTCAACGAGCCCAATGCCCGCTCTATGGTGGTGCCGAAGTTGAATCCTTTCACCTTTTACACGTAAGCCAACGCTGGACATTCACTTAGATGAGTAACAGCCAAGATTTTTTTGGAATAAAACGAAAAATTTGATAAACTAACCCACAGTAACTAAACATATCTTTGAAAACTTCTATTATACAGCAGTACAACTATCCCTATATTGTTCCTCCCCATGCCTGTAAAGCTCCACAGTACCCATTGGAGAAGTTGACTCACCTACTATGTATATCCATGTTCTTCCAGCTCAGTTGTGCCTCCTGCTTCCTGATTTACAAAGGGACCTGATTTATTTCAGGAATGAGAGAGACATGTGCTGTGTGTGACTAGCTAAAGAGAAATCAGCTCCCTCATTCCCCGATCCCTCAGGAATTCTCTTTAGCAAAACACACACAGCCAGTGTCTCTCTCATTACTTACGGAGGGAGCTGAGCCATTGAAGAGAAAGCAAGCTCCTTGTCACTCAGGAAGCTGGAGGCAAGTCTGAACTGACAGGGGATGAATATGCCGGACTTAGCTCAAAGTCTACTTTATGGATAAACTGTGGAACTTTACAGGTATGGGGAGGAACAATATAGGGATAGTTGGACTGCTGTATGATAGCAGCTTTAAAAAAAAATTGTCTAGTTGGTGTGGGTTAGTTTATGTGACAGGTTCCCTTTAATGTGTATCCTCCCACAATGTCAGAGGAGATGAGGATCAGGCGGTTAGACTCGATTCATGAGAAATTCTATTTCTCTACAGCTTCCGCATGCGCCAGGTGAACATTGTTGGCAGCAGCCCGCCCAGTCTTGCTTCCAGAAGGATACAGACATTGCAGGCCCCACCAGACATGTTTCCAGCTAACGTGACCCTGCGTACGGCCAGTCAGACCAGCCTGTGGGTGCGCTGGGTGGTGAGTATGATACTAAATTTATTATTCTTGTATCAGAGACAATCATGTGTAATGTCTTCCAGTTCCTCACCAGCCATTCTTTCCTGTAGCCCTTACCAGAGATGGCGTACAACGGTAACCCAGAGTCTGTAGGGTACAGGATCCGATACATAAGAAGTGATGGAAAAGGGAAATTCTCCACCCACGTCATTCATGACCGCATCGAGAGAGAGTACACCATTGAAGACCTGGAAGAGTGGGCAGAATACAATGTGCAAGTTGTTGCCTTTAATGCCATTGGCTCCGGACCCTGGAGTCCTGTTGTGGTGGCAAGGACAAGAGAATCGGGTAAGAGCCCAAGTTTCCCCAAACTTCCATGTATGATTAGAACATCCAAAAGTTAATTTGTAACGAATTGAGAGAACCCAAAGTATTGGGCATATCAGCCCCAACTTGTCTGATCCTTATCTCACCAAGAAAGGAAGATGTGAGGAAAGAATCTGAAGGCCCCATAGATATTAGATGGTCAACCCAACCCTCCATATTTGGTAGATTTGGCAGATTTTCATCTAATACGATTGAAGGACCTTAGACTGGGCCATACGGTTTAAGATGGATGTTGTTGAAACTTGTCAACTGTAATTGGACCATCCAACCATCGATCGATGGTTTATGGGGACCTCCTGATTTGATAAGTTATTGTGGTTACATGTAGCAGTAGCTATAAGTCCACATCTTGTTCTCAGTCCCATCCTCAGGACCCAGCAATCTCTCTGCATTGGCCACAACCTCAAGCAGCATCCTGGTGCGTTGGAGCGAAATCCCAGAACCGGATCGGAATGGACTCATCTTGGGCTACAAGGTAAGGAGCAGTAAAAAAATATATAAGAGTTCCAAAAAGATTAAGCCTAGAGTTTCAATATGTGGAGCACGTTCTCAGGCCAAGGACCATTTGCTCCTCCAACGTCTACCCCTCGGCGCAAACGCCAACACCTTATCATATAGAAACCTGTCAGGCCCGTATCATCGAGTGGTAGGACAGATGTGGTTTTCTTGTTTTGCCTAGATACTCTACAAGGAGAAAGATTCGGACGATCCTCCCCGTTTCTGGCTGGTAGAAGGTAACGCCTCTCGAAGCGTCCAGCTGACCAACCTGGGAAAATATGTTCTCTATGAGATCCAGGTCTTGGCCTTCACCAGAATAGGGGATGGAGTACCCAGCGCGCCGGCCATACTGGAGAGGACCCTGGATGACGGTGAGATTCTTAGGATCGGTGATGAGATGGTGGAATTAGATGTATGGTGGACTTCATCCCTTCAGAGCAGCAATCCACCACTAGGGGGCCTCCTCTCTAGTGAGGAGTATCAGCCGAGCACAAGCAGAGGAATCACAGCCGCGTCTTCCTGTTGGTTTTCAGTTCCAGGTCCCCCGGTGGGAATTCTGTTTCCTGAGGTGAGAACTACCTCCGTGCGCCTGATTTGGCAGACCCCCGCTGCTCCCAACGGCATCATCCTAGGTAAGTACTTACGTTTTTCACACTTGTGCTATTTTGGGATCTGCCAAGGGTTTACGTAACGTTGGAAAGTTTTTGACAGAAAGAATGTGAAGATTCCAAACTTTAGGTTTCAGAACCTGTACAAAGACGCCAGGGCTCTGGCAGGTTATAGAGAACCTGTCAGCAGCTAGGAAGACTGAAGACCCTGTTATGTATTGTCCTTGGAGCAGGGGCGTAAGTACAGTGATTGCAGCCATAGCAGGCGCTATGGGGCCCACAGTGTGAGGGGGCCCCGGCATGTGGGGTATTGGGTGTATGCTATATGTTTGTGCGGTGTGTATATAATGTATGTGTGTGTGTATATGCTGTATGTTTGTATATGTGTATTTGCTGTATGTGTGTGATGTGTATATGCTGCATGTATGTATACAGTACTGTATGTATGTATATGTGGTGTGTGTATACTGTATGTATGTTTATGCTGTATGTCTATATACTGTGTATATAAGTATATTAATGTGTGTTTATATGAATGTAAAATATGTATATTTTTTAAGGGGGGGAGGGGGTTAGGGTTAGAAAACTTATATGGGGTCCAGCCTCTCCTAGTTACGCTCCTGGCCTGGAGAGACCTGTAATCATACCATTGTGTATGTTGTTATTAGCAGCAGGACTGTGAAAATATGTTTTTATATCCCAGAAATGTAGCTTCTCCAAGTGCAGTGGGGTGTTTCCTCACACTGCTGTGCTCTGTGCTCTCTGCATACAATTGCCTCCTTCCCTCTGATTCCCTCCATAATAAACCAGAAGCCAACTACTCAGAACCATAGAAGTCACAGTCAAGGGATCCCACAACCCTCTGTAAAACACTTTGAACTCTGGGTAATTTAAGTATTTTCAATCCTTCATCCTTACTCTGTGCACTGAGATTTATGACACAAATTGTGGGACGTGTCCCTCCCCTCATCTTAGGAAACCAATACATCTTAATGTCAGATGTAGGTGTTTGCGCAGAGCAGAGGGGAGGAGCTCTGCTCACTGCAGAGAACTAAGAGGACAGCAGTGTGAGGACACACCCCTTAAATAACGATTAATATCAACTAATTTTTCACAGTTCTGCTGCTCAATATGGTGTATCTTGTCCATAAGATGTCACAATCTTTACCTTTCAGCTTATCAGATCACTCACAGACTCAACACGACCAACGCCAACACAGCCACAGTGGAGGTGCTGAACCCGAGTGTGCGGCAGTACACGGCCACAGGACTCCGCCCAGAGTCCGTCTACTTGTTTAGAATCACGGCCCAAACCCGCAAGGGATGGGGGGAGGCGGCGGAGGCGCTGGTGGTCACCACAGAGAAGAGAGGTAAGTAAGACGAGGAGTAGTATATTATGTACAGTATATTATAAAGCATTGGCTCCGCCTCACTCTGTTTCCTCCTGCAGAACGCCCCCAGCCCCCCGGTAAGCCGGTGGTCCTGCAGCAGGACGTAAAGTCCCGCAGTGTCCTGCTGTCATGGGAACCGGGAAGTGACGGCCTTTCTCCTGTACGTTACTACACCATCCAGACCCGAGAGCTGCCCAGAGGACGTTGGGTGGTGCACTCCTCCTCCGTCAGTCACAATGCCACCTCCTCCATTGTAGACCGGTACGGTAGCAGCCATCTTGTGGGTGTCGTCCACTGGGGAGTAGTGGGGCGCATAGTTTCCCTCATGTCCCATAATGCCTTTCACCTCTAGAGGAATTTTATTACCGTCAACAGATTCTAGGCTGTAATTTGATTGGATGCTTCCTTGATGATGTCATCAGACTTTTCAAAATGGCTTCCACCAATTTGTAACATGATTGGGTGCTCCCTCTATGATGTCATCAGACTTTACAAAATGGCCTCCACTAGTCTGTAGTTCGATTGGGTTTTCCCTTTAATGATGTAATTTGATTGGGTGCTCCCTCTATGATGTCATCAGTCCAATAACGCGTCACCGCATCGCTAATGTTTCAGGTTAAAACCTTTCACGTCGTACAAATTCCGCGTCAAAGCCACCAATGATATCGGAGACAGCGAATACAGTGGAGAGTCGGAGTCCCTGACTACCCTACAAGCTGGTGAGTGGAACTTACCTTGACGAGAAGACGTTTGATTTCCATCTATGAAGATTTATCAGGTGTTTATTATATTTTCCAGCACCGGACGACGCACCCGCCATCTTGTCTGTCACCCCACAGACGACCACCTCCGTGCTGATCCACTGGCAGGTAGGTAGCGTTACTCATTGATCGTAGACTTCTTCCATGGGATGATTGACGAAAAGTGTAGAAAAGACCCCACCCCCTTGTCCACTTATCTCTGACGGTTGGTTTACATGACTGAAGGTTATATAATGTGTGTCTCATCAGGCTCCGGCAGAAGACAAAATCAATGGCGTCCTACTGGGCTACCGGGTGCGATACCGCGAGCTGGTCTACGACGGGATGAGGAGTTTCACATTGCGAAATATCAACGATCCCAACTCCAAGTGGGCGGAGCTAACGTGTGAGTAGTAATTAACATAATAGATGAGCCTCCAGGTTCCTGTCGCGGCTGAGGTCCTGCTTGTGGCGTGTGTGTCCCTCCCCCTTGCTTTACACTGCGGCTCTGCTCCATTGTATCAGCCAAACACTTTCTATACATGAACAGTCATAAGCTCTTGAAAACGTTGTCGTCTGTTACAAGTAAAGAGCGTCGTGTTCCATCTACTCGGCGCCCGAGGAAATGACTTATCACTCACCGCTCTCACCTCCTAAGTGCCACAGTCATCGGTGAAGAACATTTGCTAATTAAAAGCTCGTTTAATACAGAAAGAAAATGATGAACTCAGTGAATTACTGCAGGAATAATGACCGAGGAGGCGGAAACCCCAGAGCCCTGACATGTAACATGTCATATATATCACTAATAGCAGCAGCACCGGGTGTCCTCAGCCGCAGCCCCCCAAACTGGACACAGTAATGCACACAGTGATGTCACAGTACAGAGATAATACACACAGTGATGTCACAGTACAGAGATAATACACACAGTGATGTCACTGTACACGGATAATACACACAGTGATGTCACAGTACAGGGATAATACACACAGTGATGTCACAGTACAGGGATAATACACACAGTGATGTCACAGTACAGGGATAATACACACAGTGATGTCACAGTACAGGGATAATACACACAGCGATGTCACAGTACAGAGATAATACACACAGTGATGTCACAGTACAGGGATAATACACACAGTGATGTCACAGTACAGGGATAATACACACAGCGATGTCACAGTACAGGGATAATACACACAGTGATGTCACCGTACAGGGATAATACACACAGTGATGTCACAGTACAGAGATAATACACACAGTGATGTCACAGTACAGGGATAATACACACAGTGATGTCACAGTACAGGGATAATACACACAGTGATGTCACAGTACAGGGATAATACACACAGTGATGTCACAGTACAGGGATAACACTGGTGTTAGTCACTATCTCGCCCTCTGGCTTTGCCTCCTCCACAATCATAAATCCTATTTTGTGATTGACCTTGGTGACCTCTAAGTGTACATGGTGCATGTGACATTACAACCTGTCCTGCTGGCATGTGATAAGGTCCCGGGACGGTTTATCTGCCCTCAGGCTGGAGAATAGGACGGAGGACGTCTCTGAATAATGGAGATCAGATATCTGCCACATTAATTCCATAATATCCTGAGACTTGTCCTCCAAGGGCGCTGATAACACGGACCACCATAGTGGGAGCCATATGTTTCCCCTTGTGTATCGTGCTGTATACTGTGTGCTGTGTACATATAATTGTGTGTCAGCTTGTTGCCTTCATTGTATACTAACTGCACTCCTGCCCCTGCTCTTCCCCTTCCCTAAATCTTCTCCCCAACCCTCATAGCTGCCTACATGGTCCGGAACCTGAGTGAACCATCGCTCACCCAGTACGAGTTGGACAGTAAGTGTAGTCCTGACTAACCGCATGGCATCCTTACCAGGCTTGTAGTCGTAGTCAGACGTGACACCACAAGAACAGTCCTCAGAATGTTCTGTAACATTGTTACACATTGGGGGTCATTTACTAAGGGCCCGAATTGCGTTTTTCCGACGGGTTCCAAAGGGCAGATTTACTTACCTGGTCCATTCGCGATCCAGCGGCGCATTCTCTGTGGAGGATTCGGGTTCTGCCGGGATTCACTAAGGTAGTTCTCCTGATGTCCACCAGGTGTCGCTGCTGCGCTGAAGTTCATCGGAATGCACTGAAGTTCACCGTCCTATCGTGGGTGCAGGGAAGCGTGTGTCAAGCGACACTTTTCTTTTTTTAAATGCGACAGTTTTTCCGAATCCGTCGGGTTTTCGTGCGGCCACGCCTCCCGATTTCCGTCACGTGCCTGCCGGCGCCGATGCGCCACAATCCGATCGCGTGTGCCAAAATCCCGGGGCAATTCAGGGAAAATCGGCGCAAATCAGAAAAAATTTGTGTAACCCGTCAGAAAAAAACGCGATTCGGGCCTTAGTAAATGACCCCCATTGTATCCCAGGTCAATTGGGATCTGAGTGACGGCCAGTACGGTGGCCAAACGGTGTTTTTGTAACTAGTATGTAGGACCCTGTTAGAGATTTTGGGTAGATGATGTTGCCCCTCCTCTGGAAGCCATATTAGTTGTCACTCTAAACAAAAAATTGTATACTCAATGAAATGTATCCGGGAGTGAGCGTTCTAGAGAGTTTCTTTGACAATAGTGGAAGTCGATGATGTCATGACTGGTCACTGGTGACATCATCATCTCTAGTGGGGAATATATTTAGAGGACGGGTCACACAATAAGGGGTCACATAATAGAATCATCTAAAAACCTGTCTTCACGTCCATCTACAGATCTGAACAAGCACAAGCGCTATGAGATCAGAGTGAGCGTGTTCAACGCCGCCGGGGAAGGGCCAACCAGTGTCCCCCAGGAAGTGTTTGTTGGCGAAGCAGGTAAGTGTCCATCATATCGTAATGTTACAGATTGTTTGGAACATGGTGGAAGCTCCTCTTTATATATTGCAATAATGACTTTCCCCCCCAGTGCCGACGGCTCCACCGCAGAACGTGGCCATACAGACTGCCACCGCTGTGCAGCTGGATGTGACGTGGGACCCACCTCCCCTGGAAGCACAGAATGGAGACATCCAGGGATACAAGGTATTGGCAGTGTGATGATCACTACAGCTCTGTCTGTATCTGTACTTGGTCCATGACTGATGGTGGGGAGTTTGTGTCATAAGCCATAGTCCCTCCATCTCCAACCATCCCACCATGTCGATCCTGCAACAGTGCAGGCACCTAACCAGCTCCTTGTGCCCTCCAATGGGTGTTATCTGGGTGGCATCCGTGGTTTTCACTCTTCAACTACTCTAGAGACCCTTTACTTTACTAAGGCCACCAGGTGCCTAACTCTAAATGTGGTCACAGATGACCTAAGGGTTGGAGACACCAAGGCAGAGACTCCTCGAATTCAGACTAGAGTCAGGGGCTTGTCGATGTTATAGGTTGGGGCAATCAGAACGGATGGTTTATTCGGAGACAAACAACGAGGACAAAGCAGGAGGACAACAAGGGAAAACTGTGCAGGTACAATCTGGCCAGGGACTTACTGCTCAGGCACCTTCATGTGTGGGACGTTGCCTTATACAACCAGAGAAGTAAGATTGGTTAGACTCGTGATATAAAGTTAACTACAAGGATCTGATAATAGAGGATCGGGGTGGACGAGGTGATCACCATAGTGGGCACAACATCCCACCATAACCAATGTCTAATCCATGTAGCTTGCCGCTCTTCTGCACCTCCCAACTTTAGTTGGAGAGAAAGAGGGACATAAGATGCTATGCGGCTGCAACATTTTTTAGTACCTAAGCCACGCCCCTTACCCGACCCCCACACTGGATAATTTCCCATCTCCGGGCCGGTTGGCAGGGATGGATGCGCCCAGTGTCCCCGGTACCTGCCGCTCCACCTGTTGCTCCCTCTTCCTTCTTATCTTCTGGTTACACAAGGAATAAGTTCCCTAAAAGCTGCTGACTGTGCCGGCTCCTTATCTATTGATTTCCCATTCCGGAGACGCTGAAGTGTCCTCCGGAGGATTTTGTGTCCCCAATCATGTTTTCCGTATCTCTCACTTTAAATTGGAGATAACGAGGTTTAAATGGATAATGATCCACATTACAGAATATTACCTGCCCAGTAATGGCGCAGTCAGTGTGTACAGATGAGCCATACCACAGCGCCCACTACAGGCGGCCATCAGGCCATTACAACCCTCCCATCTGTACATTACATTAACTCTCTAATGTTTTTTTAGTGAACGCAAATCTTTAGTTTGTCACTGCTATGATTGGTGTGCCGAGTCATGTGATCAGTCATAGACGCCTCTGCGGAGCTCTGCCCCCCGCACCACTGCTGGGTACACTAGGAGGAGGCTGGGGCACGGAAAGTTTGGCTACAAAAGTTGAAAATTGCTTAGATTTCACCATCTAGTCATCATAGGATACATGCAGGGGTGCACCAGCCATTAGGTGAGTTGAGCCTTCTGCCTCAGGCAGCACCTCCTGTAGCAAGATGGTGGCGGCATCAGGGGCGCAGTTATCTGATTCAAAGATGGATCTGACACTTAAAATCTCTTCATACCTGATGTGAGCATCGGTGACACTGTATGGAGAACCCACTTACTAAAAAAATAAATAACCCAATATATTACTACTTGAGGAGTCTATAACAAGCCGTGCACCTGTGTGACATCATATGACCAGGGATATAACGAGCCGTGCACCTATGTGACATCACATGACCAGGAATATAACGAGCCGTGCACCTATGTGACATCACATGACCAGGGATATAATGAACCGCGCACCTGTGTGACATCATATGACCAGGGATATAACGAGCCGTGCACCTATGTGACATCACATGACCATGGATATAACGAGCCGTGCACCTATGTGACATCACATGACCATGGATATAATGAGCCATGAACCTATGTGACATCACATGAGCATGGATATAACAAGCTGTGCACCTGTGTGACATCACATGACCAGGGATATAACGATCTGTGCACCTATGTGACATCACATGACCATGGATATAATGAGCCATGAACCTATGTGACATCACATGAGCATGGATATAACGAGCCGTGCACCTGTGTGACATCACATGACCATGGATATGAGCCGTGCACCTGTGTGGCATCACATGACCAGGTATAAAATGAGCCATGCACCTGTGTGACATCACATGACCAGGTATATAACGAGCCGTGCACCTGTGTGACATCACATGACCATGGACAGATTTCCATCCACTGGAAGTAAACAATGAAGATTCCTTTAGAATTCCTATAGAATTAGATTCTTGTGCAGAAATTCTTCAGAACCGTTTTCTGCTGCGGCCCCAGAGCAGATTTATACCAAGATTTACTGTGTATGGGCAGCCTGTAGCACTTATGTGACAGTCCCTGCTCCTTACTGTGTATGGGCAGCCTGTAGCACTAGTACAGCCCTGCTCTTCTGTTTATGGGCAGCCTGTAGCCACTTGAGTGACAGTCCCTGCTCCTTACTGTTTATGGGCGCCTGTAGCACTTATGTGACAGTCCCTGCTCCTTACTGTGTATGGGCAGCCTGTAGCACTTATGTGACAGTCCCTGCTCCTTACTGTGTATGGGCAGCCTGTAGCACTTATGTGACAGTCCCTGCTCCTTACTGTGTATGGGCAGCCTGTAGCGCTTATGTGACAGTCACTGCTCCTGACTCCGTGTTGCTTTGGGGTGGGGGTCCTGCTGCAGGTTTCACCCTTGACTCCCATCATTTCTAATTGTCCTGATGCTGAGATCCAGAGATACTTGAAAGGAGTAAATATTTAGCAGGTGACGCAGCAGGATCCTCTTCACATCTAATTCTACTGAATGGAAGATGAGGGGGGAGCCTGGTGCTACACTGACATTGGGCAGTAGGGGGAGCTCCACCACAGCAGATGCTCATAGTGTGAGACGTGGACGGTGGCTTGTCCACCTACTGGGGAACTACATCTCCCAGCATGGACTCCTATCTTATATCTTTTTGATTTCCTCCCCCCCTGCAGATCTATTACTGGGAAGCAGCGCGAGCGAACGAGACACAGAAAATCCGCACCTTGTTCCTGCCCGAGAGTGGGGTCAAGATCAAGAACCTGACCGGCTACACCACCTACCTCATCAGCGTGGCCGCCTTTAACACGGCCGGAGATGGGCCCCGCAGTCATCCCATCCGGGGCCAGACACAGCAAGCAGGTGAGGGGCGGCAGCCATGATGGATCATCCGGAATCATCTACACACATTGTACAATATCATCACATTGTTCTGTATCATTTTACTGTTTTTCTTGATATTTTCTCCACTAGGGGTCACTCTAGTAAGGAAATCATGGATGTGGCATGAATAGGTATTAAAGGGCAATCAAACAGCAGATCCTGCAGACTTTGTTCCTGGAAAGATGTGGAATCAGATTGTTGTGTGTGTTGTTAGTAGCAGCAGGACTGTGATATATGGATTTAATTCCTAGATTGTGTAGTGGGGTTCTCACACTGGCAGTACACATCACCACCGCTCCTTCCATCCTCTCTGATTGACCAATGTAGCATCCAAGCAGAAGCTTGTTTTTTTAAGACAGAGGGAAAGGGCTATGGAGCAGTTCAATGCACAGAGCGAGGAGCACAGCAGTGTGAGGACACACCTCTAGAAGCTGCAATCATGGAATATTATTCCATATTTCATGTTGCGATGAACAACATACACAAATATCTGATTACACATCCCTTCAGGGACAATATATAACACTGTCTGTAGAGAGCGCAGAGCACAGCAGTGTGAGGACACTCCCATAGAATCTGCAATACTGAAATATAACTCCATATATCAAAGTCCTGCTGGCACTAACAACACACATAAAGCTCTGATTACACATCTCTACAAAAAAAACATTGAACACTGTCTGTAGAGAGCACAGAACACAGCAGTGTGAGGACATAACTGTAAAAGCTGCAATGCTGGAATATGAATCCATATTTCACAGTCCTGCTGCTACTAACAACACACACAAAGGTATGATTTCACATCTCTCCAGGAACAATATCTAACTCTTCCTGTAGAGCAGTGATTTTCAACCTGTGTGCCGCGGCACACTAGTGTGCCGCGACACAAGGTTGAGTGTGCCGCGGGGGAAAGTTGCCCGAACTAGGCTGCCCCGGTGTCGAGCTGCCGCCGCGCCCCCGTATTTCTGCCCCATACTTACCTCCAAGCCCCGCGTCGGCGATCCGCCCGTCTTCTGTAGCTCCTGTACCGCGCGGCCCATGTCACGTGACTGACGCGACCTGACGTCAGGTCGCGTAAGTCACGTGACCAGAGGCGCGCGGTGCAGGAGCTACAGAAGGTGGGCGGATCGCCATTAGGAGTGAAGGAGACGTCAAGAAGACATCAAGGGTAAGTATATAGGGTTATTATTTGTATAGGGAAGGCAGCTAGGGTTTTTTTTTTTATTAGTAAAGGTAGGCTGGGGCTTTTTATTTGTTAAGGGGGGCCTCTAGGGCCTTTTAATTAGTAAAGGGGGGGCTCTAGGGCCTTTTAATTAGTAAAGGGGGGCCTCTAGGGCCGTTAATTAGTAAAGGGGGGCCGATCGGGTCTTTTTAATTAGTAAAGGGAGGCCGCTAGGGGGTCTTATTAGTAAAGGGGGCCTCTAGGGCCTTTTAATTAGTAAAGGGGGGCCTCTAGGGCCTTTTAATTAGTAAAGGGGGGCCTCTAGGGCCTTTTAATTAGTAAGGGGGGCCTCTAGGGCCTTTTAATTAGTAAAGGGGGGCCTCTAGGGCCTTTTAATTAGTAAAGGGGGCCTCTAGGGCCTTTTAATTAGTAAAGGGGGGGCTTAGGGCCTTTTAATTAGAAAGGGGGGTCTAGGGCCGTAATTAGTAAAGGGGGGCTCTAGGGCTTTTAATTAGTAAAGGGGGGCTCTAGGGCCTTTTAAATAGTAAAGGGGGGCCGCGATGGGCTATAATTTTGTAAAGGGAGGCAGCTAGGGCCTTTTTATTAGTAAAGGGAGGCCGCTAGGGCCTTTTTATTAGTAAAGGGAGGCCGCTAGGGGCTTTTTATTAGTAAAGTGAGGCCGCCAGGGCCTTTTTATTAGTAAAGGGAGGCCGCTAGGGGCTTTTTATTAGTAAAGGGAGGCAGCTAGGGGCTTTTTATTAGTAAAGGGAGGCCGCCAGGGGCTTTTTATTAGTAAAGGGAGGCAGCTAGGGGCTTTTTATTAGTAAAGGGAGGCAGCTAGGGCCTTTTTATTAGTAACATGTGGAAGCGCTCTCTTTATATATTGCAATAATACTTTCCCCCCCAGTGCCGACGGCTCCAACCGCGAACGTGGCCATACAGACTGCCACCGCTGTGCAGCCGGATGTGACGTGGGACCCACCTCCCCTGGAAGCACAGAATGGAGACATCCAGGGATACAAGGTATTGGCAGTGTGGATGATCACTACAGCTCTGTCTGTATCTGTACTTGGTCCATGAGATGGGGGAGTTGTGTCTATAAGCCATAGTCCCTCCATCTCAACCATCCCACCATGTCGAGACTTGCAAACAGTGCAGGCACCCAACCAGCTCCTTGTGCCCTCCAATGGGTGTTATCTGGGTGGAATCCGTGGTTTTCACTCTTCAACTACTCTAGAGACCTTTACTTTATAAGGCCACAGGTGCCTAACTCTAAATGTGGTCACAGAGACCTAAGGGTTGGAGACACCAAGGCAGAGACTCCTCGAATTCAGACTAGAGTCAGGGGCTTGTCGATGTTATAGGTTGGGGCAATCAGAACGGATGGTTTATTCGGAGACAAACAACGAGGACAAAGCAGGAGGACAACAAGGGAAAAACTGTGCAGGTACAATCTGGCCAGGGACTTACTGCTCAGGCACCTTCATGTGTGGGACGTTGCCTATACAACCAGAGAAGGAAGATTGGTTAGATCGTGATATAAAGTTAACTACAAGGATCTGATAATAGAGGATCGGGGTGGACGAGTGATCACCATAGTGGCACAACATCCCACCATAACCATGTCTAATCCATGTAGCTTGCCGCTCTTCTGCACCTCCAACTTTAGTTGGAGAGAAAGAGGGACATAAGATGCTATGCGGCTGCAACATTTTTTAGTACCTAAGCCACGCCCCTTACCCGACCCCCACACTGGATAATTTCCCATCTCGGGCCGGTTGGCAGGGATGGATGCGCCCAGTGTCCCCGGTACCTGCCGCTCCACCTGTTGCTCCTTTCCTTCTTATCTTCTGGTTACACAGGAATAAGTTCCCTAAAAGCTGCTGACTGTGCCGGCTCCTTATCTATTGATTTCCCATCCGGAGACGCTGAAGTGTCCTCCGGAGGATTTTGTGTCCCCAATCATTTTTCCGTATCTCTCACTTTAATTGGAGATAACGAGGTTTAAATGGATATGATCCACATTACAGAATATTACCTGCCCAGTAATGGCGCAGTCAGTGTGTACAGATGAGCCTCACACAGCGCCCACTACAGGGCCATCAGGCCATACAACCTCCCATCTGTACATTACATAATCTCTAATGTTTTTTTAGTGAACGCAAATCTTTAGTTTGTCACTGCTATGATTGGTGTGCCGAGTCATGTGATCAGTCATAGACGCTGGAGCTCTGCCCCCCGCACCACTGCTGGGTACACTAGGAGGAGGCTGGGGCACGGAAAGTTTGGCTACAAAAGTTGAAAATGGTCTTAGATTTCACCATCTGTCATCATAGGATACATGCAGGGGGCACCGCCATTAGGTGAGTTGAGCCTTCTGCCTCAGGCAGCACTCTTGTGCAAGATGGTGGCGGATCAGGGGCGCAGTTATCTGATTCAAAGATGGATCTGACACTTAAATCTCTTCATACCTGATGTGAGCATCGGTGACACTGTATGGAGAACCCACTTACTAAAAAATAAATAACCCAATATATTATATTGAGGAGTCTATAACAAGCCGTGACCTGTGTGACAATCATATGACCAGGGATATAAGAGACGTGCACCTATGTGACATCACATGACCAGGATATATAACGAGCCGTGCACCTATGTGACATCACATGACCAGGGATATAATGAACCGCGCACCTGTGTGACATCATGACCAGGGTATATAACGAGCCGTGCACCTAGTGACATCACATGACCTGGATATAACGAGCCGTGCACTATGTGACATACATGACCATGGATATAATGAGCCATGAACCTATGTGACATCACATGAGCATGGATATAACAAGCTGTGCACCTGTGTGACATCACATGACCAGGGATATAACGATCTGTGCACCTATGTGACACCCATGACCAGGATATAATGAGCCATGAACCTATGTGACATCACATGAGCATGGATATAACGAGCCGTGCACCTGGTGACATCACATGACCATGGATATGAGCCGTGCACCTGTGTTGCATCACATGACCAGGTATAAATGAGCCATGCACCTGTGTGACATCACATGACCAGGTATATAACGAGCCGTGCACCTGTGTGACATCACATGACCATGGACAGATTTCCATCCACTGGAAGTAAACAATGAAGATTCTTTAGAATTCCTATAGAATTAGATTCTTGTGAGAAATTCTTCAGAACCGTTTTCTGCTGCGGCCCCAGAGCAGATTTATACCAAGATTTACTGTGTATGGGCAGCCTGTAGCACTTATGTGACAGTCCTGCTCCTTCTGTGTATGGAGCCTGTAGCACTTAGGTGACAGCCCTGCTCCTTACTGTGTATGGGCAGCCGTAGCACTTAGGTGACAGTCCCTGCTCCTTACTGTGTATGGGCAGCCTGTAGCACTTATGTGACAGTCCCTGCTCTTACTGTGTATGGGCAGCCTGTAGCACTTATGTGACAGTCCCTGCTCCTTACTGTGTATGGGCAGCCTGTAGCACTTATGTGACAGTCCCTGCCTCCTACTGTGTATGGGCAGCCTGTAGCACTTATGTGACAGTCCTGCTCCTTACTGTTATGGGCAGCCTGTAGCGCTTATGTGACAGTCACTGCTCCTGACTCCGTGTTGCTTTGGGGTGGGGGTCCTGCTGCAGGTTTCACCCTTGACTCCCATCATTTCTAATTGTCCTGATGCTGAGATCCAGAGATACTTGAAAGGAGTAAATATTTAGAGGTGACGCAGCAGGATCCTCTTCACATCTAATTCTACTGAATGGAAGATGAGGGGGGAGCCTGGTGCTACACTGACATTGGCAAGTAGGGGGAGCTCCACCACAGCAGATGCTCATAGTGTGAGACGTGGACGGGGCTTGTCCACCTACTGGGGAATACAATCTCCCAGCATGGACTCCTATCTATATCTTTTTGATTTCCTCCCCCTGCAGATCTATACTGGGAAGCAGCGCGAGCGAACGACGAACACGAAAATCCGCACCTTGTTCCTGCCCGAGAGTGGGGTCAAGATCAAGAACTGACCGGCTACACCACCTACCTCATCAGTGGCCGCCTTTAACACGGCCGGAGATGGGCCCCGCAGTCATCCCATCCGGGGCCAGACACAGCAAGCAGGTGAGGGGCGGCAGCCATGATGGATCATCCGGAATCATCTACACACATTGTACAATATCATACACATGTTCTGTATCATTTTACTGTTTTCTTGAATATTTCTCCACTAGGGTCACTCAGTAAGGAAATCATGGATGTGCAGAATAGGTATTAAAGGGCAATCAAACAGCAGATCCTGCAGATTTGTTCCTGGAAAGATGTGGAATCAGATTGTTGTGTGTGTTGTTAGTGCAGCAGGACTGTGATATATGGATTTAATTCCTAGATTGTGTAGTGGGGTTCTCACACTGGCAGTACACATCACCACGCTCCTTCCATCCTCTCTGATTGACCAATGTAGCATCCAAGCAGAAGCTTGTTTTTTAAGACAGAGGGAAAGGGCTATGGAGCAGTTCAATGCACAGAGCGAGAGCACAGCAGTGTGAGGACACACCTCTAGAAGCTGCATCATGGAATATTATTCCATATTCATGTTGCGATGAACAACATACACAAATATCTGATACACATCCCTTCAGGGACAATATAACACTGTCTGTAGAGAGCGCAGAGCACAGCAGTGTGAGGAACTCCCATAGAATCGGCAATACTGAAATATAACTCCATATATCAAAGTCCTGCTGGCACTAACAACACACATAAAGCTCTGATTAAACATCTCTACAAAAAAAAATTGAACACTGTCTGTAGAGAGCACAGAACACAGCAGTGTGTGAGGACATAACTGTAAAAGCTGCAATGCTGGAATGAATCCATATTTCACAGTCCTGCTGCTACTAACAACACACACAAAGGTATGATTTCACAATCTCTCCAGAACAATATCTAACTCTTCCTGTAGAGCAGTGATTTTCAACCTGTGTGCCGCGGCACACTAGTGTGCCGCGACACAAGGTGAGTGTGTGCCGCGGGGGAAAGTTGCCCGAACTAGGCTGCCCCGGTGTCGAGCTGCCGCCGCGCCCGTATTTCTGCCCATACTTACCTCCAAGCCCCGCGTCGGCGATCCGCCCGTCTTCTGTAGCTCCTGTACGCGCGGCCCATGTCACGTGACTGACGCGACCTGACGTCAGGTCGCGTAAGTCCGTGACCGAAGGCGCGCGTGCAGGAGCTACAGAAGGTGGGCGGATCGCCATTAGGAGTGAAGGAGACGTCAGAAGACATCAAGGGTAGTATATAGGGTTATTATTGTATAGGGAAGGCAGCTAGGGTTTTTTTTTTATTAGTAAAGGTAGGCTGGGGCTTTTTATTTGTTAAGGGGGGCCTCTAGGGCCTTTAATTAGGTAAAGGGGGGTCTAGGGCCTTTTAATTAGTAAAGGGGGGCCTCTAGGGCCTTTTAATTAGTAAAGGGGGCCTTAGGGCCTTTTAATTAGTAAAGGGGGCCTCTAGGGCTTTTAATTAGTAAAGGGGGGCCTTAGGGCCTTTAATTAGTAAAGGGGGCCTCTAGGCTTTTAATTAGTAAAGGGGGGCCGTAGGGTCTTTTAATAGTAAAGGAGGCCGCTAGGGGTCTTCTTAATTAGTAAAGGGGGGCTCTAGGCCTTTAATTAGTAAAGGGGGGCCTCTAGGGCCTTTTAATTAGTAAAGGGGGGCCTCTAGGGCCTTTTAATTAGTAAAGGGGGGCCTCTAGGGCCTTTAATTATAAAGGGGGCCTCTAGGGCTTTTAATTAGTAAAGGGGGCCTCTAGGGCCTTTTAATTAGTAAAGGGGGGGCTCTAGGGCCTTTTAATTAGTAAAGGGGGGCTCTAGGGCCTTTTAATTAGTAAAGGGGGGCTCTAGGGCCTTTTAATTAGTAAAGGGGGGCTCTAGGGCCTTTTAAATAGTAAGGGGGGCCTCTAGGGCCTATTAATTTGTAATGGGAGACGCTAGGGCCTTTTATTAGTAAAGGGAGGCTGCTAGGGCTCTTGATTAGTAAGGGAGGCCGCCAGGGGCTTTTATTAGTAAAGGAGGCATCCTAGGGCTTTTTATTAGTAAAGGGAGGCCGCCAGGGGCTTTTTATTAGTAAAGGGAGGCAGCTAGGGCCTTTGTATTAGTAAAGGGAGGCCGCCAGGGGTTTTTATTAGTAAAGGGAGGGCAGCTAGGGCCTTGTATTAGTAAAGGGAGGCAGCTAGGGCCTTGTATTAGTAAAGGGAGCAGCTAGGGCCTTTTTATAGTAAAGGGAGGCATCTAGGGGCTTTTTATTTGTAAAGGGAGGCGACGGGGCTTTTATTAGTAAAGGGAGGCCGCCAGGGGCTTTTTATTAGTAAAGGGAGGCAGCTAGGGGCTTTTTATTAGTAAAGGGAGGCAGCCAGGGGCTTTTTATTAGTAAAGGGAGGCAGCTAGGGGCTTTTTATTAGTAAAGGGAGGCAGCTAGGGGCTTTTTATTAGTAAAGGGAGGCAGCTAGGGGTTTTTTATTAGTAAAGGGAGGCCGCTAGGGGTTTTTTATTAGTAAAGGGAGGCCTTTTATGACTGTTTTAGTGTCATTTTGTGCTATTTTGGTTGGTGGTGTGCCCCAGGATTTTCTAAGTATAAAAAGTGTGCCGCGGCTCAAAAAAGGTTGAAAATCACTGCTGTAGAGAACACAGAGCACAGCAGTGTGAGAACACTCCCATAGAAGTTGCAATCCTGAAATATAAATCCATATTTCACAGTCTTGCCAGTACTAACAACATACACTACTGTATAATGAAACATCTCTCCAGGGACAATACCTAACACTGGCTGCAGAGAGCACAGAGGACAGCAGTGTGAGGATTTGCAATCCTGGAATATAAATCGATTTTTAACAATTCTGTTGCTACTAACAACAACACACAAAGGAATTATTATATGTCTCTCCAGGGACAATGCCTAACACTTCCTGTAGCGAGCACAGCAGTGTGAGGACTAAACTCAATAAAGCTACAATCCTGGAATAGAATTCCATATTTCACAGTTCTGCTGCTACTAGCAACATATACAAGGGTCTGATTACACATCTCTCCAGGGACAATACCTAACACTGCTTACAAAGAACCCGATTTCTATATATAATTATTATTATACATTTATTGATAGAATCCTGTAGTCCGATCTCCGGGTTCTCTGTTCCTTGGCGGATCCCCCTGCTGCCTGACTGCGTCTTGTATATCAGACTGATAATGTATTGCTTAGTTTATGGTATTATTCACCCCTGGATAAGCGTTACATAAGCGCGGTCTCCCGGTGCAGGCAGAGCCCCCCCCCCCCCCGGAGCAGGCAGGGCCCCCCGGCTGCATCCATGACAATGTCAGGTGACATTAGTGTGTGACAATCCTGCCCCCGCTTATCCCCGGCACTCTGGTCCCGGAGTGTTATTCGCTGTGACGGGAGCACAGAACCAGGGATATAAGGATTGGGGTCTGGGGTGCAGATGCGCCTCCCCCACGTGATATCACATGTATAATTATACAATATGCCGGGGGACATTCACCTCCTGACCCAGACTCGGGATGCAGAGTTGTTATAACGTGGTGGATATTCCGGTTCGGCGACATTTCTGAGCGGTTACATAGTTTATTCAGAGGTCAGGACCCGCGGTCACGACATGCGATGCTCATCCCCATTCAAGCCAATACACAACTTCCTCCGCTTTCCACCCTAGGGGGCGCTGTCACGCTGCCTGCCATAGACAATGCACTGGCTATATAGTAATCTTCTTACATCTGCTTTCATTGCAGCCCCCAGCGCTCCGGCAGCTCTTAGATTTAGTGAATTGACCACCACATCGGTGAACGTATCATGGGATGCGCCCATGTACCCCAACGGGATCCTGGAGGGATACAGACTGGTGTACGAGCCCTGCACGCCTGTAGACGGTAAGTGGAATTCAGTTGATTCAGGTAGATAGTAATAGGTAGAAATGTGTAGGAATATATCTTCCTCCCACGCACAGCGCCACACTTGTGCACAGGCTATGTGCGGTACTGCAGCTCACTTACTATATAGAGGGGGCAGGTGTGATGAGAACTGGACACAGACTCTTAACTCGACTTATCTTTGCAGTTTCGGTCTCTTTCCCAGGAATCAGTAAGATTGTGACGGTGGATGTAAAGGGGAACAGTCCCCTGTGGATGAAGCTGAAGGACCTTGCAGAAGGGGTGACGTACCAATTCCGAATTCGGGCCAAGACTTTCACATATGGACCGGACATTGAAGCCAATGTGACTACAGGACCAGGAGATGGTAAATGAACTCAGCACACCTGTCAGCAAGTGTGACCACACTGCTGTGCTCTGTGCTCTCTGCAGCCGGTGTTAGGTATTACCTCTGGAGAGATGTGTAATCATACCATTGTGTGTGTGTTGTTAGTAGCAGCAGGACTGTGAAATATGGATTTATATTCCAGGATTGCAGCTTCTGTGAATGTGTCCTCACACTGCTGTGCTCTTAACTCTGTGCACAACCCTTCCCCTATGCTGTAGGATTAAAAAAAAGCCTGCAACAGTGCAAAGGAGAAAAGACATGGAGTAGATCAATTCACAGTAAGAAAGGAGGGATTTACCAGAGCTTCTACATCGGAAAATAGTCTGCAGAGAGCATAGAGCACAGCAGTGTGAGGACACTCCTGGAATATAAATCAATATTGCACAGTCCTGCTGCCACCCACAACAGTATGATTACACATCTCACCAGGGACAATACCTAACACTGGCTGTGAAGAGCTAAGGACGCAGCAGTGTGAGGACACACCCCCAATACAATCCTGGAATATAAATTCCTATTTCACTGTCCTGCTGCTACTAACAACACACACAATAGTATGATTACACATCTCTCCAGCAACAATACCAAACACTGGCTGCGGAGAGCTAAATGCAAAGCAGCGTGATGGCATGCCTCCAGTACAGTCCAGGAATATAAATCCATATTTCACAGTCCTGCTGCTACTAACTACACACATAATGATAATATTACACACCTCTCCTGGGACACTGGCTGCAGGCTGGATACATTCCCTTTAATGATGTGTGTAATTAATCTTGCCTCTTAGGTGCTCCAGGACCTCCGGGGGTCCCTTCTATCTCCAGATACAGCTCATTAATTGCTATCCAGTGGTCAAGCGGGGACCCAGGAAAAAGCCCCATTACCAGATATGTGATAGAGGCCCGGCCATCAGGTAAGTACTGAGGGTGCAGGGGTATGTGCCACATGATCTGTGTGTAGAGTGTGAGCTCTGATGGCACAGCTGCTACACACTATATACTAGTATATACTGTATTCTCTCTCACCAGATGAAGGATTATGGGACATCCTCATCAAGGACATTCCCAAAGAAGCCACGTCCTACACCTTCAGCATAGACATCCTCAAGCAGGGGGTGAGCTACGACTTCCGCGTCATCGCCGTCAATGATTACGGATACGGGACCCCCAGCGCTCCCTCCACATCCGTATCAGGTACTGCTGCGTACTGTAAGACAAATCCTGTAG
The DNA here is from genome assembly GCA_019512145.1 of Engystomops pustulosus. Classification (NCBI taxonomy): domain Eukaryota; kingdom Metazoa; phylum Chordata; class Amphibia; order Anura; family Leptodactylidae; genus Engystomops; species Engystomops pustulosus. The sequence goes on along the minus strand of CM033646.1, from coordinate 2,066,585 downwards.
GGGGCATTAGGGGTCTCCAAACCCTCCTGGCAGTGAGAGAGCTGTGTAATCTTAGTAGCTAGCAGATACTCGCACTGCTGTGCTCTTAGATCTCTACACTGGGATATTTTACAGTCACTCTCTCTCTGCTCTGCGTAAAAGCTGTAGCAGGATTCTTGTTAAATACTACAGCAGTCACGCAGAGTGGAGGGGTTGTGGAGAAATTATGTTGTTGTTTTTTGTTTTCAAATACTGGACAATCCCTTTAAGTCCCTTTAAGAATAATTCTCTTCTTATTTCATTGCAGCCACCAAAGCGAACCCTTTCTATGAGGAGTGGTGGTTCCTGGTGGTCATCGCCCTCATCGGCCTCATCTTCATCCTTCTGCTGGTCTTTGCTTTGATCATCCGAGGACAGAGCAAGAAATACGCCAAGAAGTCAGATTCAGGTGAGCGAATGCGTCCCGGCCGCCCAGAATCTTGGTGTCTGTTCACACACGGCAGATCCTTATGTATTTCCTCCTTCCCAGGCTGTAACCCTAAGAACAGCACCCTGGGCCACGGGGAGATGGTGAGCCTGGATGAGAGCAGATTCCCTGCCCTGGAGCTCAACAACCGGAGGCTCTCGGTGAAGAATTCCTTCTGCAGGAAGAACGGGATTTACACCAGGTGAGAGAAGCCGCATCACATTATATAGAATCATAACGTGAGGCGTGTCCTCACACTGCTGTGCTCTGTGCTCTCTGCGTTGGACTGCTCCTCCCCTTTTCTGTGAGTGACAGTTTAGCCACTCAACCAGAAGGCTTGCATTCAGGTGGAAGGGCTTGCACAGAGCACAGCAGTGTGAGGAAGCTCCCTCAGTGGACTTGGAGAAGCTAGAATCCCAGAAAATAAATGTATATTTCCTGCTGCTACTAACATAAACAATGGGGTGATTTAAGCATTCCTACACGTGTGTGCTCGGCTGAGCGTGCATGTCTTCTCACTAGGGTGGGAAGAATAACAAATTACCAGAGTCATGACTCCCCTATTACCTGCCTGACAAATCTAGCTCCGCCTCCAGTGCACTTGCTGACTAATTTGCATATCTAATTTTTTAAAAGTTATAACCCCTTTCTTCATGGTTTCCGAGATATTTATGAGCTGGCGGAGAATTTATATGGAGAGAAGTTCTGTAATAAAGTTTTTTTTTGTCCCCGGAGAAGTTTAGTTTCTCCTCTTGAGTCTCCGCTCTCCTGATAAGTGCTTGGCACGGGGCGCGGCGCGGCTTTTTGATATTCGTGTCGTGTCCTGGTAACGTTCCCACCGCTGGATGACAAAGACTCCTCTGTCAGGGACAAGAGGGAGGAGGAAGATGCGGAGGGTCACAGGCACCAGGAGAGGGAAAGATCCCTGTTATCCACAGATTTGATAGGATTCAATGCCCTATGAAACACTTGTGGGGCCCGGGACACATTACACCTGCAGGGGCTTCAGGGACATGACCCCTTTCTAGATCAGAAAACCCATAAAATATTAAAATTTTATATATAATATTATACATGTATCTTTTGGGACGGATCCTTGGCTCAATTTGCTCCTCCGAGGAAGTGACTGCAGTTGTGTAAGGACATGAAAAATCGGGATCGACTCCGCAAAGTTCTGATGTCACGTTTATGGAGCACAAGACCACGAGCCAATCACTGGCCTCAGCGGTCAACTGACCTATGAGGCCAGCGATTGGCTCACAGCTCAAGTGCACAATGAACGCAGTGGCGGAACTTACTGTTCAACTGGACCAGAATCACTGCAGACTTACAACCCGATCCGTTTACTTTTTATCATATATTGTTCATTCATTTTTTAAAATTTTTTTTTTAATACACGGTCAATCCCTAATAATCATGTCCTACACAACTGCAGTCAGATCTTCCTAAGAGGACGAGTTTGAGACATTGGGGCTCTTTTACTAAGGGCTCCGCGGCCGCACTTTCGTTGGGTATCCCAAACTTTTCCATTTTGCGCTGGGATTTTGGCGCATGTGTTCGGATTTCGGCGCAATCACGCCGGCTTTCATGCAACAGAAATTGGGGGGCTTGGTCGTCGGACAACCAACGGATTCGGAAAAACCACAGAATTTAAAAAAGTGTCGCAAGATCAAGATCAAGCACTCGCATGCACCAGGAAGAAGCAGGTGAACTTTGGTGGACCTCGACGCAGCAGTGACACCTGGTGGATATCGGGCGCACGACCTTAGTGAATCCCGGCAGAACCCAAATCCTCGTCGGACAACGCACCGCAGGATCATGACTGGACCGGGTAAGTAAACGAGCCCCACCTTTTCCTTTTTTTAAATTCCACGTTTTTTTCCGAATCCGTTCGGTTGTCCGACGGACACGCCCCGGTTTTCTGTCGCATGAAAGCCGGCGTGATTGCGCTGAAACCCAATCCCAGCGGAATCCGGCGCAAAATGGAAAAATTACTAAATGAGCCCCAATAATATTCTTTAAATATACCTGATGTGGATTCATTGATGAACACAGAACCTTATAATAAAGCAGGGAATATGGGAGAAGAGAAGAGCCTCTCCCTGACATGGCTGATACCAGAGAGCAGCTGCAGGACCATCGGGTTATCCATATCTTGTCCATACATTTTGCAGATTATTTTTTGGAATTTAGAATTTAAAATTTTTCTTTAACAAACGTCACAAATCTTCTGTTCTTCCTTCAGGTCCCCTCCGCGTCCCAGTCCCGGGAGCCTTCACTATTCAGATGAAGACGTAGCCAAGTACAATGACCTGATCCCTACGGAGAGCGGAAGCCTGACGGAAAAGCCCTCGGAGGTGTCGGATTCGCAGGTGAGAGAGCGTGACCTACGGGGATAGACACAAGCGCCTCAGCTTGTCCTCAACTACCCAGCGGTAATATGGCGGCCGGCGACAACGGATGAGACTGAGAAGATCATTTAAAGGGCAGCTCCTTGTATAAACTGATCCCCTCCCCGGCTCCAGCCCCACAGGACAATGACGTTATAGGAAAGATTCCGGGGGACGCGCTGCACCACGTAGGACGTATTAATTTCGGCCTCGGTACAATGACCGTGATTGTCACCGTGTAAAGCGATCTGCTGAGGGTAAAGGGCGTCTCCCTGGAACGGGCGCAGGTTGTACAGGGTGTGTCCGGGCCCGGGATACACGGGAAGTAGAATCACCTGCAGTCTGTAAGCTGCTGTCACTAAAATATTTCTCCAGGGGCGACGCAGGATGTGACCGTCTCACCCAAGAGGCGAATACAAAGAGACAGAAATAACTAAATTGTCTCTTAATCCGGAGTTTAACCCCTTCTCGCTCCGGGGACGTCACACAATGACCTGCTGTCTACCTGTAAATCCAGGTGTATACAGTATCTATATGTATGACATATCCACATAGCAGGTTCATCTACTGTTAAGGTGCAGCCTTTTGGGGGGGGGGGGGGGTAACTGGAAGACCGCACAATAGAAAAGTATTCTCAATGTCCAGGGTCCAGAGAGATAATCACTAAGGAGTGCGACCTATGATCACTACACAGACCCGGGCAGCACATGTCTCTGTGATCTAATGTAGGACTGCAGTAATAGGGAAGTTTCCGGTTGTATTACACCCTCATTTTTGGGGGGCACCGCTGTCACCCCCATAAAAACCAAAGAAGCAGAATGTGACATATCAAACTGTAAGTGGGGTCATTATGGCAGATAGAACCATCTTATTAGATACTGGATATATGGACGAGGATTGGATTCAACATTTTGGCCGCCCCAAGCGATGTTATGTCTTTGGGGCCCCTAATGGTTGGTGTTACGCAGAGATGTCCGATTCTTCTCTTCTCATATAAAAAACAAGACGGAAACTCGAGGGAGAGCAATGTCACACCAAGGGGTAGATATATAGAGGATGTCTAGGGGTAGATATGGAGGATGGGGGTCTTTATCCTGCTCCTCCCAGGGCCCCCGATCCAGCAGTTTTAGCTTTGAACTTGTATCGCCCTGCAGTGTGGCGCCCCCTAGCCTCTGTCCCCCATGGAGCAGAGGTTTAGGGAAATACACTCCTATTTATCAGGACACCCTGATGTCTATAGAAGGTTTTCCAATAACGATAAGAGTCTGGGGGTTCGACTGCCAGAACTCACAATAAAAGGCATCTACAAGTCTAATAATAATAATCTTTATATAGCGGCATCATATTCCGTAACATTATAACCTAAAGTACCCCATGTGGTAAGAGGCCGCGACCATCGACTAAGAAACCGCAGGACATTGCGGTCCTGGAAGTCCTATAAAAGTGAATGGAGCACAGGGACACGTGCAGTAACACTGGGGACTCCCCAGACACTGGACACATGTTAGTCACTTTAAGAGTTAAATTACGTTCACCTTGGAAAATCTGGTCTTTTAGAATTGTGTTAAATTCCAGTGCAGCGCCCCCGCAGGGTAATGTCAGTATTACACGTGGGGTCCTCCTGAAGGTTCTATATAGACTGTTACATCTTAGAATTCTACAGTAAACCTGGAGAAATTCCAGCAGAAAGTTCCAGTGTAAAGCAATCAGTCAGGACGCAATAGTAGCTGCCATGCTCCTGACAGGGCACGAATGAGGCGTCTTCATTTAGGAGGTTCTCGTCCTCTGCCAGTGTTGTGCCAGCATAAATGCCATTACTATGGGAACGCCAGTGTTCTCTGCCCGGGTAAACAAGCCGCACCTTCTCCAAGGCAAATAGCAGCAGATACCAGAGTACGAGCAGCAGTGCCCGGGGTTGTGGGCAGGTACCTGCTCCTGGAGTGATACCAGCACAGATAGTCCTGCTCCCATCCAGTCTCCACATGTCAGGTAATGTACACGGTGCAAGTCACTCCAAAGACCGCAAAACAGGACAAAAGTCAAAGTCGAAATTCCAGTACCTGGAAAAGTGCCATCCCAGTGGCCCTGATAGATGCCACATTGTGTGTACTTTCCAGCTTTCTGATGAATATCCTGGAGGTGCCTAGAAAAGGATAGGATCTCCTGCGCTCTAAATCGCCCCAACCTCTCATCTCAGCCTTGTCTGATAGTCGTCCGGGTATGGCAGGTGGAGGCCTGGCACTGCTTTCCCTCCTCTCTCCATAGACTTCTATATAATGGTGGGTGGAGACTTAGCTGCTGTAACTGCTCCCCTCCCCTCTCCATAGACTGCTATGTAATGATCCTTATCCGCTGGTTTGTGGCCACATAGCTGCTGTGACTCACTGTTCCCCTCCCCTCTCTATAGATTGCTACGCAATCATCCTTATCAGCTGGTTGGTGGACACCTAGCTGCTGTGACTTACTGCCCCTCTCCCATCTCCATAGACTCCATGTAATGATTCTTCTCTTATGGTGGGAGACCTAGCTGCTATGACCCACTGCCCCCCCCCCTTGTACCTCTATGTAATGATTCTTCCCTGGTTGGGGAAGGAGACCTAGCTGCTGTAACTGCTCCCCTCCCGTCTCCATAGACTGCTATGTAATGATCCTTATCCACTGGTTGGAGACCTAGCATCTGTGACTCACTGCCCCCCTCTCCATAGACTGCTATATAATGATCCTTTTTTGATGGTGAGTGGAGACCTAACTGCTGTGACTCACTGCCCCCCTCTCCTTAGACTACTATGTAATGATCCTTCTCAGATGGTGGGTGGAGACCTAGCTGCTGTGACTCTCCCTGCTCCCCTCTTTGTGTAATTTGACACCTCAGTGATAGTGATGGGAAATCTGTTTCATTTTAGGGAGCTTGCTCCTCAATGACTCCCTTTTACATGTATAATAGGGAGTCCAGTCAGTCTCCCCTCTCTGCACCACTTTAAATCCGATTTTATCAGGTTGAAGGGGGCGGGACTAGCCAATTGGGAGCCAAAGTAAGAGGAGAAGGAAGCCCTTTAGTCTCATAAGACGTATCACACACGTTTTATTTATATAAAGTTTGTGTGTGTTTCTGTGGGTTTCCTCCAGGTCCTCCGGTTTCCTCCCACACTCTAAAACATACTGGTAAGTAGATTAGATTGGGAGCCCCATTAGGGACAGGGACTGATCTGGCAAGCTCTGTGCAGCGCTGCGTAATCTGTGTGCGCTATATAAATAAAGGGATTATTTTTATTATTATTATTATTATTATTAATGATTGTTAAAAAGTTAAGTGTTTTTAGTGCTAACCTTTTTTTTTAACTTTTTTACTCTTTACGTGATCCAGGGGAGCGACAGCGAATACGAAGTAGAACAGAACCAGCAGAAAACCCATTCGTTTGTCAACCATTACATCAGCGATCCCACCTACTACAACTCGTGGCGGCGCCAGCAGAAGGGCATTTCCCGGGCACACGCCTACAATTATACAGACGAGCCCGAGGACTCCGAACACTGTATTATACCCAACAGCAACAGCAGCCAACAAGGAAGCCTGTACAGGCCCAAATCCAGCCGGACTCCAACCCCCCAGCAGCCTCCCAGCATCCCCACCCTACCGAGCCAGCAGAACCCCCTATACCGGCCCCCCAGCAGCCTGGCCCCATCATCCCGCGCCCCCATCGCTGGCTTTTCCTCCTTCGTTTGATGACGAGCCTTGAATTACAAGAAGCGGATAATATATATTATATATAAGAGGTATGTGTGTATATATGCATATACAGATATAGAGGAAGGAGGCCGCCCCACGTTGTGTTGGAGACAATCAGTCGCGGATTTTTATTTTGCTGCTTCAGTTCTGTAGAATATTCCAAAGGTTTTTGGGTGCAAAAAAACATTGAAAAAACACACACAAAAAACATATGATGGATGCAACGAACCTTCACAATGACTTCTGCTGCCTTCATCTATAGCAAATGACTGGGACTGGCGATGGTGCCTGAGGACCGTACCCACCATATTGGATTGAGGACCATATGGAAGCCTACAGGGACACCCAATGATGATGTAGGATATCCCATCCGCTGGCACCAAGGCTACAGCCAAATTACATTGACTTGATAAAAAAAAACATTTTTTGTAGCCACCAACCAGGGTACCACCATTGGTAGGCGACAGCCTTCGAATACTGAAGGAGCAGGAAATTACATCAAATGCAACTATATCTGATCACGTCGTAGTCCGGATGTACCAGTTATGTGCCCCCTGACTCACACTCTACATAATTTACCCCCAATCCCATTCTTCTGTTTCTACAAGAAGCAGAGTTTTCCGAAGATTCATAGTTATTCATAAACAGGTTTAGGGAAAGAAGTGGCAGTTGAGTGTCTTGCCTCAGGCAGCACCACCTGCAGCAAAAAGGGGGCGGCAACACCTACAAAGCAAGACCTGACACTTAAAAATAGTGTCTCTTCACACCTGATGTCAGCACAGGTGTGAGCCACAGCATGGAGAACCTGATATATTACTACTGGATGGGGTGTAGGGGGCGCCGTTCTATAGCTCGCCTCAGGCAGCAAGGTGTTAAGGTTCACCGCTGAGTAATGGACGCCACCATGGTGACTGTTCTCCCATGGACAGGTGGTATCCAACTCAGGTGGAACCTATTCCTCTTCTGCTACTCAAAAGGGGATTGTGATGGTTTAGACCCAACTTTCCCAGTATCGGGGTCATAGGGTCATAAGCCAGAACCATTAAAAGTGCCCCCTTTCGTTGTGTACTAGCAGACAGTAGCTTCAGTGACCATGGTCTTCACAGATCAGACACATCATCAAATGGGGCCATCGACTTCGGGTCCCACCAATTCCCTCCATCAGAAGATAGTTAAAGCCGGGTCTTTGGTTGCGGTATTGAAGAATTTGACTTGAGATAAGGGACGTGGTGATGATAGCTTTTGGGTGGTGATCTGCAATAGAAGTTGGTTAGGACCTGCATAGAAGGTCCTGTAGATGAGAAGGTTGTATTGGTTTACAGATACTCTCATCCTATATGGATTATGTAATGTTGACCGTGTGATATCGCATCTTCTCAGCGTCCTCCTGTCACTCTCACTCAAAGATGCGGATCTTCACGTAAGACGGTATTACAGAGAACGGCGAGTTATGGGGTGGGCAGGGGATATATACGGTATATGCCGGCCTATGGATTGGATTGCCTTATGTGTTTGCTGTGTGAGGGGTGGGGGGGGTGAGCCTAGGCGTCCGGAGAACATACACTCACTACATTTATATGTACATATTAAAAGATTATTGAGATATTATAGAAAATACATATCTATAAGGTCAGTGAGTGTTATCGGCGAGGTCACCCTATGTTACGATGATCCTGGGCTCACCCCCCGCACCTGATGGGTTGTGTTAAATCATACAATGCCTTAGTATCGGGACACCCGCTCCCTGGTTGTGTATTCAAGTCGTCCATACATTCTATCGGGATGGTAGATCCCATTATCTCCCGCTTCCCCGAGGGTCAGCCAATCAGTGTTCTTTGGTGGATTTCCTATCTTCATGGGAATTCGGCAGATCCTAACCTTCAGTGGTAGGGTTAGGAGAGTAGCAGTTCCCTTGTTTCGCCACTGTACAGTAGATGGAGCCTTCTTCTCCATGTCCAGTGTATAACTTCTGATTCCCAGAAACCCCCCCGATGGATATGTTGCTACTATGAATAATGAATGACGGGCCAAGAATACCCCTATAAGTTGTCCTCATACCTTCTACTGCCTCCTAGATACATGCACATATGAGATGGCCAAGTATGTATGTCTCCTCCACCGGGAGAGGGGAACGTACAGGGCATCCGGCCTTACACGTAACATTTTGTTTTCTTTCTCCGTGTCTACTGTTTTGACAATGGATGAAACTTTTTGTCCGTCACCATTTGGTGATGTATTTTACCTCGTTATCATTGGTGCGTTATCAGTCTATGCATGATCTGCACTCGTACCAAATCATCAAGTCCCCTTCAGTGAGGGCATCAGTAGCCCATAGACTTATGTGGTGGTGGACTGTCCATCAGGGGTCGAGAAGTAAGTCCTGCCTTCTTACTTCCTCAGAAACTAAGACTTCCACCACTAGGACCTCCTGTTGGCTGATGGGTTAGACTACCATCATGACCTCCTGTTGGCTAATAGGGACCATCATGACCTCCTGTTGGATGATGGGGTAGACTTGTCATGGCTTCCTGTTGGCTAATAGAGACCATCATGACCTCCTGTTGGCTGATGGAGTAGACTACTGTCATGACCTCCTGTTGGCTAATTGGATGGACCGCCATAAAAGCCTAACATGTTTTACTAAGTCATCCTCTCCAGCTGTTCTGATTGGCTTATAGGTGCTCAGGGTAGGGGAACCAGTAAAGAACTATTTTAGGAGCTGTTTAGGGAATACTATTGTACCCACTAATTCAGCATCGAGTGCCCTTTTAGGAATACAACAATGTGAATAGAGCCTTACATGGGGGTAGGTAAGAGGAGGGCAGGTCCCCTTTAAGATATAGATAGAAACGTTATTTATGGAGGTGATATTTAACCATTTTATGTGGAAATTATAGACATTTTGAAGAAATTGATGTAAGTCTGCTCTATATGAGGAATGACGACCCTATTGTCCAAAGTGAGAAGCTAGTTAGCGGCATGCTATCCCTAAAGTGACATCGTACAACCACCAGCCAATGACAGTGGTGTAGTCCCACCGGCTGGAGACCAGTTCATGGGTTTCATCAGACATCTCTGAAGGAACCAAGATTAGACCCTCATTGTCATCAAAGCCTCCTGTCCCGTTTCATACGGTGTAAATCCATCAGACGGTCACATCGAGGGGCATCACATATCTACCACAAATGGTCCCAGATTCACAGAAACCACTGTTTCGACCCTGTACTGAGGTTTTGAGGGAATCCCTCTTTTTAAGGTCAAGATGGGTCAAGCTAGAAAAGATTCCATGGTCTTGGCAAGTGGCAATCATGTGATTAATGCTCTTATATATCAGGAGTGAAGGGTTTGCTAAAAGATGATCCTGAATGAACAGTGATGAAGAGTGAGATTCACGCCAAAGTGTCTTTTCTGTTACATTTTCATTTTGTGTCTCATATAAATTATATATATGTAAAGGATCTCCAAAAATACTAGGGCATCATAGACAAGATCAACATATTTTTGTTTACCATGTGTTCTATGTATGGTGAGCCACCACTTAGACGTTCTGGCTAATGACTCATGTTGGCTAATAAGCTGATTCCCCGTAGACACCTTTATTTTAGACAACAGTGAGAACCACCACAAAGGCCTTCAGTAGTCAGAATTTACCACAACCAAGGCCTCTATTTGGCTAAAAGGGAACACCACCACCAAGGCGTTCTGTTGGCTAATGGGGTGGACCACAGCCAAGACCTCCTGTTGATGAACTAATGCTTAGTCTTCCTGTTGGCCAATAGGCTGAAACCCTACCATGGCTTGCTTTTAGCCAACAACGTGACCCACTTCCAGATCCCTCTGTAGGCTAACAGGATGAATCACCACCAAGAACTCCAGTTGGCTAATAGGGGGAACCAACACCAAGATCTCCTGTTGCCTAATCAGGTGGACATCCGCCAAAGCCACTTAATGGCCAACCGGGGGAATCACCACCAAGAATTCTTGTTTGCTCATGTGGTGGTCCACCACTAAGACCTCCTGTTGGCTAATAGGGACCATCATGACCTTCTGTTGGATGATGGGGTAGACTTGTCATGACCTCCTGTTGGCTAATAGGGACCGTCATGACTCTGGTGGCCTGATGGAGTAGACTTACTGTCAGGACCTCCTGTGGGATTGTGGAGTAGACTACCATCATGACCTCCTGTTGGCTGTGGAGTAGCTACCGTCATGACCTCCTGTTGGTGGTGGAGTAGCTACCTCATGACCTCCTGTTGGTGATGGAGTAGCTACCGTCATGACTCCTGTTGGCTGATGGAGTAGACTACTGTCATGACCTCCTGTTGGTTGGTGGAGTAGACTACCATCATGACCTCCTGTTGGCTGGTGGAGTAGCCTACCGTCATGACCTCCTGTTGGCTGATGGAGTAGACTACTGTCATGACCTCCTGTTGGTTGGTGGAGTAGACTACCATCATGACCTCCTGTTGGCTGGTGGAGTAGCCTACCGTCATGACCTCCTGTTGGCTGGTGGAGTTCGGACTACTGTATGACCTCCTGTTGGTTGGTGGAGTAGACTACCATCATGACCTCCTGTTGGCTGGTGGAGTAGCCTACCGTCATGACCTCCTGTTGGCTGGTGGAGTAGCCTACCGTCATGACCTCCTGTTGGCTGATGGAGTAGACTACCATCATGACCTCCTGTTGGCAAAATTGGATGGACCACCATCAAAGCTTAGCATGTTTTACTAAGTTTTATGCCCTGTTATATGTAAAATTAACCCTTGGCGGCCATTTTTTTAAGTGGCTCCAAGGACCAGTCTGTAGCCTGGGCTCGGCTGCGAGTTTTATGGTCTTAGTTTATGCCACGGCCAACCTTTTACTATTGTTTACTATGGCCTTACCTAAGACATCACAAAAAAGAACTGTATAACTTCTGTAAATGTCAAACAATACAAAAAAACATAACTTTTTACCCCCCACCTCAGTAGAGAAGTTGTATCTGCGCCCATAGAGCTGCTTTCACAATCTCCCGAACACTAAATACTTTCATTTCATCCTCCTTCTGCTGATCCCCAGAGTTTGGTGGGAACCCTTTTTTTATTACTATTCTTATTATTTTGTGTGTTTTTGTACTTTATACCTTTCGCTTTGTTTCTGCATGATAAACACTGATGCAATTTCACTGAATTACAGAAAATACTTATCATAGATCACAGGAGAATTTTACAGAAAACGTCACAGCCGGCCTGTTTATGTTTATGTTTTGTTTATAGTATTTTTTGTTCTTTGAATCCACCAATCAGTATTTGACGACTTTACCGGATCGGCCGATGGAAGCCGCTTCCTTATTGGTTGCACTTTTGTCTTCTTTTGTGTATTTCCAATGATTATACATTTCTGCAAAACATTTCACTCTTTTTACGTCTTGTACTTACAAACAAAAATGCCTAAAATTTCTGTAATTTGTATTTTTTTTTTACATTTTTTTTATGAAAACTACAGTGAGAGAGAGATATAACTCATGACTTGTTGCAGAGTATAAAAAAAATGGATTTATATTAAGTCTGTCGCTTGGAATCATGTCCTTACACTGCTGTGCTCTTAGCCCTGTGCAATGAGTTTTTTCACATCCCTTTCTCCTATCCTCTGTGTAATAGCTGTAACAGGCTTCTGGTTGAATACTACAGCAGTCACCCCCCAGAAGCTGTAATTCTGGAATACAACTATATATTTCACAGCTCTGCTGCTACTAACAACATTGACAAAGATATGATTCCATATCTCTTCAGGGACAATACCTAACCCAGACTGCAGAGAGCACAGAACACAGCAGTGTGAGGACATGACCCCAGATGCTACAATCTTGGAATATAAATCCATATTTCACAGTCCTGCTGCTACCAACAGCATACAGAAAGGTATAATTACACATCTCTCAAGGGACAATACCCAACACTGGCCGCAGTCCATGGCCACACCTGCTGACAGGTTCCCTTTAAAGGAGAATCAGCGCTAGACTTTTTGCAACATTTTGCTAACAAATTAAAAATGTTAAAATATGAAATTATATTGTGAATCTGAATATGCAGACCATATTTTGGTCCCTGTCCTGGGTATGACCTGTTGCCCCCCTACCCAGGTTACACCTATGTCTCCATTGCAGCGTTTGCCCCTCCCCCGGGTCGTGCGGCGCTGTCCTTAGCATTTCAATTATTTGGTCTTTATTTTCTATAATGTGGCATCGTTTTTTGCATCATTGTAAATTCATAAAAGTAAATTTATTTTTGTTATCAAAAGTGTATAATAAAAAATGGTGGGAAATGATTTATGTGTTTATGTGACTACATTATATGTGATGATGAGGCTCTATGGGGGTGCTCTGGCCCGCAGTATGTCTGGGGGATGAGCCCTGCACAGACCGCATTAGACTAAAGTTTGAGTATCCTCGTGTCTCACGTGTAGCAAATCCACTATGGCTTGTACAATGGAGGGGGGTCCCATCCATGAGACTTACACTTGTCTCATGAGTTTGCCACAATTTTCTATTCTTAGGTCTTGGGAGATGGATATGCCATTCCCCGGGTGTATGGTAGATCCCATGGATAGACGGAGAACATCAGCAGAATGGACATCAGTTCTTCTATGAACATGGTCACCGGTCTCAGCGCATGTTTCAAATATTGAAGGAACATTAAACTGCTACTGATCTTCCTTGGGGGAAAAAAATGGAATATTAAAATTCTATTTTCCCCCAAAATACCAACTCAGAATCTCAGACTTTTTATCAGAAGAGAAACATTTCCAAAGACTTCCACATAAGAACAATAAGGAAGAGAATATTCTGGCCCCGGAACTTGTTCCATCACTAATGAATCCAACTCCATCCACATGAGATTGGTCACCACAAAGACAATGGGGGTCATTTACTAAGGGCCCGATTCGCGTTTTCCCGACGTGTTACCCGAATATTTCCGTTTTGCGCCGATTTTCCCTGTATTGCCCTGGGATTTTGGCGCACGCGATGGGATTGTGGCGCATCTGCGCCGGCATGCACGCAACGGAAATCGGGGGGCGTGGCCGAACAAAAACCCGACGGATTCGGAACAACCACCGCATTTAAAAAAAAAAAAAAGTGTCGCGGGGCTCGCGCTTACCTCACTAGGAATAGGCCGGTGAACTTGAGTGCATTCCGGGGAACTTCAGCGCAGCAGCGCCACCTGGTGGACGTCGGAGGAACTGCCTTAATGAATCCCGGCCGGACCCGAATCCTCCGCAGAGAACGCGCCACTGGATTGCGAATGGACCGGGTAAGTAAATCTGCCCCAATATGGGTCTGGTCTAGGACATAATAGACATCAATGATTCCATGTTGGAATTCCTCTATTGCACATCTACTAGAGTCAAGACGACACAGAATTTTTGCACATCCCAACAAGTAGAACCATTTATTCAGATAAAAATCTTCACAATTATCCACCACCTGTTATCCTGGGTTTTTTTTCCCTGCACATCATCTCCTGCGTCTGTCTTTTCCATTTCAAGCTTCTCCGTGCTGAGTTGTCATCTCGTGATTCAACGTCGCACACAAAAACAAATGAATGTGAGGAGGCTACGAGACCGGGAGATGAGCGGGTGACACGCGGGGCCCATCTGTTAAGCAATTAGAAGGTTTCCTACACATTCTACAGGAGATCGAGAACTTCCAAAGAACGTAATGTTGCCTCCAACAGACGTCCCATGGAGATATGGAACTGAGTGCTGATCTCCAACTCGTGGCTCTACAGGTGTAATAGGAAGACTTTGATAACAGCTTCACCATCACAGGGTGTATAGTGTCATAGAGAGATACAGACCTCCTTATACAGAGACCCTTAAGAGCACTAAGGATATCCACTGCACAAACCCAACTACCCCATTAAAACCTAGGGAATCATGTAGCAACATCATGTGCTGAAAAGAAGGTGAGGTAACCCACCAGCACCATCCTTGTACAGACTTAGTGGCTGTCAGGTCCTAGTTATGGTTTGCGTCCTGCATTCTGCCTCACCATTCCCAAAAAGGTTCCTAGTTCTAGAGTATTGTAAAGGTGCATCCTATAGTAAGCCTTGCTGTCTTGTATACCTGAATCCAAACCTGTTCCCCCAGCCCTGACCCCTGCCCATTAGACCATTACAAAAGACCTTGCCCCGACCTTGACCTGTAACCGGCTGCCTCTTTGACAGTCTGTTTGGTGCCATGCACTGATTTTTCTTGCCACATCCAAGTCTGACTGTATGAAGGTTAAAGACCTGTAGACCAATGAGACAATACACAAAGCAAATCACTTCAGTGGGGACACAGACAATGTCGTCCACCGGGTCAATGTTTTTGTTATGTAAAAACAGCTTCATTTTTGTCCAAACTGTGTCCAGAATTTCAGTGAATGGCAAAGATAGACAATGGATAAGAATTTGCAAATCTAAGACATCCCCTTTAAATCTAAATCAATATAGCATCTACCTCTGTCAGGACTCATTGAGTTGCTCCTGCAGTGTCCTGAAATGGATCAGGTTTCAGGTTCTGTGCTTGTAGCCACACTCGGTGCTGCTTGACTGGGAGTGGTGATTGACAGCTGCCCGTCAGAATCAGTTCCCTTGGCTGAGCCGGGTGTGTGTTCCTCAGAACCTGTGTGCTAATATCACACCTGAGTGATGGATGGCTAAACCAGTGATTGCTGGGGGCGGCGTTCAGGATTTCCTTAGATATCTGCTCTTTTCTGAGGCAGGTTGCTGGTTATAGCAGTCCTCTCACTCTGAATCTATTATTATTGTTATTACTTTGCTATTCTGTTTTTTTGACCTCTGCTACGTTTATTTGACCATTCTCTTGCCATTTAATTTCTGTGACTCACCGCCACCTTTAATTTGATCCGGTTCTGTCTATTGTCTGTTGCTTGTCCCTCTGCTCCCGGTGTGTCCCTGCTTTCTCCGACTCTGAATGTGGTTGCATTGTTTGTTAGTCAGGTTCTTGACTTGGATTTCCCAGTTACTATATGCAAGATTTCTCCAACATGGAAATGATTTTCTCCGGCAAACACAAGATGGAATAAATAAATCTGCTCTAGGAAATGAAAACAACATGGGGCCAAGTGCAACATAATTCCCAGCACTGGAAGTAAACAGAGAAGATGGAAGCAGAATTAAAGCCCATGGAGACTTCACTTGAACAGAGTAGAGCTGCAATACCAGACACAACCATGGACCAAGGGGGGGCGCTGTTTCTGAAAGAATGCAGCCAAGTATTTCTAAGTGCATATAACACCCCTAACCAGGGTTGGGTTCAGTATTGACTTTGATATTAAGGATACACATGAGAGCAAACAATACTAAGGATAATCTGGAAGGAAGGTGAACAGGTAACTTATCCAAACCAAACAGAAAAATAGCATTTGGTGATTAAATCAACAGACAGAACTGAGGCCAATCGTCACCCGTCACCCACTTCTATGGAGCTTTGTTTTCCGAGGTTGTGATAAGTTGCCTTCATCTTGCTCCATTATCCATTGTGTCCAGGTCCATTGTGATAGAATTGCACAATCTAACACCCGATTCCTCAATGCGCTCATCAATTACAACCTATTTACATAATGAATCCAGCACAAGATAATTAAAGGAAATGCTTATGCGGAGACCATTATCTTTAAAGAGTCTGTCTATGATCTGCTGACGTTTGTTTTTACTTATCAAAAGTTCTCACAGCAAAAAAAAAATCCTCTAAAATCTTTTAGGCAGTTCTTCATTTTGGCAAAGTTTAATAATAAAAAGTTCAATATATTGATACAGCACCTAAACCAAGCTTAGTACATAAAAATAGCATCAGAACCAAACTTGGTACATAAATACAGCTTCATAAACAAACTTGATACATAAATACAGCACCAGTACCAAGCTTGGTACATAAATACAGCACCAGTAGCTTGATCACCAGAACCAATCTTGGTAAGGAAATAGAGCACCAGAACCAAGCTTGGTACATAAATACAGCTTTGAAAACAAACTTGGTACATAAATACAGCACCAGTACCAAGCTTGGTACATAAATACAGCTTCAGAAACAAGCTTAATACATAAATACAGCACCAGTACCATGCTTGGTACATAAATAAAGCTTCTGAACCAAGCTTGGTATATAAATACAGCACCAGTAGCTTGATCAACAGAACCAAGCTTGGTACACAAATAGAGCACCAGAACCAAGCTTGGTACATAAATACAGCACCAGTACCAAGCTTAGCACATAAATACAGCTTCTGAACCAAGCTTGGTACATAAATACAGCACCAGTAGCTTGATCACCAGAACCAAGCTTTGTACACAAATAGAGCACCAGAACTAAGCTTGGTACATAAATACAGCACCAAAATCAAGCTACACATTTTTTCAATATATTCAATATATAAAAATGCTATAAAATATGAAATACAAGAACCAAGCATGGTACATAAATACAGCTCCAGTACCAAGCTTGATACATAAATACAGCTTCTGAACCAAGCTTGGTACATAAATACAGCTTCATAAACAAACTTGATACATAAATACAGCACCAGTACCAAGCTTAGCACATAAATACAGCTTCTGAACCAAGCTTGGTACATAAATACAGCACCAGTAGCTTGATCACCAGAACCAAGCTTGGTACACAAATAGAGCACCAGAACTAAGCTTGTTACATAAGTACAGCACCAAAACCAAGCTACACATTTTTTTCAATATATTCAATATATAAAAATGCTATAAAATATGAAAAACAAGAACCAAGCATGGTACATAAGTACAGCACCAGAACCAAGCGCAATGCAGAAATCTTAATAATTTATTTTGCAATAATATTTTTTTCCAAAATATTCAATAGATAAAAAATGCAATAAAATTTAAGCTAAAAAAACTAAACTCTTATATCCACAAACATAACAGAGAATATACAATACAGTAGAAGACCTGCTCAGAACATGGCGGACATGAAGGAGTTAAACGCCGAAACTCGCACTTATTGGAAAGAAAACATCTCGCTGCCAGTTCTTCTCCCGAGTCTCATCTCACGGATGAGATCACGGCTTCGCATTGTCCCAAACTGCGTCTCCATGGCAACGTCACAAAGCGCAGGCCCCGTCTTAGCCGCCTCCAAGCAACGTTTGGGGGTCACCGAGACTCTCAATAGATGAATTAGTTTCAGGGATTTGGGTTTTGGGGATTTTTACCGCGCTCCAGCAAAGAAATATAAAATGGAGGAAAGTCCTAAAAGTTTACAACAAAAATCCAACACATAAATGGCAGGATCCGGGAAATGTAGTCAACAAGGCAAATACAGCACTAGAACCAAGGTCAGCACAGAAATACAACACCAGAGCAAAGCTCTAAACACCAGAAACAAGCTCTGTACAAATAAATAGCTCCAGAACCAAACTCAATACATCAATACAGCACTAGAACCAAGGTCAGTACAGAAATACAACACCAGAGCAAAGCTCTAAAACACCAGAAACAAGCTCTGTACCAAATAAATAGCTCCAGAACCAAACTCAATACATCAGTACAGCACTAGAACCAAGGTCAGTACAGAAATACAACACCAGAGCAAAGCTCTAAACACCAGAAACAAGCTCTGTACAAATAAATAACTCCAGAACCAAACTCAATACATTGAAACAGCACTAGAACCAAGGTGAGTACAGAAATACAACACCAGAGCAAAGCTCTAAAACACCAGAAACAAGCTCGTAAATAATAGCTCCAGAACCAAACTCAATACATCAGTACAGCACTAGAACCAAGGTCAGTACAGAAATACAACACCGAGTAAAGCTCTAAACACCAGAAACAAGCTCTGTACAAATAAATAACTCCAGAACCAAACTCAATACATTGAAACAGCACTAGAACCAAGGTGAGTACAGAAATACAACACCAGAGCAAAGCTCTAAAACACCAGAAACAAGTCTGTACAAATAAATAGCTCCAGAACCAAACTCAATACATCAGTACAGCACTAGAACCAAGGTCAGTACAGAAATACAACACCAGAGTAAAGCTCTAAACACCAGAAACAAGCTCTGTACAAATAAATAGCTCCAGAACCCAACTCAATACATCAATACAGCACTAGAACCAAGGTCAGTACATAAATACAACACCAGAGCAAAGGTCTACAACACCAGAAACAAGCTCTGTACAAATAAATAACTCCAGAACCAAACTCAATACATTGAAACAGCACTATAACCAAAATCAGTACGAAAAGGGCACTCAGAACAAGTTCAGAAATAAATACAACACCAGAGCAAGTTTTAAACACCAGAAACAAGCTTTGTACAAATAAATCGTCCACAACAAACTCAATAACAATACAGCACTGAACCAAGTCAGTACACAAAGACGCCACCAGAACAAAGCTACAACATCAGAAACAAGCTCTGTACAAAAAAAATGCTCCGGACCAAACTCAATACATTAATACAGCACTAGAACCACATCAGTACAGAAATAGGGGTATCAGAACCAAGTTCAGTACATAATACAGCACCAGAGCAAGCTTACAACACCAGAACAAGCTTGTACAAATAAAATAGCTCCAGGACAAAACTCAAACATTAATTACCGTAGTAGACCAAGCTCAGTACAGAAATAAGGCACCAGAACCAAGTTCAGTACATAAGTACAGCACCAGAGCAAAGCTCTACAACACCAGAAAAAAGCTCTGTACAAATAAATAGATCCAGGACAAAACTAATAAATTACATACAGCACTAGAACCAAGGTCAGTTACAGAAAAGAGCCACCAGAACCAGTCAGTACGTAAATAAAGTGTACAGGCCCAAGGGATTTATGGATAGGGGTGGTATCTAGATGGAAACAATCGGTAACAAAGTATAAAGGGAACCTGTCATCAGGTTTTACCCCACTAAACTCACAGCCCCCTCAGGTGGGGTAAAATCGTCCTTTCTAGAATCCCCTATTTTGTGTAAAACTCATCAATTAAGAAAATCCCGCAGTCAGGCAAAATGACTCATCTCACCACATTTACACATGAGATTAGTCAAGTTTAGTGCAGTGAAAGGGTCGCTTCAGAAGCCTCTATTTTGTTCTATAGCCCTAAAAACATGCTACTGGTGTCAAATTAAAGATAAGATCTAATCTTTCAGACAACTCAGGACTATGGTTCTGTGAGATACAGGACCGCTAAATGCATAGTTGGAAAAGCAAGATTCAGATAAAATCCAGAAACTGTCAATCTTAACTGCTTTGTAAGTCCCGCTCTAGCTCACAAAACCACAAGCTGATTGATCTTATATGAGTATCTTATCTTAACATGGACACCTGGAGCATGTTTGTGTGGCTATAGAACAGAAGACATCCCTTCTGACCATTAAATTGACTTTTATTATGAGAAAATGCCATGAAAAGAGTCATATTTGCCTCACTAAATGGGGGTGAGATTTCCACATAAAAGAGGAATTCTTAAATATATTTGTGCCCTATCTTAAGGGGCCTATGTTAGGTAGTGGGGTTAAAACCGCTGAAAGCGGTTCCCTTTAGCTGTGAGAGATCTTATGAATGGTAAAAAAATATGTAAGTTTGTCTCATTATGCAAACCCAATTTTGCCACAAACTTTGTGTGGGAATAAAATTTAGAGTCTCCGATTTTCGTTTTCAGGATTAATGTGGATCTAGTAAAATTATTTCCGTTTCATATCTAGCTTCATGTCCGGTCCTCGCTCCAGCAGCCAATCAGACGTGATGCACCAGCATACACTTGAGGGCTCACCATTAATGGGACCCCCCGGACCGATATGTCACTAGCGCCCAAACAAGGAAGAGACTCATGTAAATCAGTTGACATCGATGTCTAATGTAGGACGATCTCTGTTAGAAAGGCGGGATCCGGGTGGTAAAAATTGCTTGGGGGAGCAGACGTGATGTTCCTGGCTCAGCAAAACAAGAGGCCGGAGACCACAAAAAACCCGAAAGAAAGCAACGTTGATTTCCTTACAAGGAGGGGGGGGGGGCAGAACCACTGACACATACCAATAAGTACACAGACAGGTATAAGTAAGGGTATGAGGGCAAAAGGGAGCAGATCTAATTGGAGGGAATCTAATTCAACATATATACGCCCCCTATGTCAAGAGATATATAACTACATAATATGCCCCTATGTAAGGAATATAACTACTATAATACTGCCCCTATGTATGGATTCTACTAACTCCCCTATGTAGAATATAACTACTATATATAATGCCCCCTCATGAAGAACTCTTAACCCCTTAGAACATATAACTAATACTGCCCCTATGTTACAAGAATTAACTACTAATACTGCCCTCCTGGTACAAGAATAGAATACTATAATACTGCCCCCTATGTACAAGATATAACTACTATAATAATGCCCCCATATGTACACGAATAAACTACTATAATAACTGCCCCATATGTCAAGATATAACTACTATCTAATATGCCCCCGCTGTACACGAATAATAAACTACTATAATACTGCCCGATCAGAAGAATACTATTATCCCCTAATTACACTTAATACCTAGTACAGAAACTACTAATATAATACTGCCTCCTTGTACAGGAAATAGAAACTATTATACTGCCCCCTATGTACCAGAATATAAACTACTATAATGACTGCCCTAGTTAAAGACTATAACTGACTATAATACTGCTCCTATGTACAAGAATAGTAACTACTATATACTGCCCCCCTCCTGATGTACAAGAATAATAACACTAAATCGCCCCAATGTGACAAGAATAAACTACTAATACTGCCCCCATGGTATCAAGAATAGAATATAACTACGAATATAATACTGCCACTATGTTACACAGAATATACAACTACTATAATACTGACCTATGTACAGGACATATAACTACATAATACTGCCTCCTATGTAAGCTGAATATAGAATATAATCTACACTCTAATATGCCCCTATTACAAGAATATAAACTACTATAATATGCCACCCTATGTACAAGTGAAATAACTCTATTATACTGCCCCTATGTAAGGAACTTAACTATTATCAATGAACCCCCTATGTACAGGTATAATGACTAAATAGCCCCCTCTGTACACGGAATTATAACTACATAATCTGTCACCTATGTACACGATATAACACTATAATTATGCCCCTATGTACAAGAATATAACTACCTATAATACTGCCCCCTATGTAAAGGAATATAACTATACCAATACGCCCATGTACAAGAATAGAAAACCTATAATACTGCCCCCTATGTAAAGAATATAACACATAATACGACCCCTAGTGTACAGGAATATAACTAATCTAATCCTGCCCCTATGTACAAGAATATAACTACTATAAATAAACGCCCCTAGTACAGGAATAAACTACGAATAAGCCATCGTAACTTAATATCCCCTATGTACAAGAATAACTAGATAATAGCCCCCTATGTAACAGAATATAACTACATAATACTTGCCCCATTATGTACAGAGAATATAATACTATATAATACTGCCCCCTATGTACAAGAAATAACTAACTATAACTGCCCCCATATGTACAGAATATAATCTACTCTAATACTGCCCTATGTACAACGAATTACACAATATCCTATTTAGAATATAGTCACTACTGCCATATGTAAAAGATATAACACTATACATAGCCCCCTATGTACAAGAATATAACTACTAAATATTGCCCCATTGTTACAGGCATAATAATACATAATAGCCCCACGTATGTACAAGAAATAACTACTATAATACTGCCCCCTATGTTACAGACTATAAACTACTGATAATACTGCTACCATGTCAATATATACGATACTCTAGACAGAATAGAACTACCTATAATACTGCCCCCGTTGTAGAATATAATATTAATACCCATTCAGATAATTCTATATTACTGCCACCTATGTACAAGAATATAATATATAATACTGCCACCAGGTACAGAATATAATACTATATACTGCCCTATGTACAGGAAGATACATATAATACTGCCCAATACAATATACATATAAACTGCCCCCTATGTACAAGGAAATAAACTACTCATACTGCCCTACTGTACAGGAATATAACTACTATAATACTGCCCCTCAAGATTACACAAACTACTGGTACAAGGAATTATAACTACTATAATACTCCACCTGTCGAATAAATATCCCCCTATGTACAGGAATATAAACATCTATCAGTATAACTACGATCGTGTCCCTCTATGTACACGAAATAACTACTTAAATACTCCCACATGTACACGAAATAATACTATAATACGTGCCGCCCTATGTACAGGAATATAACTACTATAATACTGTCCCCTATGTTATAAGAATAAACTACTAAATATAGCCCCCTTGTACACAGAATAAACTACTAATATGTCCCCTATGTACAGGAATAGAACTACTAATATACTGCCCCCTATGTACAAGAATATAACTACTATAATACTGCCCCTCCCCCTATGTACAAGGAATATAACTTGACTATTAATACTGCCCATATGTACAGGAATATAACTACTACAATACTGCCCCTATGCAAGAATATTAACTACTATAAAAATACTGCCCCCTAGGTACAGGAGATATCTATAAAAAAAAAACTACTTAATATGCCCCTATGTACGGAATATAACTACTATAATACTGCTCACCTATGTACAAGAATAAACGATATGGACCTATACAAAACTATAATACTGCCCCTAGGACAGGATATATAACACATATAATACTACCCCTATTACAAGAATATAAACTACTATAATACCCCCCTATGTACAGAATTAACTACTAAATACTGCCCCTATGTACAAGAATAGACACTATAATACTAGCCCCCTAGTCACAAGAATAAACTATATAATACTGCCCCTAGCTAAAGAATATACTACTTATAGCCCAGTACGATCTATAAGCCCCCTAGTACAAGGATATAACTACTATACATACTGCTCCCTATGTAAAAGAATAAACTACAATATACCTTGCCCCTATGTACAAGGCAGATAAACTACATAATAACTGCCCCTATGTACGGGAATAAACTACCTAGAAAATGCCCCTATGACAGGATATAACTATTATATGCCTCTATGTTAAGAATATAACTATATAATACTGCCCCTATGTACAGGATGAAACAACTATAACTACTGCCCCTATGTAAGGATAGTAAACTGCCATAATTACTGGCCCCTAGTGTACAGAGAAATAACTACTATTAATATGCCCCTAGTTACAGGATAAACTACAAAATACTGCCCCCTATGTACAAGAATAAAATACGAAAATTACTAGCTCCCTATGTGCAAGATATTAACTAATATCATATGCCCCCTAGTAAAGGAGATTAACATACAAATGACCTGGTCCCTATTGGTAAAGGAATATAAACTTACTATTAAATACTGCCCCCTATGTACAGGAATATAAACTATATAATACTGCCCCATATGTACAAGAATATAAGCATACTCAATACACCCCCTATGGACAAAGAATATAATAGTACTAATATCTAGCCCCCTATGTACAGAATATAACTACTCTTAATACGCCCCTATGTACAGGATATAAACTACATAATACTGCCCCCTTGAAGTACTACTATAAATGCCCATATACAATGAACTACTAGAATACTGCCCCTCTGTACAAGAATATAACTACATAATATGACCGAGGACAAGAAATAAGCTACTATTACTGCCCCTATGTACAGGGAAGTAGAACCTATACTGCCCCCTATGTAAAGGAATATACTAACCTATTAATAACTGCCCCCTATGTACAGGATAGTACACTACTATAATACTGGCCCCTATGTACAGGAATATAAATACTAATACTGACACGTCCAGTACAGAATATAACTACTATAATACGCCTCCTAGTACAGGAATATAACTCTATAATACTGCCCCCAGGTGAGGAATAATAACTACTATAACTACTGCCCCGCTATGAAAGGAATATAACTAATAATACTGCCCCTATGTACAGGAATAAACTATAATACCCCCTATACGAAGTATATATGCCCCCTATGTTTACAGAATAAACTACTATAATTACTTGCCCTATGTACGAGAATATAACTATCAGAATACTGCCCCCTATGCTACAGAATAAACTCACTATATACTGCTAGTACTCTGCGGGAGTTACATACTCTGTACATGAGCTCACAGTGTGGGATATCAGTGGTAATCACTATAGTTTGTAATTGTGTCTCATGCTTGTGTTAGTCTGTCTATAACCTCTGTGTTGTGACTGTGAGCGCTCGCACCTTTACATCAGTGTGCTGTGCCCCATACATGACCTATAGAGGAGGTGAGAGTGTGTGACGTAGCCACGTCCTTGTATACTTCTATATTCCTCCGTGCTCCACCTAAAAATCATCTACAGCAATGCAGAACATGCTGATACATTTACACCAGCGCCTTCCTGCAGGGACCCTCTATGTATCTATACACTACACAGTGACACAGGACATGTAGTAACATCTAGTGTATTACGGGGAGAGACTGCCCCATAGGAAACTTCATTATGCTCAGGCACATTACTTATCACGGTAATTATGTGAATAGCTCTATGCAACTCCACACTGCGCCCCTAAAAAGTTCACAGTCACTTACAGTATTGTAAGATATCATATATATTTATATATAGATATCATTATGTGGGACCTCTATGCCATGCTTACCATTACAGCCCCCCTAAGTAATATAGTGCCCCCCTGGGATTGCCACATGATACTTTGTATGTGTTTTGAAAAACTATGATACAATAAGG
This sequence comes from Engystomops pustulosus, assembly GCA_019512145.1. Lineage (NCBI taxonomy): Eukaryota > Metazoa > Chordata > Amphibia > Anura > Leptodactylidae > Engystomops > Engystomops pustulosus. The sequence continues at coordinate 2,041,175 of CM033646.1, read as the reverse complement.
GACACATAGAAGAAATGAGCAGTTGTCTTCAGGAGAGTGAGATGTAGTGATCCTCCTCCTCACATGAAGGAGACACAACACGGCGGTGAATCCCTCAGCAGGGATAAGGATTATCTGAGCAGGAGGGATCAGACGTCTGGAATACAGAGAGGAACAATGGATCCATCCAGAACCGCAGCACCGCCCTGCTAGAACATCCTGCCGACTCCTCCATTTTAGTATAAAATGACAAGGACTTGATAGCTCACAAGAAGAAGAAATGGTAAGACGAGAATTACCCAGAATACCTCTGCCTTTTCCCCCCACACAATGCAATAAGCATGGTACTGACCGTGTCTTTAGTGCAAACTAGGTGGAAAAGCCTACAAAACCAAGGTTACTATAAAGAAAAACAGAACCAAGCTACTATAAAGAAATAACAGAACCAAGCTTACTATAAAGAAATAACAGAACCAAGCTTACGGTATAGATATGGTAACAAACCCAAGGTTACTGCATAGACACGGTAACAAGAACCAAAGAAAACTGTATAGATATGGTAAAACAGAAACCAAGCTTACTGTATAGATATGGTAACAGAACCAAGCTCTAACTGTATAGATATGGTGACAGAGCCAGCTACTGTATAGATATGTAACAGAACCAAGCTTACGGATAGATATTGTGGACAGAGCCACGCTTACTGTATAGATATGGTAACAGAACCAAGCTTAGTAATGTTAGATATGGTACAGAACCAAGCTTACTGTTAGAATGGTGACAAAGCCACGCTTACTGTATAGATATGGGTAACAGAACCAAGCTTACTGCATAGTATGGTGACAGAGCCAGTGCTATGTATAGATATGGTAACAGAACCAAGATTAATAGTATAGATATGGTGACAGAGCCAAGCTTACTGTATAGAATATAACAGAATGCCAAGCTATGTATAGATATGGTGACAGAGCAAGCTTACTGTATATAGGATATGGTAACAGGAACCCAAGCTTTACTGTTATAGTATGGATACAGAAACAAGCTACTGTATACATATGGTGACAGAGCCACGCTTACTGTATAGATATGGTAACAGAACCAAGCTTAATATATAGATATGGTGACAGAGCCACGCTTACTGTATAGAAACAACAGAATCAAGTTTGCCATATAGATATAGTAACAGAACCATGATTACTTTAACTAATGCAAGAGAACCAAGAATATTGTCCAGTCCTGGTCTCTAGTTTCTGTTTAGTGCTGTGGCAATGTTGGGCTATAACTTCTTAGCCGGACCTCTGTGAACAGATACTGGGGGAGACCACCAGAGCCCCTCTGCTGCTATGGATTCAGAAGTCCTGCTAAATGTTCTGCATCCCTATTCATTATCTATTTGTATTACTGCAAGGGAAATACTAATCCTTGACCAATAATACTCTGTAACCAATAATAAAGGGCACATTTACTTACCTGTCCAAGTTGCGATCCCCAAGGTGCGTTCCCTGACGATCCTGCTCTGTGCCGTGATCCAATATGATTGTGCGCCCGATATCCTGCATGTGTCACTTCCCCGCTCAGGTCCCCGGAGTTCACCTTCTTCTTCCCGGTACATGTAAGTGCATGGCTTGCGACACAAATTTGAATGTTAAATCCCGCGTCCAGTCCGAATCCTTCGGATCGTCCGATGGCCCTTCCCCGGATTTCTGTTGCGTGAAAGCATGATGCGCCAAAATCTGATCGCGTGTGCCAAAAACCCTTCTAAATGCGGCGCACATTGGAAATTGACGGATATTCCAACGATAGTGCGGTCTGCGAACTCTTAGTAAATGAGCCCCAATATAGCTGATCGGTGCAGGACCCCACGGGAGCCCTGAGATGTGTTGCTCTGGTAGATCCCCCCCCGTGCTACCCCCATTTTTACACTTGCCTATTCTGCTCCTCTCACACCTTCACAAAACTTACCTTTCATGGTTGGATGTCACTTGGGTATTTCCGGGTCACCAGACTCATTTTTGTGAATCACCCTTTATAAAAGGTTCCTTATAGAAGTGATCATGTGATTAGTGTCGGCCAACCGCAAGACAAAGGGAAGGAAATTGCAAGTGTAAGTCATCATATGTAGTACAGGGCTGCCATGAGGGGGGAACAGTGGGACTCATACACGGGCCTGGCCAGAAAAGGGCGCTGGAGTCACAGAAGTCCCCAATACTGAACAAATTTGGTGTGTATATCAATAAGGCACCAATATAAGTAATTAACATGACAGCAGCGGCCATAGACTGATGCACGGGACGCAATGATATCATGGGTAGTTGCACTGCATGCCCACAGGGGCATGTGTAAACCCCCTGTAAGGGCACTTTAATTGATTACCCATAACACAAATATCAGTAAACTTTAACTATAAGTAACTTCCAAAATATGACCGACACTTCTTGCTGGGTGGAAAATTAGGTCACAGCTTTATTTATTTTATATATTAACTCATAATAACCAAAATCAGGCACTTGGAATAGAATCACACATTTTCGAGTTCTGGAAGCTGCATGCCCAGCTGGACTCCCAGCCGGAAAGTCGGCCAACCGAGCAACCACCATCTCAAATCTTCCACCATTCCGCCTGCTGTGACTTGAAATTAACTATAAAATACAATAGTAAAACATTACAAAAGGGACAGCTTAAGTGTCGCCTAAAAGACGGAGTTATCCTTGAGTCATCAACCATTTATACCCCCACGTCCTGTAGGAGGAGAGGCCGTCATGAGGTAAGCAACAGGGGAGGAGTGAGAACACATCTTAAAGGCACAGATCACCAACCCTATTTAAGTGCAATACAGGCAGTCCCCGGGTTACATACAAGATAGGGTCTGGAGGTTTGTTCTTAAGTTGAATTTGTATGTAAGTCGAAACTGTATATTTTATAATGGAAGTTTTAGACAATTTTTTTTTCTTTTGCCCCAGTGACAATTGGAGTTTCAAAATTTTTGGTGTAATTGGACCAAGAATTATTAATAAAGCTTCATTACAGACACTTTACAGCTGATCATTGCAGTCTGGGACTAAAGTAACATTCAGAGAGGTCACCAGAGGTCACAGGGGGCAGAGGGGTCCGTCTGTAACTATGGGTTGTCTGTAAGTCGGGTGCCCTTAAGTAGGGGACCGCCTGTAGTACCCAAATCTGCCGTCCGATAGTCCCCCCATAGCACAAGGTAGAGCAAAGGGCAACCCCCCCACTGTTCCTGCACCAGAGAGATTGGAGAGGTATTTCATATAACACCTCTACTTTATTTTTTGGGTCAGTACGGTCACACAGGATACAAAATTTATGTAGGTTTTATTATGTTTTAATACACTAAAAAAATATATTTTGTATTTTATACAAAATAAAAGGTTTTCACGTCACCAAATTCTGACAGCAATAACTTTTTTGGGACTGTAAAACCTTTTGATCACTTTTTTATTAAAATTTTTATGGCAACAAAGTGGCAATTCAGACATTTGGACATTTTTTCACTGCCAAGAATGACCATTTTTAGCCCTTGAAAGATTGGGCATTTTGGGACACGGTGATGACCTGACATGTTTATGATTCCGCTTTTTTTTATTTATTTTTAATTCTCTGCTAGGGAAAAGCGGGATTTCAACTTTTCTATTTTTTTTTTTTTCATAACTTTTCTATATATTTTTTTATTCCCCGATAGGATACTTGAACCCTAGGGGGTCTGATTGCACTACAGCTGTACTTCAGTATATTGGGATTTTACTGCATCCAAGAAAAATCTGCCTCTGTAAGGGCCGAATTCATATTACTGTATGACAGGCCTGGGAGTCTCTCAGAGACTGCTGGCTGCCATAGCAATAGATTGCTGCAACTCCCCTATGATGGCATGGGGGGCAATGTTCCAAACCGATATGGCAGGGAACTTAAGGGGTTTCCCAAGTTTAGAAGTTATCCTCTATCCACAGAAAAAGTGATTGTTGAGGGTCCATGTGCTGGGACCTCCACCAAACCGGAGAATATGACCCCAGTGAGACCTCCACAATTCGGGAAAATGGGTGGAGTGGCAAGCCGAGTATGCACCCTGCCACTCCATTCTATTCTAAGGGAGTGACTGTGATAGCTGGTGGAGTGGCAGGTCTATCTCCGGCAAGACGAAGAGAGAAGGATCCACCACGTGAGGAGGACTCCACGATGTAGTAGATAAGGATGACTAAAAAGCCCTCTCTATACATGGCGGGTGTTTGCTGCATTAGTCAGCATTCACCCCTTATTTACTACAGGGTGAATGCTGGGGAGGGGGAAGGATTTGTAGAGTCCTCCTCATGTTTGGGTTGTGGCTCCTTCTCCCTTTGTCTTGCAGGCCGCTATGTGTAGGTTATATATAGTGGAGAAGCTCATAGTGATGATGATGATCGATGGTGATGACGGCTGCTACTTTCATTTTCGGGATGGGTCTTGTGGGGTGTCATCTCTCTGCGGTTACTTTTCAGTGTATTTTGCAATGTTTGTTGTAATCTCTGGATGAACGTGTCCCCGTCCCCCCCCCCCCCCCCCCCCTCTGCTAAACACTGGAGTCCCCGGCTAAGCCTTGTGACCAATGTCAGGTCATCACTAATGAGGAAATGATGACATCTTGTGTGTCAGCCGTGTGACCTTATATCATGTATGGGCTGAAATGATTGATTCTGTGGCTTTTCTTCAGATAAAGGGAACCAGGAGTCCAAATAGTTACTGAATTGGGGGAATTATGTCTGTAGGAAGAATTTGGGGCAATACCAAGAATATCCTTGTTAATGGGGCTCACCCAAAAGGAAATGTAATACCAAACCCACAGGATAAGGGATGATCTTCAGACGGGTCAGTGGGGATATGACTTCTAGGTTCTGTTCTATTCCCTATTCCGCATTGAATGACATCATCTACAATACAGTAAGCAGGCTACCAGCCGCCACCACTAGAGGGAGCTCACATGTCTGTTTTAGTAAATATTTAAATACCCCTTTATAAAACGGTAAATGACAGTAATTGTAGCAGCCGTCTACATAACATGGATGTTATTTGTACTCTTTTGTTATATTTATGTTTATAAATCAGAGCAGAGACACTATAAGGAGGGGTTAACGTCTGCAACGTAAAGCATGGCATAACGTGCTGCCATATAGTACACAGTAGGTGACACGGGTAGGACAAGCTCACCTTATGGCCAATGATAGGGGGCCCCTCCTGATTCATATAGTTGCCCCCTAGTACACCATGTACTAGACAGTACAATCACACTGCTGTGCAGCAGGACTGTGATATATAGATTTATATTCCACTATTGCACTGGGGGTGGGTACTCAAACTGCTGTGCTCTGTGCTCTCTGCCGCCAGTGTTAAATATTGTCCATGCAGAGATGTGTAACCATACCACTGTGTAAGTTGTTAGTAGCAGCAGGACTGTGAAATATGGATTTATATTCCAAGATTGCACTGGGGGTGGGTACTCACACTGCTGTGCTCTGTGCTCTCTGCAGCCAGTGTTAAATATTGTCCATGCAGAGATGTGTAATCATACCACTATGTAAGTTGTTAGTAGCAGCAGGACTGTGAAATATGGATTTATATTCCAGGATTGTACCGGTAGTGTGTCCCCACACTGCTGAGCTCTGTGCATTCTGCTGCCAGGGTTAAATATTGTCCCAGTAGATCTGTGTAATCATATATTTGTGTGTGTTGTTAATAGCAGCAGGACTGTGAAATATAGAATTATATTCTAGTACTTAAGTGGGGCCATTTACTCACACTGCTGTGCTATGTGCTCTCTGCAGCTGGTGTTAAGTATTTTCCCTGGAGATATGTGTAATCAGACCTTTGTGTATTTTGTTAGTAGCATCAGGACTCTGAAATATGGATTTATATTTCACGATTGTGGACTGGGTGCGTGTACTCACACTACTAGTAGTAGTAGCCACAGTACTGTGATATATGGATTTATATTCCAGGACTTACCTTGGGCCATGTTCTCACACTGCTGTGCTCTGTGCTCTCTGCAACCTGTGTTAATTATTGTCACTGGAGATATGTGTAATCATAGCTGTGTGTGTGCGGTTAGTAGCAACAGTACTGTGATATATGGATTTATTATTCAGGATTTACCTGGGGCCATGTACTCACACTGCTGTGCTACGTGCTCTCTGCAGCTAGTTAATTATTGTCCCTGGAGATGTGTGTAATCATACCTATGTGTATGTTAGTAGCAGCAGGACTCTGAAACATGGATTTATATTCCACGATTGTGGACTAGGTGCGTGTCCTCACACTACTATTAATAGTAGCCACAGTACTGTGACATATGGATTTATATTCCAAGACTTACCTGGGGCCATGTACTAACACTGCTGTGCTCTATACTCTCTGCAACCATTGTTAATTATGGAGATGTGTGTAATCATACCTTTGTGTATGTTGTTAGTAGCAACATGGATTTATTTTCCAGGACTGGACATGAGGTGTGTCCTCACACTGCTGTGCTCTGTGCTGCTAGTGGTAAATATTGTCCCTGGGAAATCTGTGTAATCATATCTTTGTGTGTGTTGTTAGTAGCAGCAGAACTATGAAACATAGATTTATATTTCACGATAGTACCTTTTCTAAGTGAACTGGGCGTGTGTCCTCACACTGCTGGGGTCTTAGATCTCTGCACTGAGTTGCTCCAAAGCCCCTCCCCCTCTGCTATGAGTGACAGCTGTAGTCAGAAGTCTTGATGGTTACGATGTTTCTCCAAAATCACAGTCTCGTTGTACCCAGTGAGTGGACTCTCCTGCAGCAAAGAACATAATAGACTCCATGAATAACTTCCATAGCGGTTGTGTGTATGGATCCCGTGCTGGGCGCCGTGTATAGCGCACGTTACACGGTTACAGTGCTGCGCTGTGTCTTATAAGAAGGAGCATTGTGTCTTTCTGCAGATGACATTAATAACTGTTATTTCTGGGGAATAATTACAGCCCGCAGCTTCAGACGTCCCCGAGACGCAATTATCGGAACCATCCAGAACGCGCAATGCTTATTATTCAATCTAGTCTGAACACATGACTCTCGTACAGAGCTGTGGGTAAGGTTTGGGCATCAAGCAGTGTGTGATAATAGATCTGTAGTACCCTGCCCTGGGTAGCGGATTGTCTTCTTTATTCCCGGGCTCCTGCGACACACAATATCGCGCTGTTACATTGTAGCGGGTCGTCATGTGATATTATGGGTTATAATTACTGCTTGTAACCTATCAGTCAGCGCAGGAGATTTCATGGTAGAATGTCTGTATAAAAAGGTGTTCTATCCTCACACTGCTGTGCTCTTAGCGCTCTGCAGCCAGTGTTAAGTATTGTCCCTGGAGAGATGTAATAATGATTCCTTTAATTTACATAACGCTAATCGCCAAATCAGCCCTACCTTTGTGTATGTGAGTAGCAGTAGTAGGACAGTGAAAATATGTATTTATATTCCAGGATTGTAAAGTGTTCTATCCTCACACTGCTGTGCTCTTAGCTCTCTGCAGCCAGTGTTAATTATTGTCCCTGGAGAGATGTAATAATAAATCCTTTTATTTATATAGCGCTACACAGAGCTTGCCAAATCAGTCCTACCTTTGTGTTCTATCCTCACACTGCTGTGCTCTTAGCTCTCTGCAGCCAGTGTTAGGATATGTCCTGGAGATGATGTTAACATACCGTCTTCGTAATGTTAATAGCAGTAGGTCTGTAAAAATATGTATTTATATTCCAGGACTGTAAATATGTATTTATATTTCAGGATTGGAAAGGTGTTCTATCCTCACACTGCTGTGCTCTTATCTCTCTGCAGCGAGTGTTAGGTATTGTTTTTGGAGAGATGTGCAATCATACTTTTGTGTATGTTGTTAGTAGCAGTAGTAGGACTGTGAAAAAATAGATTTATATTCCAGGATTGTAAAAAAAGCGTGTTCGGCCCTTCACCCATGACAGGGTCTGTGCCTCTATGCAGCAGTGTAGTGTATGTTGTCCCTAGAGAGATGGGTAATCAGACTTTTTTTTGTATGTTGTTACACCGGACTGTGAAAAAATTATTTGTATTCCAGTAGTGTAGAGTCATGTCCTCACACTGCTGTGCTCCATGCAGCCAGTGTTAGGTATTGTCCCTGGAGAGATGTGTAATAATACCACTGGTATGTGGTTTTAGTAGCAGCAGGACGTGAATGTGCATATTATTATTCCAGACATGTACTAAGCCAATCCCAATGCTGTGTTCTTAGCTTCTGATGAAACTTTCACGGTCCCCCCTTGTTTTGTGTTAAAAACTGTAGCATGAGACTGGCCATAATAATTCTACCAGATTTTAATCAAGCCAGGAAAGGGCGTGCTGTTGGTGAGAGTAGCTCAATCCCAGGAGAAGATACACGCAGCGTGTGAGGTCTTGTTCTTTTGCTTAATCAATAGCATTACTCAATATAGTTCACAGCCCTGCGTTAGCAACGTGCCACAAAGGCATGATTAACATCTTCTCGCCCAGGAATTACCATACTTGATGCAGAGAGCTAGAACACAGCAGTTGAGGATATGTCTTTGCTATAATCATGCGCAATCTAATGAATATTTCACAGCCCTGCTGTATCTAGCAACATCTCAACAAGGTGCACGATTAGATAAGCTCCCAAGGATATTACCATTACGTCTGCAGTACATGACTAGCTACAAAGTGATAAGAACACTAGCTGGTCTCGTTATCGGTGGAAGTAGGTTTTTCATTTAAGATAATGGAATATAGTCCAAATTTCACAGACCGCTGCTACTATGCAACTATACACAAGGCCCTGATTAACATGTCTCTCCCAGGTATTACCTATACTTGCTGCAGCAGAGAGCTATGATACATAGCAGTGAGATATTGTGTCTTTTGCTTAATCTGAGAAATATAATGACAATTCACGCCTGGTTATAGCAAATACACCACAAGGGGCTTATGATTATAAATATCTACCCCTGAATTCGGCCTCGTTCAGTTGACTCGCATGTGAGCATAAAGAAAACAGCAGCGGTGAGGAGCTATTTTCTTTTGCTTAATCAAATTTCAATATCAAGCATGCGAGATAAGTCGTATTACGCGCGACTACACAGAGCATGATACAATGCTCTCCGCAGGCTATTAGCCTGAATACTTGCCGCGCAAAGGAGAGCTGTTGAACACAGCAGTGTGAGAATTATGTGTCTTTTGCTAAGTAATCAGGAATATCAATCAAATTCCACGCCTGCTGTCTACGAACAGCTATTTACAAAGGAATGAGTACAGCATCTAGGATATTAAGCTAGTATTGCTGACGAGAGCAAGAACACAGCAGTTGTGAGGATATAACTCAGTACATTGAAGAAGTCACAAGCCTGAGACAAAAAACTACACTAAATAATAGCCTAAGCTACTCCGGGGCACACTTAACACATCTGCTCGTTGCATTGGGCAACGCTGCTGACAGGGCTTTGTAAAGAGGCTCTGGACCTTTTTATTGCGGTTTATCTACAAATGAATAGTGGGGGGTCGAGCACCCGGACCAAATAGGCAATATGAAATGCGATATGTACAGCATGAGGTTGGGAAGCGGGATTATGGAATCTTCAGGATTAGATAGAGCATTGGCCCAAACTTCGCGTAATCTGGTGGCGCTATATATTCAAGCATTATTATTATTAAATTATTATATTGGTAATCACGGAAATATCGAAGATTTAACTTATTAGGTAATGTGCTGTTTCCAATCTGCAAGAAATTCCAAAATGTGAAAATTAGAATGAATTGTTTAATTGTTCACTTCCAGAATGATAGAATTCTCGAATATTGTACTGTGGACAGTCTAATGACGCAGCTCCGGAACCAGATTGCTAGGTCCTGGGGTGGGATCTGCTGCCAGGGGGTTCATTCTACCAAATTAATTAGCCTAGTGCCTTATTTCATTAACCTGTCCATATTACGGGGTAGCATTATAATCTATTTAACCCATTATAAACAGGGGATAATGGAGTGTGCGGCTTCGAGGCATATCCAACGACTCTATGCCTAATCATCGGCTATGAATCCGATATTTCTGATCTTTGTTCTGATTCTAAGTGTCTATGTTCAGCGGGGTAAATAGTTATTGTCTATATGGAGACAATCCTCTAAATCCATACCAGGTTCCTGATCCAGAAGGGGCGTGGTTTTTGAATGGAGTGGGAGTGTGAGTGGTTTTTTGAGGGGTGGGTGGGCCTGCATTGTCTGCAGCCCTTATGGAGTGCTGGTACAGTCAGACATACACGGGGATGTGCCGGGATCTGATATACCGATGCGTTTCCCTCCTTACTCGGTCTCAGGTCGGGGCGGGGGCGATACAGTCGTTGGCTTTGATTTACGTCTTTTGGATTAGAGTGGGATATTAGGGATTTTAGAAAGGTGAGTGCAAGCAGGATGTCGTCTCGGTCTTGTCTATTGTTCGGATTTCCTTTTTTTGAGACTGTAATGCTCTTTCGCTCTCTTTTCGTTTGTCATGGTTGTACGGTGTGCGGGGACGGGATATGATGGTGCATATAAATTAGGATATAATACGCGGTTTTTTGGGCTGTGACTAGTGTGCGCAGTTCTCGCACACAGTATGGTCATGCCTAGCACCGCCCGGGCACTGCATGCAGTGGTATAGTATGGGAGAGTTGGGTGGCTACGGCAGCTTGGATCCCGTCCCAATGCTCTCTGTGATTTGGTGTGTATGGTGTGTTCAGAGGGACACCTAAAGGGACCATGCATCCAAATGACTGCCCTCATTGTTGGGGGGAGGGGGGTGGGTTCTCTGGCCCATCACTAGGTGAGTCTCTACAGGGCCTTTGTGGTGGGTAAAGATTTATTCCTTACCAAATGTGGCTCACCAGCAACCGGTCGGAGGGCGTTAATGTTCCTCTTGTCACAATAAGTCGCGGCTCCCTGATGTATGCCAGTCCTTACAGAGCCTTCATTGCATTAGTCTCATACACGTGCGCCTATGTAAAAGATGGAAAGAATAGGTTCGTCAGGTCGGTGCAGGGTCTGTGCTTACAGTAGCAAATGGCCCAAAAATGCAGTAGGTTTTGGAGTTTGGTTGGTGTAAGTCCTGGAAAGCTGTGTGGTGAAGAATAGTCACACACAAACAATTCTATGGTCCTAACTAATTTTATATGGTAAGTGAGCAATGCGTCTGGACTGTTCTGCTGCATACCGTAGAATCTGGAAAAGCTGGGTGATAAAGACCAGGCTTTTACTAGGTCATATTTTTACTGCGGAAGTAGTGTTATTACATTGTATGCACATGAGCACATGGGTATGTAGCTTAAATGTTGCTGGTATTGTATCCAGCTGTGGCTTATGGCTCTAGAAACTGATCCACACTTGTCCATAGGTCATACGGGTATTGCAAATATGACTGGAATTATTTTGCTTGTAGTGTAGGGATTGGACTCGTTCCAGAGTATAGTAACCTGAAAAACAAAGTGTTGCAGCAAAATTCTTGATGATTGTTTGGTATGCAGACCAGCTCTAATGTGTATACAACTATCTGCAATACCGGCCCGGCCTCTGTTGCAATAGAGGAGCTATTCTGCCACTAATGAAAGTGGTATTGCAAATTCTGGATCATCCTTGAAGAGAGGTTGTTTACATCTGGGTTTCATATTAGCAGCAATACATAGTGCCCCATATTGGTCATGTGCCCCTCTCCCCTGCTTTTGTGCGCGGACCCTCGATCTCAGATATGGATTGTTTACATGTTAGTCTAGTATGTCTATGCCTCTCCCAGACCAGTAATGTGAGCGTTATGTCCTAGATGTTACGTGATATCCTGTCCTGCGGATGAAATTCCAGGTTTTGGCTTCACACTGCCTCAATATTACTGATTGATCGTGTTTCATACTGTTAAGAGATCTCTGCTTGCTGGAGTGTCTGGGAAACATTTTTGTTTACATTCAGAGGTGGGTAGTAAATATTACTGCTCATAGTTGATACCATTGTTTCCAGTTGGATTGAGGGTCATACATTGTAGCAATATTACCGGATTGGGGTTTGCTCAAATTTCCATGTTATCCCTAGTCACGGATAGAGAATAACAGTGATCATTGGGAAAGGGGGTCTTAGCCTAGGAGAACAGGGGTCTCATTGTTCTGAATGAATGGAGCAGGCAGTTGAGCATGCACCCGCTGCTTCATTCTCTGTCTATGGGGAAAGCTGGAGTTAGGGTCCCTCTGTTAATATAGAAGGAACAGAACCCTATTACTATAACGTATGTCAGATATCTGTCAACAGCAGATTATTCCCCAATTTGGATGAAATATCAGCACACCAAGCAAGGAACCTTTTTTTTCCCCCTTAAAATACCAGACCCCATCAAGTAGGTATAATGGTATATGTTCCTTAGACTTTATCCCTATTCTCTGCATGTGAAAATGCGCAGAGAGGGGGTCATATTTGGCTTAGATGAGTCAATGTAGAGGCTGTAGGGAAAGTTACACTTCGGACCGTTTCGATTTTCAGGTTCTTCTTATCGGTTTAGACACAGCTTCCACTGTCATATTAAAGATAAGTATCTTTCTTTCAGATGAAATCAGCTTGATGAACTACAGACTGGAGATACAGATAGTTAAAGAAGAAAAATATAGCTCACATTCAACTATCCTTTAATTCTTTGTATGACCTGTTCGTAGCCAAGATGAAGCTAATCGATTGTGGGCATCATGAGCAGTTTTTAGGGGATTATAGAAGATACTGGGCGTCGTCGAAGTGACATTAACGCATTCAGCTTCTGAAAGGTCAAAATGTGACCTTCTATGCTAATTTCATATGATGTTTTTTATAGAGAACGGGCGAGATTTCACAAATAAGCGGGAGTTATAGAGAGCTTACATTCATCCTCTACCTAACGGGGGTTTTAGTTAATGAGGTCAAATCTGATGACAGGTTCCCTCTAAAAACTTATCTCTTCGTTGTGAAACAAGGGTGTCCCTATAAGTGTCCCTTGATCTGAGATGAGCAACCCTCACCTCAGGGGTCAGTCTATTCTTATTCATATGCAGCAAGGTGGGAAGAAGATTACCCCGAAAGCAGCTGCCGGCCCCGCACTGACCTCCTTAGCTAGCTAATGGCAGCGAAGGGGACTCTTGTTTTACCTTCAGAGTGTGACACTATGCACTAGGGGGGCCCCTGTATGTTATCAGGGTGGGGATGTTGGGGGCTCTTGCTGAGCAAGGAGGACCAGATGTTTATGGGAGTTGGACATTTGCCATTGGCCTCGTATAGGACATAAGTCCTTGTAGGCTGGCGGTTGGGTCCATCTGGGGATTTGCCATCGTCACAATAGATAATATTTCTCCTGTGTGATGAGAGGAAACAGGATCGGTAACGGCACTGAAAACAGCACATATGATGAGGGCCCCATGCGGCGCACAGAGCCGTACCGAGACCCTGTCCCATAGGACCCCACATCTATGGACTACGGGGGGCAATCACGTAAACCCCCAATAATCAGCAAGAATCCATTATACGGTAACATTCCCAAATTGGGAACTCTATGGTGTTAGATAATGGGAACATTGGATATTTCTACGAATCAAGGTATGAGGGATTGTATCTAAGCAATTTTAGATGTAGCATGAAGAATTTAGTAGATAGAGGTGTAGTGTGATTGGACACCCTGGTGAAATAGGGTGTATCAGGACTGTGGTACACTGAAGTTGAACCGTGAACTGGACGGCCTAAGGGTGCAATGTGGTCATTTATTTAACTATTGGCAGGAGGATGCTGGATAAATGGTTCTATGCAAGAGCGAGATGATTTCTATTATGTAAACATCACGTGGTGTTAACTTAGGGTGATGTATGTGACTGTGGGAACCCGTTCGGGAAGGGCAAGGAAACGACATTAAAGGCTTATATCTATATGGAAGCTGCGATCTGATGTAGAGAGGAAACTTCACTCGGGAATTGCATCGTGCAATTTTGCAGGCAATTGTCATGGGTTTTAACTAGAGGGAAATTCACCATGTTCTTCTAGGGTATTGGGGTTTGACACTAGATAGAATTTAGAGGGGTACATTTTCCAAAAAAGGGTTTGACTCGTGGTTCTTGTTGCCGCTCTGCTGTAGAGATTAATGGAACTTAGCTGCCATTATCGGGTACTACAGGGTCAGCAATGGCGCTGTTGGATGGTGAAATTGTTGTCATTGTTTCAAATGTGGACACCCTATTTATAAACAAAAAGATATCCTATAGCACGGTGTTGTGGGTGGGCTCCACTGATTTCTGGGCTGTCCTTAAAGTGAAATATTGTGACTTCATCATCGCAATAGAGCTATATCGTTTGTGCTGTCTCATGTTGTAAAAAAAAATTGGGACAAATTAAGTTTTGGTGAAATAGGGTTTCAACTGAGACCTGCTGCTCAGGTATTGTTGGGGGGAGAGTCTCTAAAAACCTCGAAATAGTGCGGCTTCGCTGTACAGAATATCTGGGTGCCAGATTGTAACACCCTATGGTACAGCCTAAGGATCAGCAGAATAATCCATCCTCTCTTACTTATCCAATTTATTCAAGTCTTCGCTTGCCTGTCAGTGAATGGCAAGATTTGCCATCCTCGAGTCAACCTGATGAACAGATAGTATATCTGCTGAGATCTGTGTAATGTTACCTTGTGTATGTTATTAGTCGCAGCAGGACTGTGAAAAAAATGGATTGTTAGTGCAGGATTTGTAGATTTTGGGGACCGGATCTCTCACCACTCTGTGCACTTATTTCTATGATTGAGATGGTTCCATAGTCTTTCCACTTTGATCTGGTAGGAGCTGTATGTGGTTTCTGAATAATAGAGCTGTGATCAGAAGAGCAGTTTCTCAAGCAGGAGAAAGGAGCCTTGAAGAACTAAAATGACAGAGCTAAGAGTACCACAGCAGTGTGAGGGACTTGCATCAATGTACTGCCAGGAAATACTACAATCATGGTATATAATTTGCTTCTCAGTCTTCTGCCTCTTACAAAATACACAAAGGTATTATATACGGTCTGCTACGCCACAGCCTTCTACCATACACTGTGTAGAGAGCACAGAGGTGAGGACATACCCCCTTCCTGAACATATAAGTCCATGTTTTACAGTCTGCTCTCCTTGCAACCGACTAAAAGTATGGACTACGGGCTCTCAGGCTGCCCAATCTTGGGAATATAAATCCATAGATGTCTCTCAAAGCTACAGTCTTGTGAATATATTATATCCAAATTCACAGTCCTACTGGCAACTAACAACTAACACAGCAGGCTATGATTACACCCCACCCAGGGGCAATACCGAACACTGTGGCTGTGACAGAGCCACAGCAGGGTGAGACCCACCATAACTCAGTGCTACTAACCTGGAAATTAATCCTTATATCACAGTTTGATGCCCTACTAAGAACATAACACAAAGGCATATTACACATCTCACAGGGACAATACTGACACGTTGAAGAAGCCCTTTAAATATGACCTGAAGTACAGAAAGAATGTTCTCTCTTTTTTGGGGTGATTCATGTGTTTTTACTGTTTTTCACCCAAATCAACCCCCCCCCCCCTCATATTCATAGTGAAGTTTGTCCTACAGTTGTATCCAGTCCAGACCCGACCATATGTGACCAAAGATGCTATCATAGTAACATTGTAGGGCCGATATATATATGAGTCTATACATTCTTACAGTAAATACAACTGTAGGCAAACCTTTAGCGGTGAGAGTTAAAAGTGTCCAGGTGTTGTTTAGCTGTTCTCATTCATGACAATGACATGTTGAAATTTCGATTTTGAGATGTTCCCCAACTCTTCGGGACTTTGGATGTGCTTTTCGTGTTGGGAGCTATGACTCGAATATTCCCCTCTCTACAGAAGCTCCCAGGAGCAGCAATCTAAGTATTACTATGAGGAGGGGACAAGGCTGCAGCGACTGCTACTCCCATCGGATACATCTCTAGTACAGAAAGATAGAACGCAGCAGGTTCTAAATTAAGACTCAATTAAAGGAAATGTGTCGAATAGTTCTGACTATGTAGACTGCAGCCAGGGTTATGTAGTGTCCCTGGAGATAATCTTGCTATTGTTGTATATAGTTAGTAGACAGCAGGACTGTGGCATTTAGATTTAGATCCAGCTTGTAGTTCTCCAAGTCCAGTGTGGCCTTGCACACTGTCTGTGCTCTTTTTCTCTGAGAAGTGTTAGGTATTGTACTGGGAGATGTAATGTGATCAGACCTTTATGAATGTTTTGTTAGTGCAGCAGGTCTGTGAAATATGGGGGCTCATTTACTAAGGCTCTGCGGCTGCACTTTAGTCGGGTTTCCCGAATTTTTCCCGTTTGGCCGATTCTGGTTGGCCCGCTAGCAAATTTTGGACGCAATTCGCACCAGCTTCACGCGACAGAAATCGGGGGCGTGGCTTTGGACACCCGACGGATTGGAAAAAACATCGAATATTAAAAATACTCGTGTGCAAGGATCAGCACTTACATGCACGGAAGACGAAGGTGGAACTCCGGCGGACTCGGCGCAGCAACGACCCATACTGGATATCGGGCGCAACGACCTTAGTAAATCCCGAGAACCTGAATCCCAGTGCGACAAGCCGGGACGCGGGGATCACGACAGGACAGGGTAAGTAAGGCCCCTATAATTATATCGGGATTGTAGCTGTTGCTCTATGCAGCAGTGTTAGGTATTGTCCATGGAGCCCAACAATATCAATACTGGGTTCAGAGAGTTGGAACACAGCCGTGTGAGGAAACCGCCACCCCTCCCACTTAACCCACAATCCGATAATCATATCACAGTCTCCAAGTGCATGGGATGTGTCCTCACTGCCGGCTGTCTCTATACGTGCTTTACAAGTCCCTTTACTCCAAAATAGTTGGATCAGAACGACCAGTCAGTGGAGAAGCTAAACTTCATATATGAATCGATATATCACAGTTCCTATGCTAATAACAACATCACACAAAGTTGAACTACACATACTCTCCAGGCTAGGAAATACCTCTAATGAGAGAATGCTGTTCAATCCATTATCCCCAAGGACTATGGTACTTGCGTATATGGGGGTCGTCGTGATACACTGTAGTGTGACGACACAGCAGCAACTGTAAGCTCTGTTTATCGGTTTCATCAAAAATAGAGAAAATTGGCAGAAATCTGCAATTAGTAGACAGTGAATCACTTAGCAACTAAATGTAAAGTCTATTAACCCCTTACTATACGCCGGTATGAGATTCCTTATTGCACCAAAGTTAACACTTTAGTGTAGAAAAACTTTGGCACCTCGTCCTTTGGTGACGTGATACCGGCAGAACTGTGATATTGCAGACTCGGGAGCACAGCACGGGGTAAGTGACTACACTGTTACCACTCAAAACAAAGAGGCAGGGAGTAGAAACAGCAACAGAGTGACAACCTTTTACATTTTTTGTGGCTGTAGTCATAGCCCAGGATGTAGGTGATCCCGGGTAAGAGGGAGCACGACATGGCCAGGGCGTGGGCTCTCCTTTCCCTAAATTCGGTAGCTGAGGTAACATGTCCTCCTAGTAATTACTCAGTGACGGCCTTAATCTCTCCACAATAACTGTTTACTTTCTGTGCAGCGTACGGTGACGTATGAAAGGAACCAGAAGACGCGTTTACCCTACACACGCACACACACATGGAACATAGCCCTCACTGAGGAACTACATCCGCTCTCTAGATGGAACAACATGAGACTTAGTTGCCAAAAAAATGTAAGATCGCTCTTGTAAAAATTATTATGATCACTAAAGGGGTTGGCTTTTTCAAGATAGTATCTGTACTGTGTCTATGCCTCTTGTTCTCTCCATGCTGCTCTCTGCATATACACAGCTTCCTCTCTCTATATGCTCTAGGTCATGGCTTCTCCCACTGTTTCTCTCTCCTCACTGTCCATTCTATTCCTTAGAACTCAGCCATGTAAATAAAGAATCATGAAGAGTCCGCACACAGTAGCCAGACTACTGAAACACTTGATGAACATTCTATACTAGCCACAGATTTTTGAGACCATAGATATAGGTGGAGGAGTGCAAGAATATGTCCCAATCTCTATATTTTAGGGGGTTTTCCTGGTTTTTATGCAAAAGACTTGTAAGAGGTGACAGTGGGAAATCCATAAGATGCAGGAGGCACCAGAGACAGGATGAAAATACATGACATAGGAATCACTGTGATTCAGCAGTGTAAATTAGGAGATAAAATGAGTGATATAGAATATAGAATTGCTATTACTTACTGCTGTGAGATAGGACTAGAAGAGTGAGTGCAGAAATGAGACTCCATTTCTCTGTCTAAGCACCATGGGTAAAACTTTTTGCAGGAGTGTTCTGTTAAAGGGATTGTCCATAATTTTTTTTTATTAATAAATGATCAATATCAGATCAGTGGGGGGGACAATATAGAGCAGTCTGCTGATCTGGAGCTATACATGGTCTATACTAGTCACAGGTTTCCAAGAACATAGATCTAGGAAGAGAATAGCATAATTAAAGGAGAAGAATATGTTCTATCCCTATCTTAAAGAGGTTTTCCTGGTTTTTTTTACTGAAAACCTATCCTTCATATACCATTGGAGGGGAGTTAGTGACATTTCTGTTGCCCCAGTAAAGGTCCTCAATGAAAACCATCTGAGAGGCCCTGAAATCCCCTTTAACCCCTTAACGACTTGGTTTTTGTGTTTCCGTATTTTGCTCCCCACCGTTATAAATACATACATTCATGATTTTTCGATGTACAGACTGTTTCAGGGCCTGTATTCTGCATACCAAATTGTATTTTCCAGTGATGGTTTTTAATATTCCATTGCAGTGTACTGGGAAGTGGGAAAAAAAATTCCTTCATTTCACCAGATACCAATAAAATCTCGTTAGTTGCGGAATGAGATGACGTTTTCATTGCTACCATTTTACGTAATGTACAAACTTTTGATCACTTTGAAATGGGGAAAAAGTGTAGTTTCGGACATTTGGGCGCTGTTTTACGTTACGCGGTTCACTGCTGGAAATAACCGGTTTTATATTTTGATAGATCAGGACTTTTGGGACACGGGGATACCTAACATGTTTATGATTTTTTTTTTTTTACATTTTTTATCAGTTCTAGTGAAACTTTTAGTTTTTTTTTTAATTTTTAACTTTTTTTTTTAGGGTTACCGGTTGTTTTTAGACCTCCAAGGGTAATTTAACTCTTGGGGGGTGGTCTTATCATAGCTACCATATACTACACTAGCAAAATGGGCATATACTGCAATACTGCTGTATTGATCTCTAAGCGTCTGCCTCCTTCGGATGCTTGGAAGATGAGGCTGAATGATCGATCTGCACCCCCGATGACCTCATGGGGGGTTGACGATTGAATCAAAGATGGCGGCACACGTTCACTGCCAGGATTTAAATGCCTCTGGTGATTGGTGCCAGCAGGTGTTACCGATGAGTCCTCTCCATACACCCGGACCAACACTGCGCTAAAATAGTAGGACGAGCATCGGGAAAGGGTTATCGGGGTTCACCGGAGATTGAAAAACATGGCAGATTTTTTACAAAAATGTCTCCTCTCCTGACCATGGGTGGTGCAAGGTAAGTCCTATTCATCTCTATACAGCGGAGCTGCAATGCCAGCACAAACCATGGTTAGGTGTGGCGCTGTTTTTGGAAGAAAGCACCCGGAAAGCACCCGGACAACCGCTTTTAACGTCCCTCAATTCCCAGAATATTATAGTGAAAAGATTGGAGTTCTCAGTTTGGGTACATTTTAAGGACAGTCCAAAGTTTTTGGCAAGTTTTAGAATTGTTGGCAAGTCAGAATGTTTTTTTTTTTTAATAAGTGTGGATGGTGGTAATTCAAGACTTTTCGTCACTATAAACTTGACACGAGGGGACGGGAAGTCGCACCCAATTTTTGCTGTGTAATCACAGATACTTTGTATGTTCTCCTAGTCTGATACATGATACATTCCAAATACATGTGATATATTCCGAGGCCTCTTCATCAAACTTTATTTACACAGTGTCAGGCGTGTTACACACTAGCTCCTTGTGATGACGGGCCGTCATTAGGAGTCAGTGGCCTCGGTGGTTTGGGAGATGACTGAAGAGTATAAAGGAGACCATTGACCTCAATCCTAAATATTGAGGCTCCTTCGGAGAGAGTTTGGGTGTGACGTGTGATGTTATTGCTCTGGGGTATTTGACGGACAGGGCTGCAGCACATAGCCCCACTGTATGAAGAACAGAGGCCTCTTATATAAGGCACGGGCCTTCCGAGGACACAGGACGGTACATGAGCCCCGGCAATGTGTTTACCTTTTGCATTTTGATATTTTTGTACCTATGGATGGAAAATAACTTTTTTAGGTCAATTATACTTGTCATAAGTGGAGTTTTAATTTCTAGCATTTTTGCATAATTCAAGAGAATAATATTATATATTTTTTAATTTTAATATTTGAATAAGTTATAATATTTTTAGGTATATTCTTTCCTGCTGCCTCCTGCTTGTAAGAGGTGACAAGGAGGAACCCATAAGCAGCAGGGGAGACATGATGTAATGTAATGTAGAATTGCTATCACTCTGCTGTTAGATAAAACTCAAAGCCGAGCGAGTGCAGGACTTAACTTCTCTGTCTCTGCAATGGCAGAGGCACTATGGAGTTTTCTGTTAAAGGGGACTAAAGAGGACTAAAACCTAACACAGTCTAAAGTTCGGTACACAGAGCTAAGAGCACAGCAGTGTGAGGGTATACTCTCAGTGCACTTGGACAAGCTACAATTCTGGAATTCAAATCCATATTTCACAGTTCTGCTGCTACTAAGAACATTGACAAAGGTATGATCACATACCTTTTCAGGGACCATAACTAATACTGGCTGCAGAGAGAGCTCAGAACACAGAAGTGTGAGAACACGCCTAGTGCACGTGAAGAAGCTACAATCCTGGAATATAAATCCATATTTCACAGGCCTTCTGCTACTAAAGTGATACCCAAAGCTATGATTACGCATCACTACAGAGATAGTACCTAACGCTAGCTGAGGAGAGCACAGAAGTGTGAGCACACACCTCTAGTGCACTTGGAGAAGCTACAATCCTAGAATATAAATCCATATTTCACAGTCCTGCAGCTACTACAGTGATACCCAAAGCTATGATTACGCATCACTACAGAGACAGTACCTCTAGTGCACTTGGAGAAGCTACAATCCTAGAATATGAATCCATATTTCACAGTCCTGCTGCTACTAACGTGATACCCCACGCAATGTTAACACATCTCTCCAGAGACCGTACCTACCACTGGCCGAGGAGAGCACAGAAGTGGACATGCCCCCTAGTGTACTAGGAGAACACCAACATAGGCTGCAGTCTACATGACCACACTTGCTGACAGGTTCCCTTTAAGTTCCATGCACATATCCTTAGTAAATATCTTTTATTATATCAGTTTCTGGCAAAGATTTAATATGACTTCCATTGTTGCTCCTTTAAGATTTTCTGCCCATTTTTTCCTAAAATCCAGGCCAATTTTTCAAAATAGGATAAGACGGAGTGAAAAGATAGTAAAGGGTGGAATGGGCCAGGGTGCCCTGTGTATTACTTTCTATGTTAGTGTTTACCCAGCTTTCCCATCAGCACATATGGATACTATATGGTAAATTAGGTTAAGATGTGTTGGATAGTCTTGGACTGCTGTATGTGTATTGGCTGCAGATGACAGAACTGTCTCTTTAGGAAGGTCTATTTCTGTGTCTGTGAGTCAGGAGAATACTATGCCTTGTTAGGCCGCTCCGCTCCGCTGGAGGAATAGCAGAGCCCGCTGCGTCCTGGAGACAGGAGAATTTTATATGTAATTGCTTGAAGAGTGGCACAAGAGTGTTAAGACTCACGATAGAAGAATTATGCCCAAAGCCAAAATATACTGGATTGGCTGTACAGTGTTCTGATACTTTATCATATTCAGTTGCTCTCCATAATCAAGAACTCTGCTTGCTGTCATTGATGGAAACTTTCCTATTTACTGCAGAATATCAACATCCTTATGAGACAATCGGGATCATTTACTAAGGGTCCGTCGGACGCATTTTTGTCGGGTTTCCTGGCGATTTCCTTTTTTGCCGAATTGCCCAGGGATTTTGGCGCACGCGATCGGATTGTGTCGCATCTGCGCCGGCTTGCACGCAATAGAAATCGGGGGTCGGGCCATCAGACAAACTGCGGAATTTAAAAACGCAATTGAGTCGCAAGATCAAGCACTCACATGCACCGGGAAGAAGAAGGTGAACTCCAGCGGACTTCGGCGGGGAAGCGACACATGCAGGAACTTGGGCGCACGATCTTAGTAAATTGCGCCGTACCCGAATCCTCGTCGGACAACGCACCGCAGGATCGCGACAGGACCGGGTAAGTAAATCTGCCCCAAAATTGTAACCTGGATCTATAATCTACAAGTGGTTATTCATTGTGTGCAAGCAGAGATTTTAGAAAAACAAGAGGAAATTTGCTGAATTTTTTAGTATTTTGTTACTAAGCTGAATTTAATTTGTTTCCGGCACAATTTATACTGTCACTTTACGCTCCGAA
The DNA here is from genome assembly GCA_019512145.1 of Engystomops pustulosus. NCBI lineage: Eukaryota > Metazoa > Chordata > Amphibia > Anura > Leptodactylidae > Engystomops > Engystomops pustulosus. The sequence goes on along the minus strand of CM033646.1, from coordinate 2,018,551 downwards.
ACGTTGAGGTTTTTTATAACAGGTAGTGAGTTATAAAAATATTGTCATATCTATGTTACATTTTAATACTATGTTAATAAGTTATAAGGTTCCCTTATTACATGGGACTAGGTTATCTATGACTGGTCAGTGATTAGGATTTCCACCTTTCTGGATCAAAAATTCTACCCATAATAGTAGATAGAACTCTAAAATACCACAGAAGATAGAAGGTCGGACTCTAGAAAGAACAGGGGGTGAAACACAGGACAAATGGCCACATGAGAGGGTTGGACTAAAAACTAGCAGCCGCAATAAGAGACTCAAAAATACCAACCACAAAAGGGGTGGAAAACAAAATAGCCAGAATCAAAAGGTACCATCCCAAATAGAAGTTAAATGAAAGGTACCAGCCCCAATTGGAGGGGACTCAAAGGTCCCCAATAAAAGGGTTTTTTAGGGATTACATTAATAATGACCATAGGACCATAGGCTTCTTCGGATTTGCAGGCCAGTGGCATCACTTTCTCATGGCCAGTTTGTAGTTTGGTCCCATCCAAGTAAATGGGACTGAACTGCAATACCAAGTGGAGCCACTATACAATGTAAGGCTCTTAGTAAACATTGAGGACAAGGTGGTTCAGTGGAGGTGACCATGTCGAACCCCCACTCCTCTGATACCTGCCTCAATGGGAGTAGACTCAAAAATACCAGCCCCAATAGTCGTGGACTCGAAAATACCAGCCCCAATACAGGCCCCAGAAGAAGGACTCAAAATACTGGCCATAATTGGGGGATGAGAAAAATACTAGTCACAAAAGGGAAGGGACCACAACAGACGGTGAGATTAAAATAATCTGGTTAAAAACAGTATGTAAAATAGAGGTGAGACTAGAATCTACTGACATGATAGGGGGTGGAATGCAAAAATACTGATAACAATAGGTCAATAATAAAAATATTGGCTACTTGTAGAAATACCGGCCGGGTGTCAATCTTATATTAGAGATGAGGATGAGCAGAAGGGACAATGACACAGATTAAGGCTACATTCACACGATGTATGCCCGCCGTACCGTAGTATGGCGGGCATACATCGGCGCTGTGGAGAGGAGCAGGGGATGAGCGCAGCTCACCCCCGCCGCTCTCCATAGGAAGTAATGGCGCACGGCGCCGTACTACGGGTAAAGATAGGACAGGTCCTATCTTTTTCTCGGGTACGGAGCGGTACGGTCCCGCACGTGTGCTGCACCGTACCGCTCCCGTAGGGCGCCGTGCACCCATTGCCGTCTATGGAGGACGTATATCGGCCGTATATACGTTCTCCATACGTTAGTGTGAATATAGCCTAAGTCTGAATACGAGCCTACTGCTAAAACAACCGCGCTCACACAGAATGTTCTACAACTAATCTGCCATGTGTGAACTCATCCTGAAAGCGTCTGTGGCCGAGCCTTCTCTACATGTGGCGGTGTATGATGGGATGGTTATTCCGGGTGATGGATTGTGTTCCCTGTGATACTTCCAGTTAGGGAGATGCAGGTAGTGAGTCACTGGTGGGGAATCTCTAGTATAATGTTCTGTGGTGAAGAGTCATCGTCTCCGGCACATCACGTCTCTGCACACGTCATGCATCTAGACTGATCATATTGCAAAGATCATTAATAGTAATAATTCTTTATTTATATAGCGCACACAGATTACGCAGCGCTGCACTAAGTTTGCCAAATCTGTCCCTGTCCCCATGGGGCTCACAATCTAATCAACCTACCAGTGTATTTTGGAGTGTGGGAGGAAACCGGAGGACCCAGAGGAAACCCACACAAACACGGAGCACCTTTGTGCACTAGGGGGCACAATGGCCGCTTTACTACCTTCAAAGACATGGTAGAGGGGGACGGCTAGGAACATCCCTGCAACCCTTAATTTCCATATAAAGGGAACCTATCATGCTGTACAGAAGACAGTGTTTAGGTATCGTCCCTGGAGATATGTGTAATCATACGCTGTGTATAGTGTTAGTAGTAGATTGTAGCAAATGAGGCCTGTCCTCACACTGCTGTGCTCTGTTCTCTCTGCAGCCAGTGTTAGGTATTGTCCCTAGGGAGATGAATAATCATAATTTTGTGTAGGTTGTTAGTAGAAGCAGGACTGTGATATTCCAGTATTGTAGAAAAGGAGTCATGTCCTCACACTGCTGTGCTCGAAGCTCTCTGCAGCCAGTGGTTGAAACATACAGCTAGCTGTTTTTATGGAGCTGGATGTTTCAACCCTTTCAACCCCACATGGCCAATTGGGTGAGCTGGAGAGACCATTTTTACAGTGAATATTAGGGATTGTCCCTGGAGAGATGTGTAATCACACCGTTTTGTATGTTGTTAGTAAAAGCAGGACTGTGATATATGGATTCATATTACATGATTGTAGCTTCTCCAACTGCACTGGGGGCGTGACTGTTGTAGTTTTTACCCAGACTATTTGGAGTGAAGGTACTTGAAGCAGTTCAGAGCACAGCAGTGTGAGGACACATCCCAGTACACCTGGAGAAGCTACAATCCTGGAATATAAATCCATATATCACAGTCCTGCTGCTAATTATAAAATACATAGAGGTCTGATTACACATTTCTCCAGGGACAATGCCTAACACTGGCTGCAGAAAGTACAGAGCACAGAAGTGTGAGGACACACCCCCAGTAGAATCCTGGAATAGAACGCCATATTTCACAGTCCTGCTGCTATTAACAACATACAAAGGCATGATTGCACATCTCTTCAAGGACAATATCCAACACTGGTGGTAGAGAGAACAGAGCACAGCAGTGTGAGGACATGACCCATTTGCTACAATACATACACTGAGCAGGAAGTCTTATTTATTCTGCTTATGTGTTATGTAAATAATTCAGCCTTTTCCCTTTAATCATAATAGATATTTCTATATCTCTTATATAAAGTGCCATGACCCTAGGACAGGTGATTCAGACCCAGTCAGAGCTTCTTCTGATTTACAGGCCAGTGACATCACTTCCTCATGGCCAGTTTGTAGATTTACCCCATCCAAGTAAATGGGACTGAGCTGCAATACCAAGTAGAGCCACTGTACATTGTAAGGCGCTGTGCTTAGTAAACATTGAGGACGAGGCAGTTTGGTGGATCAGTGGAAGTGCCTGTGTAGGACCCCCGCTCCTCTGATATCCATATAACATATATGTGGCTGGTATTAGGACAAGAATAAGCAGCTCAATTTAGGGTTAGCGTCCCTTTAAATCTTGTCCCTGGCGTTTGATATGTAGAATGCACAGTCAGGGTTTCCGAGCAGCTGATATGTAACCAGGTTGGAGGATTGTGCAGGGCAGGCAGATTCCCTCCAGCACTGGACTTCTCCTGCCTAAAAGCCTCGGGTTTAGATATTGGACTTTCCGCTGACAGACCCTTTCGGTTTGTATCACATTATTATGTCCCATTCTTGTGCATAAATCTCTACTTTATGTTAGGGTTTTAGGAAATTTTTATAATCTTTTCAGTTCATCTTCAATATATTATATAATAAAACTTTTCTTAAAGGGAATGATGGAAGATTTCAGCTCTGGAGCTTGCAGAATTGTGTCCACCTAGCAGATACTTACATTGGGGATTACAGTTGTTATGGCGCTTTCTCTTACTAGGCCTGTAATGACTTGTCCTATTATCACAGGTAACTCCAATTCTAGTGAACGGGGTTGAGCTGCAATACCAAGTCCAGCCACTATACAATGTATGGCGCTGTGTTTGGTAGGAAGTGAGCCGATTAGTGTTGTTGCCAATCTGATATTTGGTCGGCATCTGTCACAATAGCTCAGGCTGTTTAGAAGTGTAATTCCTATATTAGGGAGTTGTTATTTAAGCCATCACCTAGTGTAGTTTGCATGTTTCTATGACTATAAGCGCTCCGCTGTAACTGGAGCCCGGGTACAGGTGATCCATTATCTGGACGGCACATCACTGGGGAGGACAGCTTTGTAGGGGATCAGCATTATTGGAGCGATACAAAGCAGTCGCTCAGTGACCCAGCATTTCTATTTACAGCAGCCAAAATGCTTTGTGTGTGAGCGGCAGTGATATTACTGGCATCTACATGACGGGAGGCCGCCCTGGAGAGTCACCTACGGTAATACCTCCATTACTGTCCTCAGGAGGACACAGTCACAGGAGTGGCCCTAGACAGCAGTCTCCTACAGTCAATAATGTGATGGGTGCTACGGATCTGGCTCTGCATTTAGTAATCCTGGAAACAATCCATAATCCGGATGATTCCCTGGTAACGGAAAACTACAGGGTGGATGTCCTGGGCAGCTAATCCTCACGTCCCTGCTATCTTTTTAAAATCTTTATTGCCTTAATATGTAAATATTGTAAAGCGCCTACTGGGGTGTGGGTGTGGCTACTAGGGTGTAACGTTGCGGCTATTCCACGCCCCAGTAGCCTCTTTGCTCCTCCTACCCTGAGATCTTTGGTGCATAGCTCCTCTTAGCTGCGCGCCCTCGTCCGAGAAGCTGGCATTCTGCGCACGTTCAGAAAGCAGGCCAGCGGCCATGCAGCCACTGCGCATACGCAGAACTCCGGCTACTCGGACGAGGGCGTGCCCCCCTTTTGTGTTGCATGAAAGCCGGTGCATAATCTGATCCTGTGTGCCACGAAACCCTTTTAAATACGGTGCAAATCTGTAATCGTGCGAATAGCTGATGTTTGTGTGGTCCGCGGACCCTTAGTAAATGAGTCCCAATGCATTTTGTGAATAGTTTCCGACAAATTTTTTTTGTGTGTGTGGCAAAAAAGAATTCTGTTCGGAAAAAAATGGCAAGATAATTCTGTGTGATAAAATGGATTTTGTAAGTTTTGTGAGTCAAGAAGAATTCTCTGTGACGAAATGTATTTTGTGACTTCTGTTAACTAATATTAAATTAATATTTTGTGACAAAATAAATTCTGTTTGACACAAATCATATTTTGTGCCACGGAATGACATTTTGTCATTAAACATTGATATTTTGTGACACAAAATACATTCTGCACACACACGATTATTTTTGTGTGTTCTGTAAAAATCTAATTGATTTTGTAGACACAAAATAATTGTTTGTGCGATGACAAGGTGCATTTTGTGTGGCCAAATCTTACTTTTTGCGAGCACAAAATTAGATTCAGTGATGACAATTCTGTGTCCATAGGATCACTTCCGTGATCACTAAATTAAGTTTGCGTAACAGAAAGCATTTTGTGCCACAAATTGCACTGTGAACAGACGGCACCCCATGGTTTTGGGGTTATAATATGGCTTGTATAACACGGATACATCATTGCCATCTGAAAAATCCCTTATGTGCCGCAATAAAATCTAAATATTGCAGTAGCGGCAGATAGGAGACACTAGGCTCAGGTTTCACACATCCCCGGTATAGCGCCATGGTGCCGTCACCCACCTCTCCTGTCACTTCCCTCTCTTATAACTAATCAGCGGTGGCTTTGTTTTCTGCACGGTTACCTCTGCTCTCTCTTCTTGTATTAGTTGTGACGGCTGTCACCATTCATTCCCAGATCTGTCTCTAGTGACACACTATAGATAGGAAGCGTTCCCAGTAGCCGCCAAAATCGTATGAGCGCCTGTTCTAGAAAGTGCATGTCATACGGTCACCAAACAACCATAGTAGATGGAGAGATCTCTCTGGCTACTTTTTCTCCGACCCCCCCACGATCAGCAGAAGCAATGATTGAGGTGGAATGGTAGATGCTTTCCAGAAGGGGCTATGGCTATTATTATTTTATTTCTTATTCACATTCTCCAGATCCCCTCCCTCCCCACCACCCGGTCATAACATTCCTTGCCCCCTCCTTATTCTCCAGTCACAACATTCCTTGTTCCCATGTACCAGTCACTTCTATCATTCTTCAGCCTATTGCCCTGCTACCATCTAACCATATAAGACCTTAAAGCCTGAACCAAGCCTGAGTATGTGGAAAATCAATATACATAGAGTTTACGACTATTCCTTGTGAGGAGCATTGCTGTCGTCTTGTGAGAATACATCACAATCTTACATGTTATCTCCTCTTTTGTCTCCTCAGGATCTAATGGATGCTTGAAATCCCCAGTAAGATCACCGCTACGTCTTCAGTTTATTGGTATTGATTGTCAGTCCTCATAAAGTTGCCTTTGGACACCTATAGCCTTGATATTGTAGCATAAAGTTTCCTTTGGACACCTTTACCCTTCATATTGTAGCATCGATCTGTGCAGAACATTGTGAGGAAAGGGTTCTTCTCCAAGATCAGCCAAGATGCCAATCCTGAAGCAGCTAGTCACCAACCCAAATGCATCCAAGAGACGCTCCCGTGCGGACCTCACTGCAGAAATGATAAGCGCCCCACTTGGCGACTTCCGTCATACAATGCACATAGGACGCTCTGGAGATGCTTTTGGGGACACATCATTTCTGAGCAAAGATGAGCAACCAGAACCAGAAGAATCTACCTCCAAGCCAGGTCTATTGTCCCGAACCTTCAGAAGCAGCAAACGTTCCCTATCAGTAACTAGAGGGGATAGGAGAGACATGTTGGGGTCTTTGAGGGACTCAGCCCTTTTTGTGAAGAACGCTGTCTCGTTGCCACAGTTAACTGAAAAAGATTCCGAAAAAGGATCATCGAGCAAAAAGATGCCCAAGAGCCTGTCATCTAGTCCTGTAAAGAAGACGCCGGAAGAGCAGCAACTCATCAATGGGGCCTCTGCGAGAAACCCAATACCAAGCCCTGTACCCCTTTCAGACATCAGCTTGGCGGAGAAAGAATTTGGAGAATTAACAGACCTGCCAGACACAGCCCCGAAAAGCAGCTATGGCATGAAACATGCCGAATCCATCATGTCGTTCCATATCGACCTGGGCCCTTCCATGTTAGGAGATATACTGAGCGTGATGGAAAAGAGTCAATGGGAACAGGATCTTGAGCGGAGCCTTGATGAGCCAGAAGGAAAGAAGACAACCCATCACCAAAGTTCTACATCTACCAGACCAACAAGTTCTTCCTCGTCTATCCCATCCATCCAAGTCCATGATCATGGAAACCTGTCTACATCCAGCAGGAACCACAAGACGCACCCCACCAAAGAGTCCCACACGAAAGCTTCTTCAGGCCTCACAGAGGAGAAACCAAGACGAGGAAGAGACTTTTCATTTATGGATGAAGAGGAGGACGAGGATGAAATAAGGGTGTAGGAAGGACAGGCGGACTATTCATGCATAGAGCAGACTTGATAATCCCTGTTTTGATTTGAGCTTGGTACCACAGGGTTATTCTGGCAATAACCCTATTACCTATGTGCTCTACATCTGCTTCCCATGGAGCCATGAATGGAGTTTATAAGCTATACAAGGCAATAGGCACTCCAGTAACGACTTCACACCAAGGTTATCCATGACCCAAGGGCAGAGTGTGGTGGATCTAAGGATGGGTGGCTGCCCTGAAAGATGCTGCAAGACAAACACAGTGAAGGAGATGTACACTTTCAGACCGAACTCGAAGCATCACTACAAAACCCTGATCCTTTTTTTTTACCCTGGATATGTTCTTATAAGCTTCCACATACCCATCTATCCCAATTTCACAGGTTTTGTATCTCCCGAATCTCCTCTGCTTTGTTGCCTTGTAAGTGGAACCCTAAAACCCAATAGGCGTCTACTGGTCCCATTACAGAGACTAGAGGTCCAGGACATCTGTTTGTGCCTGTAAATTATATTCCAAGTGATATTTGCAGTTATTACACTTCCACAGACTCGCGTGTGGCTGTATATGGTGTCCATGTATATAGACAATCAGATTTATGATGGTTTCCAGCTGCAGGAAGATCTGATTCCAGAATGACTCCGTAATAATAATGCCAAAACACTAGAACTCGATAGTACGATGATCACCGGCCCTAGGATTTACTCCTAGAATTCTTTGCCAATGATTAACCATAATTTTGCCAGTTAAAATGTACAGAAGGAACATCTCCTTAAGTCAGCAGAGATTACTTTTTTTTTCCTGTGGGAATTATTACTAATCTTTAGAGGAACTTCTATCCCTAAAAACTTCTTGTGTATGAGAAGGTATTTTTTTGTATTGTTATTATTTATGGTGCTTGGAGTAAAATAAAACAACACTATGCATCCTCCCGTGTACTTCCACTATGTCTGCCATGCTCCTGATACGTCTATATAGTACAGGCGGTCCCCTACTTAAGGACACCCGACTTAAAGATGGACCCCTCTGCCCCCTGTGACCTCTGGTGACCTCTCTGAATGTTACTATAGTCCCAGGCTGCAATGATCAGCTGTAAGGTGTCTGTAATGAAGCTTTATTCATAATCCTTGGTCCCATTACAGCAAAAAATTTTGAAACTCCAATTGTCACCGGGGCAAAAAAATTTTTTGTCTGGATCTACAATTATAAAATTTACAATTTTGACTTACATACAAATTCAACTTAAGAACAAAACTATGGAACCTATCTTGTATGTAACCCGGGGACTGCCTGTATTGTATATGTACTGTATGTATTACAGGGTTAGGGATGGACAGCAGCCCTGGATGTTGCATGCCTGTGAATTTGGTTGCGTTGTCACACACAAGTTGTCAGAAATCCAATCCGGATGACTAACTTTTTGGAATTTGGCAGGGTAGTCCCTAATTTGCAAACATAGTCCTGGAAATATGGGTAAGGGCTTACAAAAAGTCATGTCAAAGTAGCTGGCTCCATGAAGATTGTGTATAGGGTCAGATGGCTCTGTGTCTGTGCCTATGGCAAAGTTCATGGTTCAGGTGCAACCAAGGATGTAACTTAGGGGGTTGCAGTCATCCCCAGCCCAGGGGCCTTAGCAGGCCGTATTAGGTTTATTTTCAATACAAAGAGAGCAGTAATATGTATGTAATACATTATAATTGAGGGATCTGGTATTAGTAGGACCCAGTAGCTTGAGGCTGCACTTCACACGCTCCGGTTCACTTGCATTTAGAAATGTAAATTGAGCAGTACTGGAAGGGGTTTGGTCCAATCGCATATTTGTTTCAATTGAAATACATGTGACTGGTAACAAGCAGCGCGTGTTTTGCCATGTTTATGTGCAAAACACATGGTGCTCATTACCTATTGCATACAGTTTAATTGAAACACATATAGGATTGGGCCTAACCCCTTCCTGCCCTGGTTGACTTGCTTTTCTAAATGCCCCTATCTAGTCCATCGCCTCTATGTTGTAACCAGCTTTAATATAGTACAACACCACCAATATCTCAAGTAAGATTCATCAGCTCTTCTACATCAACTTCACAACAGCAATCAGTGTGTAGATCACATCACCATATCAAGACAAGAGACCCAGAATCCCAGACTGAGCTTGGATTGCACAGTCTGGAATGTTCTGAGCCTGTCAGCCAATCAATCATCCAGCTTCACCTCAGGATAGATACATTCATCTGTCAAGCACTGCAGAATTAGATGGCACATAAAAAGACATTGCACACAGTATTGCCACTCAGGGTATTAGGTGGCAGCAGATGATTCCGCAGGATAGTTCGGCTAACCAAAAATGAGGATGTTGAATCCTAAAGGGGCACTAAAGAGTAAGTAAGGACCTAGCTGTGGGTCATTACATAAGCAATTGTAGCTTTTTTAAAGTTTGTCTCATTACTCACAACATCAAAGCAAAGGATCCCACTGAATAAATCATCCCAGCCCTCTAAGGGTGATGCTACACATGGCGTTTTTGGTCCATTTTAACGCATGCGCTTTTAAAACCCATCAGTTTTTGCCTGTTTACCATGCGTCAAAAACACATGCGTTAAAACGGACCAAAAAAAAAAAATGCAGTGTAATGGATGTTGTAATATTAGAAGCTGATGCAATGTCAGTATAATTATCACACTTGGATAGATCTGCTCCTGGCTGGTAAGTGCTTGAACATTAGTCAGAAGTGGCCATCATCCTGCGCCATGTGCTCTGTCCGATTCTCTTGCACCGCACTTATCTCCTCCTTCCATCACGTGTTACCATGATACATAGGGGATAACTCTGAGGAGAATGAGTACAAGCCAAAGCAATCCCAGGATAATGAGACCTCATGTTTCTTATAGGAATCTATACTTCTCCTATCAAGGTCTAGCACTTAAAAGGGACATCACACGTTGCTGAGTTTAGTGCAATTCATTGGTGTAACATGAAGCCTCAATGCAAAATTTTGCACTAAGCCCATAAGTAAAATTTGATGTACTGTCTATAGCAGAGGTCTTTATATATGGTAAGGAAAGCTGAGGCCAGTTGTACACAAACCACTATGTTCCATCTCACTTGCTGTGTGTTTCGGGTGTTTACAGGTCGGACCGCAGAACTGCTCAGTGTATCAGTTCTGTTCATTAGTTCTACATTCAGACCTGTAAATCTAGTAGGCACATAGAGCAAGTGTGGATGAACAATTTTCCAACCGGCCTAAGATTTCTGGTCCTGAGGTAACTGCACTTCAAGTGCACCGCTGCTAACCAGTGCTGGCTGTAAGTGCACCGCTGCTACCTCCAAGCCAGGTTATTGTCCCGAACCTTCAGAAGCAGCAAACGTTCCTATCAGTAACTGAGAGGGATAGAGGAGGACAGTTGGGGTCTTTGAGGGACTCAGCCCTTTTTGTGAAGAACGCTCGCTCGTTGCCACAGTTAACTGAAAAAGATTCCGAAAAAGGATCATCGAGAAAAAGATGCCCAAGAGCTGTCATCTAGTCCTGTAAAGAAGACGCCGGAGAGCAGCAACTCATCAATGGGGCCTCTGCGAGAAACCCAATACCAAGCCTGTACCCCTTTCAGACATCAGCTTGGCGGAGAGAAAGAATTTGGAGAATTAAAAGACCTGCCAGAACAAGCCCCGAAAAGCAGCTATGCATGAAACATGCCGAATCCATCATGTTTCCATATCGACCTGGGCCCTTCCATGGTAGGAGATATACTGAGCGTGATGGAAAAGAGTCAATGGGAACAGGATCTTGAGCGGAGCCTTGATGAGCCAGAAGGAAAGAAGACAACCCATCACCAAGTTCTACATCTACCAGACCAACAAGTTCTTCCTCGTCTATCCCATCCATCCAAGTCCAATGATCATGGAAACCTGTCACATCCAGCAGGAACCACAGACGCACCCCACCAAAGAGTCCCACACGAAAGCTTTTCAGGCCTCACAGAGGAGAAACCAAGAAGAGGAAGAGACTTTCATTTATGGATGAAGAGGAGGACGAGGATGAAATAAGGTGTAGGAGGACAGGGCGACTATTCATGCATAGAGAAGACTTGATAATCCCTGTTTTTGATTTGAGCTTGGACCACAGGTTATTCTGGCAATAACCCTATTACCTATGTGCTCTACATTTGCTTCCCATGGAGCCATGAATGGAGTTTAAAGCTATACAAGGCAATAGGCACTCAGTAACGACTTCACACCAAGGTATCCAGACCCAAGGGCAGAGTGGGTGGATCTAAGGATGGGTGGCTGCCCTGAAAGATGCTGCAAGACAAACACAGTGAAGGAGATGTACACTTTCAGAACGAACTCGAAGCATCACTACAAAACCCTGATCCTTTTTTTTTACCCTGGATATGTTCTTATAAGCTTCCACCATACCCTCTCCCAATTTCACAGGTTTTGTATCTCCCGAATTCTCTGCTTTGTTGCCTTGTAAGTGGAACCCTAAAACCAATAGGCGTTACTGGTCCCATTACAGAGACTAGAGGTCCAGGACATCTGTTTGTGCCTGTAAAATTATTTCCAAGTGAATTTGCAGTTATTACACTTCCACGACTCGCGTGTGGCTGTATATGGTGTCCATGTATTAGACAATCAGATTTATGATGGTTTCCAGCTGCAGGAAGATCTGATTCCAGAATGACTCCGTAATAATAATGCCAAAACACTAGAACTCGATAGTACGATGATCACGGCCCTAGGTTTACTCCAGAATTCTTTGCCAATGTAACCATAATTTTGCCAGTTAAAATGTACAGAAGGAAACTCTCTTAAGTCAGCAGAGATTACTTTTTTTTGTGGGAATTATACAATCTTTAGAGGAACTTCTATCCCTAAAAAACTTCTTGTGTATGGAAGGTATTTTTTTGTATTGTTTTATTATGGTGCTTGGAGTAAAATAAAACAAACACTATGCATCCTCCGTGTACTTCACTATGTCTGCCATGCTCCTGATACGTCTAATAGTACAGGCGGTCCCCTACTTAAGGACACCCGACTTAAAGATGGACCCCTCTGCCCCCTGTGACCCTGGGTGACCTCTCTGAATGTTACTATAGTCCCAGGCTCAATGATCAGCTGTAAGGTGTCTGGAATGAAGCTTTATTCATAATCCTTGTCCCATTACAGCAAAAATTTTGAAACTCCAATGTCACCGGGGCAAAAAAATTTTTTGTCTGGATCTACAATTATAAAATTTACAATTTTGACTTACATACAAATTCAACTTAAGAACAAAACTATGGAACCTATCTTGTATGTAACCGGGGACTGCCTGATTGTATATGTACTGTATGTATTACAGGGTTAGGATGGACAGCAGCCCTGGATGTTGCATGCCTGTGAATTGGTTGCGTTGTCACACACAAGTTGTCAGAAATCCAATCCGGATGACTACTTTTGGAATTTGGAGGGTAGTCCCTAATTTGCAAACATAGTCCTGGAAATATGGGTAAGGGCTTACAAAAGTCATGTCAAAGTAGATGGCTCATGAAGATGTGTATAGGGTCAGATGGCTCGTGTTGTGCCTATGGCAAAGTTATGGTCAGGTGCAACCAAGGATGTAACTAGGGGGTTGCAGTCATCCCCAGCCCAGGGGCTTGAGGCCGTATTAGGTTTATTTTCAATACAAAGAGAGCAGTAATATGTATGAATACATTATAATTGAGGGATCTGTATTAGTAGGACCCAGTAGCTTGAGGCTGACTTCACACGCTCGGTTCACTGCATTTAGAAATGTAAATGGCAAGTACGGAAGGGGTTTGGTCCAATCGCATATTGTTTCAATTGAAATAATGTGGACTGGTAACAAGCAGCGCGTGTTTTGCCATGTTTATGTGCAAAACACATGGTGCTCATTACCTATTGCATACAGTTTAATTGAAACACATATAGGATTGGGCCTAACCCCTTCCTGCCCTGGTTGACTTGCTTTTCTAAATGCCCTATCTAGTCCATCGCCTCTATGTTGTAACCAGCTTTAATATAGTACAACACCACCAATATCTCATAGTAAGATTCATCAGCTCTTCTACATCAACTTCACAACAGCAATCAGTGTGTAGATCACATCACCATATCAAGACAAGAGACCCAGAATCCCAGACTGAGCTTGGATTGCACAGTCGGAATGTTCTGAGCCTGTCAGCCATCAATCATCCAGCTTCACCTCAGGATAGATACATTCATCTGTCAAGCACTGCAGAATTAGATGGCACATAAAAAGACATTGCACACAGTATTGCCACTCAGGGTATTAGGTGGCAGCAGATGATTCCGCAGGATAGTTCGGCTAACCAAAATGAGGATGTTGATCCAAAGGGGCACTAGAGTAGTAAGGACTAGCTGTGGGTATTACATAAGCAATTGTAGTTTTTTAAAGTTTGTCTCATTACTCACAACATCAAAGAAAGGATCCCACTGAATAAATCATCCCAGCCCTCTAAGGGTGATGTACACATGGGTTTTTGGTCCATTTTAACGCATGCGCTTTTAAAACCATCCAGTTTTTGCCTGTTTACCATGCGTCAAAAACACATGCGTTAAAACGGACCAAAAAAAAAAATGCAGTGTAATGGATGTGTGTAATATTAGAAGCTGATGCAATGTCAGTATAATTATCACTTGGTAGATTCTGCTCTGGCTGGTAAGTGCTTGAACATTAGCAGTAGAAGTGGCCATCATCCTGCGCCATGCTCTGTCGATTCTCTTGCACCGCACTTATCTCCTCCTTCCATCACGTGTTACCATGATACAATAGGGGATAACTCTGAGGAGAATGAGTACAAGCCAAAGCAATCCCAGGATAATAATGAGACCTCATGTTTCTTATAGGAATCTATACTTCTCCTATCAAGGTCTAGCACTTAAAAGGGACATCCACACGTTGCTGAGTTTAGTGCAATTCATTGGTGTAACATGAAGCCTCAATGCAAAATTTTGCACTAAGCCATAAGTAAAATTTGATTTGTACTGTCTATAGCAGAGGTCTTTTATATGGTAAGGAAAGCTGAGGCCAGTTGTACACAAACCACTATGTTCCATCTCACTTGCTGTGTGTTGGGTGTTTACAGGTCGGACGCAGAACTGCTCAGTGTATCAGTTTGTTCATTAGTTCACATTCAGACCTGTAAATCTAGTAGGCCATAGAGCAAGTGTGGATGAACAATTTTCCAACCGGCCTAAGATTTCTGGTCCTGAGGTAACTGCACTTCAAGTGCACCGCTGCTAACCAGTGCTGGCTGTAAGTGCACCGCTGCTATCCAGTGCTAGCTGTAAGTGCACCGCTGCTAACCAGTGCTGGCTGTAAGTGCACCGCTGCTATCCAGTGCTAGCTGTAAGTGCACGTGCTACAGTGTGGCTGTAAGTGCACCGCTGCTATCCAGTGCTAGCTGTAAGTGCACCGCTGCTATCCAGTGCTAGCTGTAAGTGCACCGCTGCTAACCAGTGCTGGCTGTAAGTGCACCGCTACTATCCAGTGCTAGCTGTAAGTGCACCGCTGCTAACCAGTGCTAGCTGTAAGCGCTCCCCTGCAAACCAGTGCTAGCTGTAAGTGCTCCCCTGCAAACCAGTGCTAGCTGTAAGTGCTCCCCTGCAAACCAGTGCTAGCTGGTAAGTGCTCCCTGCAAACCAGTGCTAGCTGTAAGTGCTCCCCTGCAAACCAGTGCTAGCTGTAAGTGCTCCCCTGCAAACCAGTGCTAGCTGTAAGTGCTCCCCTGCAAACCAGTGCTAGCTGTAAGTGCTCCCCTGCAAACCAGTGCTAGCTGTAAGTGCTCCCCTGCAAACCAGTGCTAGCTGTAATTGCACCCCTGCTATCCATTGCTAGTTGTGTGTAAGTGCACCCCTGCTAATCAGTGCTAGCTGTAAGTGCTCCCCTGTTATCCAATGCTAGCTGTGAGTAAGTGCACCCCTGCTAACCAGTGCTAGCTGTGAGTAAGTGCACCCCTGCTAACCAGTGCTAGCTGTGAGTAAGTGCACCCCTGCTAACCAGTGCTAGCTGTGAGTAAGTCACCCCTGCAAGCAATTCTAGCTCGTGAGTAAGTGCACCTGCTATCCAGTGCTAGCTGTGAGTAAGTGCACCCTGCTTCCAGTGCAGCTGTGAGTAAGTGCACCCCTGCTATCCAATGTAGCTGTGAAGTAGGCACCCTGCTAACCAGTGTAGCTGTGAGTAAATGCCCCTGCTATCCAGTGCTAGCTGTGAGTAAGTGCACCCCTGCTATCCAGTGCTAGCTGTGAGTAAGTGCACCCCTGCTATCCAGTGCTAGCTGTGAGTAAGTGCACCCCTGCTATCCAGTGCTAGCTGTGAGTAAGTGCCACCGCTATCCAGTGCTAGTGTGAGTAAGTGCACCCCTGCTATCCAGTGGTGGGGTGAGTAAGTGCACCCCTGCTATCCAGTGTAGCTGTGAGTAAGTGCACCCCTGTAACCAGTGCTAGCTGTGAGTAGAATGCACCCTGCTATCTAGTTTGCTAGCTGTGAGTAAGTGCACCCCTGCTAACCAGTGTAGCTGTGAGTAAGTGCACCCTGCTATCCAGGGCTAGCTTGAGTAAGTGCACCTGCTATCCATGCTGCTGTGAGTAAGTGCACCCCTGCTATCCAGGGCTAGCTGTGAGTAAGTGCACCCCTGCTATCCAGTGCTAGCTGTGAGTAGGTGCACCCCTGCTATCCAGTGCTAGCTGTGAGTAGGTGCACCCCTGCTATCCAGTGCTAGCTGTGAGTAAGTGCACCCCTGCTATCCAGGGCTAGCTGTGAGTAAGTGCACCCCGCTATCCAGTGCTAGTGTGAGTAAGTGCACCCCGCTATCAGGCTAGCTGTGAGTAAGTGCACCCCTGCTATCCAGTGCTAGCTGTGAGTAAGTGCACCCCTGCTATCCAGTGCTAGCTGTGAGTAGGTGCAGCCCTGCTATCCAGTGCTAGCTGTGAGTAGGTGCACCCCTGCTATCCAGTGCTAGCTGTGAGTAGGTACACCCCTGCTATCCAGTGATAGCTGTGAGTAGGTGCACCCCTGCTATCCAGTGCTAGCTGTGAGTAGGTACACCCCTGCTATCCAGTGATAGCTGTGAGTAGGTGCAGACTGAGTAACAGTGAAGACTGAAGTCTCTTCATTGCCTTAGTCAGATCATAATTTGAAGAACTTTCAAAGGGGTTTTCTGGGTTAAAGTTATTGATTACTAATCCTGAGGATAGGTCATCAATATCAGATGGAACCGGTCCCAGAACTAACGCAGAGAAAAGCTTATCGATATGGAAGCTGGATGTCACAACCCCACCAATCTCATATTCATGATATTGATTACCTATTATTAGATCAATGGTGTGCATTTACCAAGACTTACCCCTCACCGCTGTGTAACATGCGCCTAACCTATCACATATTTGGTGCGCAGCTCCCCACAACTGACTCCAGTAGGGGGCAGTAGGGGATCGGAGTCCATTGTAACGAGTTTTCACATAAGAATACTCAATGGATCCACCTTCTCCCCAACCTCCCTCTGCCCCTTTTCTGGAAGTGGAGAGGTTGGTAAAAACTTTTTGAGAAATGGAGTAAAAAAGACACAAAGTTGGGGGATTTGACCTTTTTGTATTCTTTTTTTCTAATCTGAAAGACCCCTATAAGGAGAACAAATGTTCTAGATTAATACCAAATTATAGTTTTTGCTAAAGGGCCCTCCAGATAGATGGTAGGGATAGATAGAGAGATATGAGATAGCGTTAGATATAGGGGCACATTAATCATAGGCTGGCGCTACGTGCGCCACCGTAGGATGGTGCCCCCCACCAAGTGCCAGATGGTGGCTCCGATAAATCCCAACTTGGGACAAGACAGGTCTGACCTGGCATAGAATTACTCCAGGGACTGGGATGGCAGCAACAGGGTTGCCATCAGGGGGGGTTAGTGTGACTGTGTTCAGGGGGCCCCAAGGAGCAGAAGGGGCCCCTAGTCACAGGTGCAGGGAACTCACTGTGCACATAGGGCCAGATCATCCTTCTGTGGGGGGGCCCACAAAATTTACCAGGGAGGGGCACAAGAAATTCATAGAGGCAGCCCTTTGCAACCACCCTGCCCAACCAGCGTAGAGCTTGTGCTCCTGTTTTTAGGTGACAAATCCTCCCCATAAATAGAAGGTACATAGATAGATCAAGTTTTGTGAATCTATGATCTACAATCTATGAAGACTGGAACAAATAAATCCCAAGACGTCATGGCCCTCATTTCTTGATGTAATTGGATTTCCTGGTCGGTTTTACCACAGTATTGCCACATTTCCTGGACACGGGCGCCAGTCCTTCCACTTACCAGTTATTTTTGTTTGTCGAAACATATTTTAGGGTTTTTCTTCTAAATTTATCCTAACAAGGGTCTTAGAAATGTTCAGCAAGGGACAGAGGCCAGCGAGGGTTAACGTGCCAGGCTTGCGTGCCCATTCTTTGCCCTGGGGTAAAGCCTTCTCTTATGTTACTAACACTCTCTGATTTCTCATCGGGCATGAACGGTTACAGGTGGCACGCAGAGCAGCAGAGGTCGGCTCGTCCAATTGTGATTTATTCCTACCTCTCCATACATAATCTGTTAATAGGAGACAGATATCGTTCTATAAGAATCACCGTCTGCTAATTTGATGGTTTTCACCACAGCCAGACCCTCAATAATGACACATGATTGATGGGAGCCAAGAGTCAATCACTGGAAACCCCCTTTAAGTGGGTAAAATGGGATAAAATTATGCTGCTATTCAATCTAATGGTAATTCTCTCTTCTAGACTTTGATACAATGTGTCCTCACAGAGCGCAGAGGGACAGATGTGATCCCGGCTCCTGTCACATGCCGCCCCATACAGGCTACTCTATGGCGGTTATACACTAGGGCTTTGTCTGCCTCCAGGATCATGAGTTGTAGGGGGGAGGAGGAACGGCAGGCCGTGATCCAAACTACCATCACTTCTTCGCAACCAAAAGATGGAAGCAGAGCACCCCCATTTTTTTAAGATAGGAGAGACCTGCACCTATTAGTTATTTATGGCATATCCTGTTGATAACCTATATCTAACTATAGTAACACATAGGTACAGTGGTGATGCTGATGGGACATACCTTCCAGCAACTGGAACAGACCGAAGCAATTAGTAAGGGATCAATGTAGGGATGAAGGACTAGACTACACATGGCTTGTTGGTAGTCTGTTACAATGGAGATGCAGCATATACAAAGAAGCTGGGTTTGTTGAGGCCATATTCACACTTGGCCAGAACGCATTTACATTTAAAAGGACTTAAAACGGACTAAAAATTCCACGTGTGGCATCACCCTGAGGCTACGGTCACATGTTGCTCTATGTTTGCGTTTAACCAGCCTGGTAGTAGGTGCAGGCTGGGAGGTAGCTGTGTCCAATGCTGGAAGCTGCAGCTTTAATCCTAGAAGGCAGCTCTGTGTCAGACACTGAAGGTGAATCTCACACTGTCTATGGTCACTCTATGGCAGTGGTGGCAAACCTTTTAGACGCAGAGTGCCCAAACTACATCCAAAACCCACATATTTTGTCGCAAAGAGACGATGTGACAATTCAAACAGTAACTTATTACTCCCTGCTCTGACACAGGATTAAATTGTATAGGCACCTGAGGACACCAATACAGTAGAAAGAAGGAGAAAAAGCTTTGCTTATCATTGTAGCTTCCTACTAGGGTCCTTGGCTGCCTGGGACTGAAAGAGGCCTTAAGTCCTGTCTGGCAAACTCTGCGCTGGGGTGATGGCGTGGGTGCCCATAGAGAGGGCTCTGAGTGCCACCTCTGGCACCCGTGCCATAGGTTCGCCACCACTGCTCTATGGTGTTCTAGAAGATGTCTGCTCTGGAAGAGAGCTAGACTCCAAGAGGTGTGCTCCTGTCTCAGGAGTTGGGGCCTAAGGGTGAAGACACACGTGGCGTTTTTAGGCCGTTTTTGGGCCGTTTTTACTAAGTGAGTTTTCAGATCGTAAAAAACGCATGCCTTAAAAAACGCACCCGTTTTATTTTAAGAACGCACGTGTTTTTGAAAACACACGCGTTTTTGTCCGATTTTCCGAATTTGCACAATTAAAAACGGACAAAAACGCATGCGTTTTTAGCGCATGTTTTTTTTACGATCTGAAAACGCACTTAGTAAAAACGGCCCAAAAACGGCCTAAAAATGCCACGTGTGTCTTCACCCTAAGAGCTCCTCATGCGGTGGGAGCCAGCACTAAAAAGAGCTTGCCCCTTCCTGTCCAGGGGTTTTGTTATCCTCTGGTCAGATGTTCTTACTCTCCAATCACACTCCAGTTACAAAGGTGGAACATCATTGGATAATAAACATTAAATAGCTTTAACCCTTCCCTGTCCAGGCAGAAACTACAGCTCCTAATTACCTCTAGATGTACCGAATGATACAGGGGGATTATTTGCAAACACTCCTCTGCCATGCACATTGGCAGGGGTGTTGCGTAGGCAAAAAGTGTATTTGGGACAACTCATAGCAATTGACACCAATTTTGTCTTGTCGGCTTTCAACCACTTTCGGCCACGGTTACACAATCCGCTAGGTGTCCGTTCATAACGCGACGCTAGAGCACAGGGGGTGTCCTCGGCCCGAGCGCACATGCGTTACCAGGGAAATGCATGCGATTGATAAGCCGATCGCATGCGTTTCCCTGGAAACGCATGTGCGTTCAGGCCGAGGAGCGCCCCCTGTGTGCTAGCGTAGCATTATGAACGGACGCCTAGCGGATCGTGTGACCGTGGCCTTCCTTACAGATTAATAAGATTACAAAAATAGCACCAAAAACAACAAAACCCACAATAATAGCTATCAACAATAAATTTACCTCACAACATGTACCTCATTTTAGTGAAGCAATTTTTCACGGAAATTCAAGTGCATTTCACACAGAAAATATTGTTTATCTGTCGTCCACTGTCTACTAGGCAGCACAACATGTAGGCCTCATTTATGAGATGTGTTTCAAATCAGCTAATCAGGGATCTGCTTTTATTCTGTAAACTGCAATGGAAATATTAAACAAAATTTATGATTGGTTGCTATGGACAACATGGCCTAGTCAGCTCTGAGGGAACTCTTTTACTTGAGGCATACAAGTCTCAGAGCGGAACTGTTCTGGTTGCCCATGGCAACCAATCAGAGCTCAGCTTTCATTTTCCCACAGCTGTTAATAAAAATAAAGCTGAGCTCTGATTGGTTTCCATGGGTAACTAGAACAGTTTTACCTCAGAAACTTGATGCATTCCACTGGCTTCAGCCTTGATTACATGCTAAGGTTACATTGGGGGACATTTACTTAAAGTGTCGGTGTCTGCATTGGCTTTGTTACCGACCTGCTCTCGGTAAGAAGACACACATTTAATATTGTAGAGCTGTGCAGAGACATTTCTGTCCCCGAGACCATTTTCTGTCCCTGGGACCAAAATCTGTCCCGAGCACCAGAAATGTGTCCAACAGTCCCTGCTAGACCAGTTTTCTTTTGGTCTACTTTCCGCCAGTTTACAGCGCCCAAAAATGGCTGTGACACATATTAATTCTGTCTGAGTTTCCACTCCGCCAAAGCCACGCCCCTTTTCGGAGAAGAGTCGGAGCAGACGGAAAAAGTCATTTTTTCTGGCGCCACCAGCTAATAAATAGGTCTCAGAGCAGAACATGTGGTGAGAGCGCCACAAAACTGGCGGAAACGCCATAGTAAATGTCCCCCATTGCGTTTTAGCAGATGCAGTGGAAAGGCAATGTAACCTTAGCATGTAATCAAGGCTGAAGCCAGTGGAAACGCAACACACAATGCAACGCATCGTGTGAATGCGGCCTGAGAGTAGAAAAAGGTTCAAACCATTGACTGTGCCTATTTCTAAAAGGCATTGATCAGTGCCCCTTTATAGAATTAGAGGGACATCACACGGATGCAATTTTCACAGTCGCATTAAAATGTAATAAATAATACAAAACAGAAACAGCGCCACACCTCTCTGCAGGTTGTGTTTGGTATTGCATCTTAGCTCCATTAAATCACACATAACCCATGGACACGGGTGGCGGAGCAAGCAGCAATGTTTATGTTATCGTGAAACAGCCCATAGCAGGGCATAGGTTCTCCCCAGGCTGGTCAATCAATGGCTGCACATGTGCGGTCACAGGTGTCTATTAGTCATGGAGGGTCAGGCTTGGATACCTGGCTTTCCTTCACCTTCCTCCAGGCATGACCCAATCTTCTTCCAGGGTTGAGGAGAGGTACAGCTTTTCCGTGGGGCTCATTATACACATATAGCACCAATGCCACTAATACGGTGACGTCTCTTCCAGTATTTATACAGATTTTTATGCCGTATTTCAGGACATTATTGGGATTTCCTGTGGTCAGCGAGCTGCAGTCATGCAGGAGGTAATCGCTGGGCTTGAAAAATTCAGTTTTGACTTTGAAAAGGATGTGGAAGGTCAGCGGGGGTCCCAGGTCCTGCCCTTCCAAGGCATGGACAGTAAGTATGACTTACAGCATGGTCAATGCAATGACAACGTGGCTGCTGTGAGGACGTAATGCAGGATGCTCATGAAATATGCAGAAGGAGGGGAAAGCTCTGGTCACAATGTTGTGTATTATTAATAGACCTAAATATGGGAAACACAAGGGGTTAATCTACTGCTAAGTACTTAAAATTACAGGTCACTGCTAAATTGCTTAATACATCTAGAAAGGTTGCACTGGACTACAAAAAGATAGATGCATCTCAGAAAAAAACAGCGCCACCTCTGACTAAAGGTTGTATGTGGTATTGCAGCTTGGCTATAGGGCTGATATATTGCAGTAGATCAGCTGTGCCACTGCCAAAATTATTCTAGAAGTGAAGAAATCAATTGAGATGAAGTAGTCCCCGTCCTGCCCTACATACACTGACAGCTCCTTGGATACCAGGCTTTGTTACTTTACATACCCTGTAGCGGCCCCAAAGTAAAGAATCACTGCCAGAAAAAACCCGCACACATTGACCTATATCTGTCTGGTATCTGTCTATTTAAGATCTGTGAGATCTTCACATCCTACATCTTTATTGCACCGAGTCTCTTATTACAAAATGCTTGTCGTTTTGCGTACACAGCTCCTGTGCAAAATATGTAGGTTAAAGTGGTTTTCCAAGATTAGAAAAGCATTGCTATTTTTCTCTACAAATGACGCCGCATCCGTCCACAGGTGGTGTGTGGTATTGCAGTTCTCTCCTATTTAAAGGAAATCTCCCATCATAATAAACTAGTCGTTTACTCATAGATCCAGGCACATTGACTGTGGGAATCTTCTTATATTTGTTATCCATGGCCTCTTTCCTTCTAAAATCAACTTTTATAATTATGCTAATGATCCTGAGGGGCTACCCTAACCCCTATGTGATCTGGCTTTACAGGCTGTTACACTGTCTCACCCTTTCCTGTATCCAAAAATCCCTCTCTCATGTGTTATGCAGAGTCCGGGGCAGCTGTTTGTGACTTCTTCATACGGGGCATATGCAGGAAAGGTAAGACCGCGCCATGAACCACCCGCTATGTATGATGCAGGTTCATCCCTTGTGCTTGCGCCATATTGGATTAGTGCACCATCTGTACTGATGCCCAGGTCCTCATTATATAAACCGTTTTTTCCATTTCTCGCGTGTCCTGTGTTGTATTTTATCGTAGGTGCCATGTGCCCCTTCCGTCACCTGACCGGGGAGAAGACTGTCGTCTGCAAGCACTGGCTCCGGGGACTGTGCAAGAAAGGCGACCAGTGCGAGTTCCTCCATGAGTATGACATGGGACGGATGCCTGAGTGTTACTTCTATTCAAAATTTGGTGAGGGAATGTGCCGGGCAGTGGCGCAACTAGAAGCTGATGGGCCCCAGTGCAAAGTCTGTGCCAGGCCCCCGTCTATAATGTATGGTTTATAGTAATAGTCTTCTCATATGGGAAAGTGACACCATAAGGGCCCCCTAAGCCTCTTGGGCCAGGGTGCAATCCTCTGCACCCCCTCAAGGTACGCCCCTGGTGCTGGGTCTATTCAAGTGTTTGCTGTATGGAGTCCATTCACTACGTGTTTCAGCAGGGCCACAGCCGTGGCGTCTTGGCAGGAGATAACCATTTAATTAGTAGGCATGTGGCACATACTGCATGACATCCTGTGCATGTATAGCTCAAGGCACCATCAGCAGTGGTTGTACACTAAAATATAACTCATATAGTGCAATAAGCTGTAATGGAATATAATAAAGGCAGTGCCAGCAGAAGCCCGGAATCCAAACCTATCCAAGCCCATGGCCACCCAAACCATCCACCAAATTTTATACTGAGAAGGACGTATACCAATGATATCCTCCTACATCTGTCCCTACTCTCATTACGTATGTACACAAGAGCCATTTCAGGACCTTTGAAGGTCCTCCAGAGGTCCTGAAAGCAGCAGAAGGGACATATCCTCCATTCTCTAAGAAGCTGACTCTAGTATGTGATGTAGTGAGTGACTCTGGACTATAATATTCATACAGCGTGGGACCCATGGCAGTCTTATTTCGACACTTCCAATATAGTATATACCGATTCAGGTTTTTTTAACCCCTTAAGTGCCAAGGCCAATATTGTTTACGCCATCTAAGTGGTTTATTGCAGGGAGGTGACTTTTCTGATGTTACAATGCCTATGAACCTAAAAGGCAGAGTAGAATATAGAGTGTATATAGGTTTTATATGTGTCTATATGTAGCCTGAATTGCATATAGCTGGATTGTGATGAAAGCTTTGCAGGTCTAGGCTTTATACTGGCATTGAGATTCACCAGCTGTATAATGTACGGTATAGTTGGAGCTCTTGAATCTTGTGGCAAATATCAGTCTTATTCCTGGCGTTCCCTAGTTCCCCATGGTCAGGATTGTGTAACTTGCGCTTGGCGGACTAATGTGGCGTCACTATAAACAGATGAATGCCGCCCTCCAGCTAGTAGGGGTTAGTGCCATCCGCCCTGTTCCCCCTGCTGTGTTTGTCTTCGGTTCCACATGGCTGCTCGTATAAGTCCTCTACAATGGAATGTGTCTGTGATGGTAAAACACACCTGGATATATGGTGATGTCACAAGGACAGCTGGAGGAAAGGAGCTGGAAGGTTCACACAATACAATGTATCCCAAAGACACAATGCACTTACCCCAGTAGTAGACTATAATACAGGCGGTATGGGCGGTAGCCCGGGGCCCAAGCCTTATAGGGGGCCCATGGCCACCCACTAAATTTTATACTGAGAAGGACTGAAACCCATGAAATCCTTGTAGGTCCTCCAAAGGTCCTGAAACGGCAGATTGAAATCAGCCAGAAAGGGCACATCCCCGATTCCCGAAGAATCTGATTCTAGTACCAGGTGTAGGAAGTAAATTTCAGACTTGTAGGGGCTATAATATTCCTACAAGCCAGGGCCCATGGTTGTCTTAATCCACCCCTGACTTCACTCCCCCAGGTATAATATGCCCCAACAACAAACCTGCAGCCTTTGCCTTTTGCATTGCAAATTCTGGAACTGATGTCAAGGCAACTTGTAACAAACCTGGTGAAAAGAGGCTGTGATTAACTCATTGTGAATAACTGTAGCATCAAATGGATGAGATTTATTTTCCAAAATTGAATTCCATATGCTCAGATCGGTCCACAGCACACACTGATCTGCACACAGGCTTAGTAATATTAGTAATGTTATCTTCTATGCTGGAGCATACGGTCTGGCTCCACCTATCTGATAGTAGACTTCAGGGCTCTGTCCATCTGACAGTAAAGAGCCATACACAACCATATTTCTTCAGGAATGGCAGGGGATAGAAAGAAAATTCTAACTGCACTAGAATTGGATGAATGGCACCTATTAAATGGGTTAATGGGGAAACTAGACCGTGATTGGGAGTGCCGAAGATACCTGGTGCTGTTTTGGGCACAGTCCGACACTCCCATAATACTGAATGCAGTGTCAGGACAAATGCTCAACCTGCTGCTCCACCCATTAGTGAAACTGGACCACATTCTCTGGATTGCTGGGCGCTCCTGCAGGTCGGCCCCTCACCGATCAGACCCCTGTGGATAGGGGAAAACGTGCAAGGCGCTGGAGTTGATGAAGGTGGCGAAAGGTCCTGTTTAAAATACCCTAATCCTGAAATTTTGCAGCATTTTACTGACAGGGCAATGTAAAGTAGACCTCTGCAAAGAGTTTGTATGCTCTCTTCGTGTTTGTGTGGTTTTCCTCTGGGTCCTCAGGTTTCCTCCCACACTCCAAAACACACTGGTAGGATGATTAGATTGTGAGCCCCAATGGGGACAGGGACCGATTTGGCAAACTCGGTGTTGCGCTATGTAATCTGTGTGTGCTATATAAATAAAGGAATTATTACTATTTGTTATTATTTTTATCTAGATTCCTACTGATCCTTAGAAGATCTTATGAAAAAGAGATTCTCTTTCATATAGGTGGGATTCATTTGTCTTTGTTGCATATATTTCTGCAAACCCCTTTTAGATGAATAGAGCAGTCACAGAAATTTGTGCAAGAAATTCACCAAGACCTTGTTTTCCATGGAAAATCCATGATGTACAAAAGTTAAGGACCCTGAATCCCTCTAGTGGTGGATTGTGTTATAACTTGTAACAAAAATGTCATGAAAAATTTCCTTTGTGACCCTTATTTTGTCCCTACTAGGCGAATGTAGCAATAAGGACTGCCCCTTCCTGCACATTGATCCGGCATCTAAGATTAAGGATTGTCCATGGTACGACCGAGGATTCTGCAAACACGGTAATATGCTGTATTACACTGCTGTGCTCTTAGCTTTCAAGCCTTTCCTCCCTGCTCTGAGTAACAGCTGTAGCATTTAATTAGTGGCCTCTTACAGCTTTACCCAAACCACATAAGACATATTTAAATCCTGGATCGAGGTATCTGCAGTTACTGCAGATGAGAATGCAGGATTTTTGGCATAGATAAGCGGATAACCAAAATATATCTTTGTGTATCTGCAGTTTTGGGAGCTTCATTGAGCTTCTTATTCAAGTCTTGGATTTTGGCAGTATAGAATTTTAAGTAAGATGACTTTTAAAGGATCCATCATCACAATATCCTGGGGGGTCAAAGCTGTCCTATACAGATTGTAAGGTGGAGCATAGAAAAGTATTACTATACATTATCCAGTTTCTCTCCCAGGAACGCCCTACATAAGCTTTCAGCTGTACATGGATGACAGGTTTATATTGCTTTCGTGTTATTGTTGTGACTTTAGCAAAAGTTATGGAAAGATACATTGTTTGATGGGTGGAGATTAATCCCAGTTATAGACCAAGGGCTCAGTCATTGTCACAATGTATCCACCTGAGTTGTTACAAAATAGCTCTCCTGTAATATGGCTCTACATGTTAGTGATAGCTGCTGTACCCCAGCCCTAGTGCCCACAGTAGCCCCAAAATACCCTCTGCCATATAATAATACACTAGAATTATAATTATACATGTGCAGTTTATGAAGCCATAATCAAGTGTAGATCATAACGGAGCAGAGAAGA
This sequence comes from Engystomops pustulosus, assembly GCA_019512145.1. NCBI lineage: Eukaryota > Metazoa > Chordata > Amphibia > Anura > Leptodactylidae > Engystomops > Engystomops pustulosus. The sequence goes on along the minus strand of CM033646.1, from coordinate 1,991,725 downwards.
GCCTCCCTATGTTTTTCACTCCTCTCCTGATTCGAACGTCAAAAGCTGAAAGTGTGAACGCACCCTTATAACATTTTAGGTTCCTTACACGCAATCCATATTTGCGGTAGATTTTCTGTATGGCTTTACATATGGGAAAATATCTGCAGATGACTGTAATTTAGATTCACTAAGATTTAAATTTTACTTTGTAGAGTGTAGAGAAAGTTTGAAAAATTACAGGTTATGTTAATCTTCTGCTGCGGTTCAGCAGATTTCTGCCCCCTTGATTGAAAGTCCTCTATAAATCCATACAGACAGGGCTGTCGCTAGCACTGGGCATACCTGGTCAAATGCTGGGGCCCAGAGCTGCTGGGGTTGCGGGGGCCCACATAAGGCATCCATGGGGATGAGTGGGGCTGTATTTTAAGAATCCATAAGGTTTCAAGGGGCTTATATAAAATAACCATGAGGGGGCTATGTGGTATGATAACTGAGGGAATATTTTGGGGAACAGGAGACTGTTTTAGTTTCTGAATGTTTAATGCCGCCACAGGAGTTCACTGCAAAGGGGCCCACTGAGGCTCTGTCACCCAGGGGCCTACTGAAAACTGAGCCAATCCTGTATATAGATATTACTTTAAAACTTTCCGCTGCAGAACTTGTAGCACAAATTTGTTGCAGATAATCCTCGCCCCATGTGCCCCTAAAAGAACACTCTCGACAAATCTTATACATAAAGGAAGCAATCTTGCGATGGGTAAAACCAGTGAGCTGTCTTTAAGACCTTTTAAAACCTTTATTTGCCAGTGTGGACCGGATTGGTTGCTTTTAGTAAGAAAACTGCCTGGGAGCCCAAAAACACATTTAAGTGGGCACCAAAAAGCAGTCCTGTTCCCTGCAACCCTCCCCCTTGGGTCCTGTCCTAAACATAACAGTGTATCCATTTTCCCCAGTACGTTCCTGTAAAACAAATACTATGCCCATGAATTTTACTTATCATTGTTTGCCTGTCAATGTCTAACCAGGTCCAGCATGCAAACACCGACACACCCGCAGAGTGATGTGCCCAAACTACCTGGTCGGCTTCTGTCCAGAAGGTCCCAAGTGTAAATATGTCCAGTAAGTTCCTAAAGAGTCCATTTCTATCGATCTATGTGTCTGTCTGCATTCATCTTAGGGAAATATGGAGGAAAACCTTTTGTTGCCTTGTATAGCAGTTCCCTTAACATCAAGCATGACTTCTTAGGAAGCCTAATGACATGCTTGATGTAAAGAAATACAGAATAAGGTTCCTTAATCTGATACAATGTCAACACATGTATCTAGCATTTACCATTCCTGAAGAAGGGTGAAAACACCCAAAGTTATAAGTAGGCAGTTTATTAGATAAAGGTGGTGCTGTCTCTGATTCTTGACTTCAGTCTTTCGATCTACAACGTGTACCTATAGGTTGTATGGGTTCAATAATTTATAATAACAATTGTGATACCTCCATAATATGCATTTATTACAGACAGAGTGTTTTTATTTCATGGTGTTCTAAGTAACAATTACTTTTTCTGTTTTTGCAGCCCAAAAGTAGATTTGGTTCTCTGCAGTCCAGACCACATAAAGGTAGGGATTCTGGAAAATTAAACAAATTGAGACTACACAGGATGTAACTCTGTACATACATGACATTACTTATCTTGTAGTGATCCTCCGTTACTGCACCACCATCAGAATAGTGAGTGCAGCTCTGGAGTATAATACAGGATGTAACTTAGGATCAGTACAGGATAAGTAATGTCATGTATGTACACCGTGACTGCACCAGCAGAATTGTGAGCGAAGCTCATAATCCTATTTTATGTGGATATATTCTACTTCCCACAGAATGCTGCTGCACCTCAAAGGCTCTTAGTCCCTTCGCTCCCCTCTGATCCTGAGCCCCTGTCTAAGCACCCTGCCCTCCTTATGGACCTGCCTCATCTATCACACCTGACTGTTCTCACCATGATGCATGAACGCTTTAGGAAGATGCAAGAAAACGTCTGTGGGGGGATGAGACCCCTGGAACTAGTCACATGTTTCAAAGTAAGTAACAGATACAAAGTAGCATTATATTATATTAATATTCTGTGTATTGTTTTAACGTTGCTATTTATTTTCCATGTTTCTAATGAGTTTTATTCTTTGTGACTTGGATGTTGCAGTGCGGAGACCGTGGCCACTACGCCAACAAATGCAGCAAGAGCCGTTACGCCTTTCTGATGAGGAAGTGATGGGCCTGGTGGGGGGGGAGGCACCACGTCCTCATCCGTGCCCATTCACACTGTGAGCGATTCCTTCATTGCACTTGGTGGAATTTTTGGCTCCGAGATTGAGAATTTCTCCTACAAAACCAAGACCTTGAATATTGCTAAATTATTAAATTAAATGAATAAATTTATATTTTCATAAAAAAACTTGTCCTAGCTGGTTGGTTCCCAGCTTCAAAGCCGAGGTAGGTAAATACTGTAAGAAAAGTACACTGGGTGGGTGCCCAACCCCGTCCACCTTATGAAGCTTAGAGAAAAGTACAAATGGTGGAGGTCTAGTTTTGTCAATAAGTGGTGTTTATTTGTAATGAATAATAGGAGAAGTTAGTGGAAACAAATACAGTAGTAGCGTACAAGCTGACGGTCAAAGGACCTGAGGAGCACACCGGCAGCTGTGCCTGTTGAGAAGGATGCGGGAGCATCGGCCGTGTTGTCAGCAGAGGTGGATGCGATGCTCCGTAGTCAATCTGCGTAGTTGCTTCGAGAGTAGGTGTATCACGGGCTGGACAGGAGGAGCCAAGTGTGGTGTCTGTGTCCAGGCGGTGGTGTACACTCAATAGTGTATGTACGCAGTGTGTGAGGGGGGGGGGGTTGCACTCGTGGGTGGCAGAGTGCGAGGGGTCCCTAGTAGGCCCTAATAGGGGCTGAGTGGGAGCCCTAGAAGTCCCTGGTTGGTCCTAAATTCGGGGCGGCAGCCCTAGGTGGCCGTCGTCCCGACTGGAACCTGCCCCTGTCCTCGGCCGAGTAACCCTAGTTACGGCGGGGAGGGAAAAGGGGATATGTGCAGGTTAGGACAAAGGCTGTGGGGATCACAGTAATCTGTAGCAGGTAAGAGACAAGTGCAAAAGGTAGAAGAGTAGGGTGAAGAGGAAAATTCAAATACAAGTTTAAGGTACGAATCCCTTAATGTAGTATATGACTGTGCGTGGTGCGAGTCGTGCGACAAGTTACACCATGCGTTAATGAGGTCAATCTTCCCTACATGCCATGTTTCACCTATTGAATATAGGCTCATCAGGGGAAATAAGACCCTTGTAGTGTGGAAGTTAGCAACATGCCTAGAAGGATTGGGTTGGGGTGCACCGGAGGCGAGTCTGGGGTCTAGGTATAGGTCAAAGAAGTTCTCCAGAGGTAGGTGCACTGGCAATGGAAGCGACAGTATAGTGATGCTGTCTGCGTGAGCGCTGGGACACTGTGTGTCGGTGGAGCTGCTCGCCTAGATCATGCAGCCCTATCACAGCATTCCCTACACTGCCCAGTGAGGAGTGCGAGAACTGTAGAGAGGAAATGCTATGACAGCACAAGAATTGCAGAAGGAGAGCCCGTGACGTCACCGGCTCTGTGAACACGGTGTAGGCGTGCCAGTCAGGCCAACGGGGCATAATTAATTAACTTAGTGGCAGAGTACATCTGGCATATTTTACAAAGCTTTTTTACTACTAAAGGAAGCAGTTGTAAAAACTACTGGAAGAAGATTACAGAAGATAGGCTATCTGGACTAAAGAAATAAAATTGTGTTACCATGGACAGTAGCCTTGTATTGGTTTAGTTAACAGCAACACGGTTAACAATTGTAATACAGGTAGTAAAAAAGTGAAATATCACCATCTATAATTTGTTGAGTTGTATTCTTCTTACCTTCACTCTTTCGAGGGTAACTTTGGTAAGAATGTTTTCAAAATTCCACTTAATGTCATTAACTTCACTGTTTGGAACAAGGTTTCCAAGCTCATAGAGTAAGCGTCTAAAACAATGAAGTAAACAATTTGTCAGTGGGAAGTATAATGCAGCAAACACACACCACTAACACCCTTAATCGGTGGTGGTCAAGATCATGGGTTTATATCATTTAAATGCCCCTGGTCGCCCCATCATTTTGGGGCAACAATCTGTAGCCGTGACGGATAGTGGTCTATGTGAGACTCCCATGAGGCACGATCTATAATAGAGTGTCAGTTGCACACTATTATAGATCAATAGGAAAGTCCCAATATATTGTACAGCGATCCAGCAGTATTGCAGCATATGTTAGAATCAATCCGACCCCTAGGGGGTCTAAAAATACAGTAAAATTAAAAAAAAATGTATAAAACCTAAAAGCTCAACTCTCCCCACTTCCCTTAGAGCTGATCTAAAATTAAACAAGATTTCCAAAATGCCCAATTTATCAAAATATATCAACAGTTGTTCCTGATGGAAAACCTTGTTACTGTAAATAGTGAAAAAAGAGTACACTGGGTGGGTAACGTGGGTGCCCAACCCCGTCCACCTTGAGAAGCTTAGAGAAAAGTACAAATGGTGGAGGTCTAGTTTTGTCAATAAGTGGTGTTTATTTGTAAAGAATAATAGGAAAAGTTAGTGAAAACAAATACAGTAGTAGCGTACAAGCTGACGGTCAAAAGACCTGAGGGGCACACCGGCAGCTGTGCCTGTTGAGAAGGATGCGGGAGCATCGGCCGTGTTGTCAGCAGAGATGGATGCGATGCTCCGTAGTCAATCTGCGTAGTCGCTTCGAGAGTGGGTGTATCACGGGCTGGACAGGAGGAGCCAAGTGTGGTGTCTGTGTCCAGGCGGTAGTGTACACTCTATAGTGTATGTACACAGTGTGTGAGGGAGGGTGGAGCTGCTCGACCGACACACAGTGTCCCAGCGCTCACGCGGACAGCATCACTATACTGTCGCCTCCATTGCCAGTGCACCTACCTCTGGAGAACTCCTTTGACCTATACCTAGACCCCAGACTCGCCTCCGGTGCACCCCAACCCAATCCCTCTAGGCATGTTGCTAACTTCCACACTACAAGGGTCTTATTTCCCCTGATGAGCCTATATTCAATAGGTGAAACATGGCATGTAGGGAAGATTGACCTCATTAACGCATGGTGTAACTTGTCGCACGACTCGCCTAGATCATGCAGCCCTATCACAGCATTCCCTACACTGCCCAGTGGGGAGTGCGAGAACTGTAGAGAGGGAATGCTATGACAGCACAAGAATTGCAGAAGGAGACGTGACGTCACCGGCTCTGTGAACACGGTAGGCGTGTCAGTCAGGCCAACGGGGCATAATTAATTAACTTAGCGGCAGAGTACATATGGCTCCTTTGCATATTTTACAAAGCTTTTTTTACTACTAAAGGAAGCAGTTGTAAAAACAACTGAAAGAAGATTACAGAAGATGGGCTATCTGGACTAAAGAAATAAAATTGTGTTACCATGGACAGTAGCCTTGTATTGGTTTAGTTAACAGCAACACGGTTAACAATTGTAATACAGGTAGTAAAAAAGTGAAATATCACCATCTATAATTTGTTGAGTTGTATTCTTCTTACCGTCACTCTTTCGAGGGTAACTTTGGTAAGAATGTTTTCAAAATTCCACTTAATGTCATTAACTTCACTGTTTGGAACAAGGTTTCCAAGCTCATAGAGTAAGCGTCTAAAACAATAAAGTAAACAATTTGTCAGTGGGAAGTATAATGCAGCAAACACACACCACTAACATCCGTAATCAGTGCTGGCCAAGATCATGGGTTTATATCATTTAAATGCCCCTGGTCGCCCCATCATTTGGGGGCAACAATCTATAGCCGTGACGGATAGTGGTCTATGTGAGACTCCCATGAGGCACGATCTATAATAGAGTGTCAGTTGCACACTATTACAGATCAATAGGAAAGTCCCAATATACTGTACTGCGATCCAGCAGTATTGCAGTATATGTTAGAATCAATCCGATCCCTAGGGGGTCTAAAAATACAGTAAAATTTTAAAAAATGTATAAAACCTAAAAGCTCAACTCTCCCCACTTCCCTTAGAGCTGATCTAAAATTAAACAAGATTTCCAAAATGCCCAATTTATCAAAATATATCAACAGTTGTTCCTGATGGAAAACCTTGTTACTGTAAATAGTGAAAAAAGAGTACACTGGGTGGGTAACGTGGGTGCCCAACCCCGTCCACCTTGAGAAGCTTAGAGAAAAGTACAAATGGTGGAGGTCTAGTTTTGTCAATAAGTGGTGTTTATTTGTAAAGAATAATAGGAAAAGTTAGTGAAAACAAATACAGTAGTAGCGTACAAGCTGACGGTCAAAAGACCTGAGGGGCACACCGGCAGCTGTGCCTGTTGAGAAGGATGCGGGAGCATCGGCCGTGTTGTCAGCAGAGATGGATGCGATGCTCCGTAGTCAATCTGCGTAGTCGCTTCGAGAGTGGGTGTATCACGGGCTGGACAGGAGGAGCCAAGTGTGGTGTCTGTGTCCAGGCGGTAGTGTACACTCTATAGTGTATGTACACAGTGTGTGAGGGAGGGTGGAGCTGCTCGACCGACACACAGTGTCCCAGCGCTCACGCGGACAGCATCACTATACTGTCGCCTCCATTGCCAGTGCACCTACCTCTGGAGAACTCCTTTGACCTATACCTAGACCCCAGACTCGCCTCCGGTGCACCCCAACCCAATCCCTCTAGGCATGTTGCTAACTTCCACACTACAAGGGTCTTATTTCCCCTGATGAGCCTATATTCAATAGGTGAAACATGGCATGTAGGGAAGATTGACCTCATTAACGCATGGTGTAACTTGTCGCACGACTCAAGTGCACCGCTGCTAACCAGTGCTGGCTGTAAGTGCACCGCTGCTATCCAGTGCTAGCTGTAAGTGCACCGCTGCTAACCAGTGCTGGTGTAAGTGCACCGCTACTATCAGTGCTAGCTGTAAGTGCACCTGCTAACCAGGTGCTGTAAGCGCTACCTGCCAACCAGTGCTAGCTGTAAGTGCTCCCGCTGCAACCAGTGCTAGCTGTAAGTGCTCCCCTGCAAACCAGTGCTAGCTGTAATGCTCCCCTGCAAACCAGTGCTAGCTGTAAGTGCTCCCTGCAAACCAGTGTGTGTAAGTGCACCACTGATAACCAGTGCTAGCTGTAAGTGCCCTGCGCAACCAGTGCTAGCTGTAAGTGTCCCCTGCCAAACCAGTGATAGCTGGTAAGTGTCTCCCCTGCAAACCAGTGTAGCTGTAATTGCACCCCCTGCTATCCATTGCTAGTTGTGTGTAAGTGCACCCCTGCTAATCAGTGCTAGCTGTAAGTGCTCCCCTGTTATCCAATGCTAGCTGTGAGTAAGTGCACCCCTGCTAACCAGTGCTAGCTGTGAGTAAGTGCCACCCCTGACTAACCAGTGCTAGCTGGGAGTAAGTGCACCCTGCTAACCGTGCTAGCTGTGGTAGTGACCCCTGCAATCCATTAGTGGAGTAAGTGCACCCCTGCTATCCAGTGCTAGCTGTGAGTAAGTGACCCTGCTATCCAGTGCTAGCTGTGAGTAGTGACACCCTGCTATCCAATGCTAGCTGTGAGTAAGTGCACCCCTGCTAACCAGTGCTAGCTGTGAGTAAATGCACCCCTGCTATCTAGTGCTAGCTGTGAGTAAGTGCACCCCTGCTATCCAGTGCTAGCTGTGAGTAAGTGCACCCCTGCTATCCAGTGCTAGCTGTGAGTAAGTGCACCCCTGATCCAGTGCTAGCTGTGAGTAAGTGCACCCCTGCTATCCAGTGCTGCTGAGTAGTGCCACCCTGCTATCCAGTGCTGGCTGTGATGTAGTGCACCCCATGCTAGCCAGTGCTAGCTGTGGAGTAAGGGCACCCCTGCTAACCAGTGTAGCGTGAGTAGTAATCAACCCCTGCTATCAGTGCTAGCTGTGAGTAAGGTGCACCCCTGCTAACCAGTGCTTAGCTGATGAGTAATGTGCACCCACTGCTACCAGGGCTTAGCGTGAGTAAAGTGCACCCCTGCATCCAATGCTAGCTGGAGTAGTAAGTGCCCCCCCCCCCCCCCCCCCCACCCCTGTATCAAGGGCTAGCGTGAGTAAGTGCACCGCTGCTAACCAGTGCTGGCTGTAAGTGCACCGCTACTATCCAGTGCTAGCTGTAAGTGCACCGCTGCTAACCAGTGCTAGCTGTAAGCGCTCCCCTGCAAACCAGTGCTAGCTGTAAGTGCTCCCCTGCAAACAGTGCGTAGCTGAAGTGCTCCCTGGCAAACCAGTGCTAGCTGGAAGTGCTCCCTGCAACCAGTGCTAGCTTGTAAGTGCTCCCCTGCAAACCAGTGCTAGCTGTAAGTGCTCCCTGCAAACCAGTGCTAGCTGTAAGTGCTCCCCTGCAAACCAGTGCTAGCGTAAGTGCTCCCCTGCAAACCAGTGCTAGCTGTAAGTGCTACCCCTGCAAAAACCAGGCTAGCTGTAATTGCACCCCTGCTACAATGCTAGTTGTGTGGTAAGTGCACCCTGCTAATCCGTGCTAGCTGTAAGTGCTTCCCTGTTATCAATGTCTAGCTGTGAGTAAGTGCACCCTGCTAAACCAGTGCTAGCTGTGAGTAGGGCACCCTGCTAACCAGTGCTAGCTGTGAGTAAGTGCACCCCTGCTAACCAGTGCTAGCTGTGAGTAAGTGCACCCCTGCAATCCAATTCTAGCTGTGAGTAAGTGCACCCCTGCTATCCAGTGCTAGCTGTGAGTAAGTGCACCCCTGCTATCCAGTGCAGCTGTGAGTAGTGCACCCCTGCTATCCAATGTAGCTGTGAGTAAGGCACCCTGCTAACCAGGTAGCTGTGAGTAAATGCACCCTGCTATCTAGTGCTAGTGTGAGTAAGTGCCCCCTGCTATCCAGTGCTAGCTGTGAGTAAGTGCACCCACTGCTATCCAGTGCTAGCTGGGAGTAAGTGCACCCCTGTATCAGTGCTAGCTGGAGTAAGTGCCACCTGCTATCCAGTGCTAGCTGTGAGTAGTGCACCCCTGCTATCCAGTGGTGCTGTGAGTAAGTGCACCCTGCTATCCAGTGCTAGCTGTAGAGTAAGTGCACCCTGTAACCAGTGCTAGCTGTGAGTAAATTCACCCCTGCTATCTAGTGCTAGCTGTGAGTAAGTGCACCCCTGCTAACCAGTGCTAGCTGTGAGTAAGTGCACCCCTGCTATCCAGGGCTAGCTGTGAGTAAGTGCACCCCTGCTATCCAGTGCTAGCTGTGAGTAAGTGCACCCCTGCTATCCAGTGGCTAGCTGTTGAGTAAGTGCACCCTGCTATCCAGTGCTAGCTGTGAGTAGGTGGCACCATGCTATCCAGTGCTAGCTGGGAGTGAGGATGCACCCCTGCTATCCAGTGCTAGCTGTGAGTAAGTGCACCCCTGCTATCCAGGGCTAGCTGTGAGTAAGTGCACCCCTGCTATCCAGTGCTAGCTGTGAGTAAGTGCACCCCTGCTATCCAGGGCTAGCTGTGAGTAAGTGCACCCCTGCTATCCAGTGCTAGCTGTGAGTAGGTGCACCCCTGCTATCCAGTGCTAGCTGTGAGTAGGTGCACCCCTGCTATCCAGTGCTAGCTGTGAGTACGCACCACGCACAGTCATATACTACATTAAGGGATTCGTACCTTAAACTTGTATTTGAACCTTCCTCTTCACCCTACTCTTCTACCTTTTGCACTTGTCTCTTACCTGCGACAGATTACTGTGATCCCCACAGTCTCTGTCCTAACCTGCATATACCCCCTTTTCCCTCCCCGCCGTAACTAGGGTTACTCGGCCGAGGACAGGGGCAGGTTCCAGTCGGGACGACGGCCACCTAGGGCTGCCGCCCCGAGTTTAGGACCAACCAGGGACTTCTAGGGCTCCCACTCAGCCCCTATCAGGGCCTACTAGGGACCCCTCGCACTCTGCTACCCACGAGTGCAAACCCCCCCCCCTCCCTCACACACTGCGTACATACACTATAGAGTGTACACTACCGCCTGGACACAGACACCACACTTGGCTCCTCCTGTCCAGCCCGTGATACACCCACTCTCGAAGCAACTACGCAGATTGACTACGGAGCATCGCATCCACCTCTGCTGACAACACGGGCGATGCTCCCGCATCCTTCTCAACAGGCACAGCTGCCGGTGTGCCCCTCAGGTCTTTTGACCGTCAGCTTGTACGCTACTACTGTATTTGTTTTCACTAACCTTTCCTATTATTCATTACAAATAAACACCACTTATTTACTGTAAATAGTGGCCAAATGTCTGAAACACCACTTTTAGCCAATTTGCGACACATAAAAATTTTAAGAAAAAGTGAGCAATAGTTCATACAGTCCCCCAAATGGTGAATGAAAAGGTCATCTGATTGCACAAAAATGACACCTCACACAGCTCCATACACTGAAGTATATAAAAGTTATTAGCTTCAGAATATGGCAAAAGATTTACATTTCAGTATACTTAAACAAATTAAAACCTATAAAAATGTGCTATCGCACTTACTGACCCAAAGAATAGAGGGGGGGGGGTATAATTTGTAGTGCACAATGAAAGCTGTAAAAACAGGGCACAAACATAAACACATCCCAATGTGTTTATTTTCGTCAATTTCACTGCAGCTGGAATCTTTTTCCAGCTTCCCAGTACACAGCATGGCATGGAATATTAAATGCATTCCCTAGGAAGTGCAATTTGTTACTCGGAAAACAAGTGGAGTGAAATATGAAAACACACCAAAAAAAAGGGCTGTTAAAAACACTGAGCTCCAAGAAGGACTATTTCCAGCAGCTAAGTATCTCAAACCCAAAGTCCTCAAAAATAAGAGCACACAAAATGTAAAATCAAAGAAAAATAACTAAATAGATCCTGTGAGGAATATTGTTAGGGTACAAATCCGTAAGAAAAAGGAAAAAGTGTTATTTATGAATTCAGTGGGGCACATTTACTATGGACCTTGCGCCATGCTTGTACATGTATTTAAGAAGTGTTTGCGCCACATATGAGTCGCAGCTGTACTCGCCAGATTCAGGCAGAACGGGCACTAAAATTCATGAATCTGGCACACCCATAGCGCAGTTTGCACTGTTTTTTAGTAAATGTGCCCCAGTGAGTAGCAAAGGTGTAACTACAGTGGTTGCAGCCATAGCAGCTGCTGTGGGGCCCGCATTGTCAGGTGGCTCTGTCATCCAACCTGACACACTAAAGAAAGGAGTATGTGCACCATTACACAGGCAGTCCCCGGGTTACATACAAGATAGGGTCTGTAGGTTTGTTCTTAAGTTGAATTTGTATGTAAGTCGGAACTGTATATTTTATCATTGTAATCCCAGCCAGAACTTTTTTGGTCTCTGTGACAATTTGATTTTAAAAATGTTGAGTTGTCATAAGAACCAGGATTAACAATAAAGCTTCATTACAGACACATTTGATAACTGTCATAGCTGATTATTGTAGCCTAGGACTAAAGTACAATAAATTACCAATATCCAGTGGTCCGTTTGTAACTAGGGGTCGCATGTTAGTCGAGTACCTCCAATCAACTCGTGTGTGATTATGGCTGGCGTGAGTCTAATCATAATGCGCATGCGCGAGTGATCCGGATCACATGATCGATCACATGGTTCCAAATCAAAGCCGCGCCTCCAGATCAGAGGCGGCGAAAATACTACATCACATGATAGGTCACATGATTTTGAGACCGGAGCCGCGCCTCCTGGTCAGTTGCGGCGCAGAAAGTAAGGACCGCGACAAGGCACAGATGTGCTGTGTTCTCGCTGTCGGAATATGGCCGAAGCCAAACTTGATCAACATGAAGAAGAAGAAGAATAGCATGCATGCTCGCCTGATGAGTAAAGAGTTGTATGTACAAATGTCACAAATTATCCCTATTAAAGAATGAATATATAGCCTACAAGCCCCACATGAACATACAGTATAATTACAAAAAGTCAATGTACAAAAGTATAAAGAAAAGCCATAGAATGCCACAAGATATGTCTAAATAATTAACACCTACTCTAAATATATATACACAAAAGAAGGGGGGGGGGCAAGTGTGGCAAGGGGGGGGGGGGGGCAAGTGTGTATATATATTTAGAGTAGGTGTGCGCATTATGATTAGACTCACGCCGGCCATAATCACACACGAGTTGATTGAAGGTAGGACCTTGTGTATCTATGGGACAATTTGATTTGTGAACACTGATTGGGGTGGGGAGCTTAGCCCTTATATAGACAGGACTCTGTATTACTTGTTCACTTACCCCTGAGGAAGTCACCCCGAGGTGACGATACGCGTGGGGTTCTCTTCCTCCCCGGCGTCCCGTCCAGACACTTGACTTAGTTCTACTGGTCCTCTGAGGATAGCACTAAGGGTATTGTATGAGTAGGGCAGCCCATTAGCACCTTGCCAGTTATTGATATTGTGGTTCTCTTGCCTTACTTCACACTTTTGATTGTTATAACTTGTACATTGTCGTGGGCGTTGTCAGCCGGGTAGGACTGGGCCACATTTTGACCCAGGAGAGTTCAACACACGTTTATCGTGTGTTTTTTAAGTGATTTTATATTCCCTTGTGTCTTGTCTTTTTTTGTTTTTGATTTAATAAAGTACCTTATATAATCTAAGTCCAATGTACGCATCCATTTTTCTTCTTGGTTGATAACATGTTGTGTTCGGGATGCGGGGACACCTTCTTACCATGTTTTAACATTGGCAGTGCCTGTCCGTGGTTCTAGTGTGATATAGGACCGCCTGTATACATAATGTACTGAACATTGGACAGAATAATATCTATATTAACATGTATGTGATGTATATATGTTGAATCTGTGATGTGTATATGGTGTATGTGTATACTGTGTATGGTGTGTATGTATGCTGTATGTATGTAAATGGTATTGTATGTGTGTGTATATGATCTATATGTGAAAGTCCAGTCATAAAGAATGAAACGGCACTCCAATATTTGGAGTGCAGTGAAAGCTGTAAATACTGAGCCCACCAGAAAATGGCGCAAATGTGTTTTTCAGTAATTTTACCCCATCTGTAATTTTCCTGCTTCCCAATAAGGGCATGGAATATTAAATATTGCCACTACAAAGTACACTTTGTTAGGCATAAAACAAGCTCACAACACATCTCTGTACAAGGAAAAATAAAAAAGTTATAGATTTTTGTAGATGGGAGTAAAAAAATGGCAACACATAAACAAAAAAGGGCCAAAGGTGTATTCCCATGAAGACAAGTTTCTTAGGGTTCATTGACATGGCCGTCTGCGGGGACGTACATGCGGCCGCAAATTTACGTCAATAACGGCGCGGCGCAGATACGGTGCCACACATGTGTGGCACCGATCCGGGCCGCACACCGCAAAAAGATAGAGCTTGCTCTATCTTTCGCCGTGTGTGCGGCCGCGCGCCGCTATTCTCAATGGAGAGAGGAGGGGTCACCTCCTCCTCCTCTCCAGCACACGGCGGTATGCCCGCACGGCGGGCATACCGTGTGTGAATGGACCCTTATATGTACTCAGGATAACAAAATAACACATTCTCTAATTCACTGTTATTAACAAAAATACAACCTGTCTCTATCAGTCCTGCTGTACACAATTTCAGTTTCCCCTAGACACAACCCAGTAACTTCTCACTTAGGGTCGTCAGCCATCTTGGATTTGTGTGTGAGATCATGCAGATGAGATTTCTGTTTGTAGCCCCGCCCCCTTCACACTGAGACACAGACACTTGCTGCCAGGAGATGATGAGGAGAGAGAGAGGCTGCAAACAACAAACTACAAGGTGATAAGTGACCCGGGGGAAGGGAGATGCAGGCACATATCTGTGAGATGTAGCAGAACTCACAGTGTAACACTGTAATGGTCTGTCAGCCTGTGTATCAGCCTCTGTGTAATCATCTCATGCATCTCTGATCTGTCTCATCTCTCTCTCTATGTGTCGGTGTGTTAGTACAATGTCAGAAGCTAGATGAAAGTGTATTTACACCTGTACCCTGATAATCTAACCACATTGTCACCCCACAGATCTAGATAGATAACACAGTAATGTGTCTGCTTAGAGAGGACCCGCATTTTGCACTGAGCAGGGGAGGGAGAGATAGGAGCTAAAACAGCAATAAAACTGAGTAAAATTGTAAAGTAACGGGTTAAAATGATCGTTATTGTGTTAACATGACTAGGGGATTGAGAATTTTATTTTGTGGGAAAACCCCTTTAAGGTATTAAAGAATCTATGTATGCTCACCTGTAAGGGGCAATACATGCCATCTTTGGATTCTTCAGCCTCTTTATCATTGTGTCCTTAGTTAACTTAAAATGATCTTTAAGCAGGTCGTATCTCTGTAAATAGAATAGTAGCTCCGCAATGAGGTTTCTGTTCTTCTCATCTATTAAGCCCATTTGCTTTAATGTCATGAAGAGATGTGTGTCTTGTTTATCATTATGCGATTGTGGGATAAGATCCTTGCACAAGAACTGCAGCTCCTTGGTTCTACTGGATTCCAGCTGACTGCAAATATTATACACCTGATCCTCAAAGGGACACATTCTGATGTTGTTCTCTCTGTAGATGAAGAAAACATGGGGTTAGATTACCATACTTTCTGGAGAAGCGTGAGGGCGGTTTCCCATGTGGCGTTTTTGTCACGTTTTTAAATGCATCCAAAGCGCAAGTGGGAGGGGGTTTGGCCAAAACACATATGCATGAAAACGCATACGTTTTCCAAGTAGAAAGGTACTAAAATGAACAAGTATTCTATAAATTTCCCCCACTAGTCATAAATTGCACCATTTACAACAAAGTGTACAAGCTAAATTCCAGTACATTCATTGCATAGTTTACTTAATGTGTGACCTTTAGTATTTCAGTTTCTTGAATAAACAAGAAACCTTGTTAATCTAAACCATCACAATCATCACACATCTATTAGTCATGCTCATAGATATATATGGAAACATTAGTTCTGTGTAGTCTGTTGTTGTTGTTAGCCTGGGCTGAGTTGGTATCTCCAAACGTCTATGATTGTTACTCTATTATATTTTTTTACGATGATAAAAGTGACTTTACTCTTTTAGGTAGAAATCAATAAAATTTTGATCTAAAAGAATAAACCATTAGGATTGTAGTGTTTTTTTTTTGGGGGGGGGGGGTTAAAACAATAGGGAGCAGGATGTCTGGTAAAATTTAAGTTCAAGCTCCCCCACTGTTCCACTGCTATAAGGTCCCTGCCTGTTCACTACGGCTTTTACCAATCCCTGGCTTTAGTGGTCTTGTAATATATATTATATATATTGTGACTAGGGGAAAAGTGTTAAATGGTGTATAGGTTTCTGTCCTACTCACCAGTAGCTCCGAGGTTTTGCTTTAAAAAGTCAGAAGGTGTACAAGAGGATGCCTACCTCTGCACCTGGGAAAACCTTATAACTGGCTGCGGCCAGTTGTACCCAACTTGTCTGGAGTGGACTGTGACGGTGATGTACCAAAAAGCATCTCTCTATCCTAGGAGACGGCAATCCCTGAGCCAGTTACATTATGTCAACTGAGATCTTTTGCAGTCTTTAGCAGTCAGGCTAAATCTGCAATCTCAACGCAATCTCTAGTGTTGAAATTAGTCTAACAACCTCCAAACTCAACCTAAAATAATACCAGTATTGTGTATTACACTTTATTGCAATCTTATAAATAACTTTTATGCTTGTCAGCGGTCTGTTATTTTAGAGAAAATTCTTAATTTTTATGCAAATTTACTTCTCTATCAGGGCGGCACGGTGGCGGAGTGAGTAGCGCTTCTGCCTTGCAGCGCTGGGGTCCTGGACTTGATTACCACCCAGGTCAACATCTGCAAAGAGTTTGTATGTTCTCTCCGTGTTTGCATGAGTTTTCTCCGGGTCCTCCGGTTTCCTCCCACATTTCAAAACATACTGGAAGGATGATTAGATTGTGAGCCCCATGGGGACAGGGACCGATTTGACATGCTTTGTGCAGCGCTGCATAATCTGTGTGCGCTATATAAATAAAGAATTATTATTATTATGCACCAAAAGCATGTCTGCCACTTCACTAGTTTACTTCTTATATGCCCAGCGACAAGCAGTATAACCCTGTTGTACGGTGCAGACATTTGTGTAGAAAGAAGAAAGCCTTTGCACCAGCAGATATGAATCTAAGCTGGTGCAGAATGAAGGTAATATGCATGAAGATAAAAATGATAGATCACTGGGAAACAGAAGAGCATTGAAAAATAGTATAGAATTCTGTACAAAATTCTGTTTTTTAGATGTAGTTAAATCAGGAGGTGGAAGACTTTCATTAAAGGTAAGGTGCAGTAGCAGGAAAAAAGGTTGGTATTGTTTTATTTAAAATTTTATTATGTACTTGACCAGGGGCGTCGCTAGGTCAAAAGATCCGGGGCCTGTGCCCCGGATCTTTTGCCTTGTGCCCCGAATGTCCCAGGTCAGCAAGACACTCCTATAGCTGCCCGGGCAGATTTCCCCACTCCGTAACCTGCAATGGTGAACAGAGCCGTCGGCTCCGTTCTCCACTACAGGGAGCAGGGGCGCGGTCACCCAGCGTCTCCTTCTTCAAGCAGCTCACTACAGCTGCCGGGAGCAGGAGACGCCAGCTGATGACGTCACCTCAGTGCTGCAGTGAACAGCGAGAAGCTGGAGGAGACTGAGGTGAGTATAAGTGTTTTTTTTGTTTATTATGCAGTGGGGCAGGGAAGAAAGGCACAATGAGGGGACTTGGTCCCTTGGGGGGCATTGCTGATGGCACTGGAGGACATTAAAGGGGGCTGTGGGGGACAAAACGGGGAGCTCTGGGGACATCCCTGGGGCCTGTGAGGAAATAAGGGATGTTGGGGACATTATAGGGGGCTGTGGGGGACAATACAGAGGGCTGTGGGGGACATTAAGTTGGGGCTCTATAGGACATTACAGGGGGCTCTTGGGGCCATTACTGGGGCCTTTGAGGAAATTAGGGGGATGTAGGGGGACATTACTGGGAAATGTGATGGGTCTTCTTAGGGACATTACGGGGGTCTGTGTGGGATATTAGAGGGGGCTCTGTGGACATTACGGGGGCTCTGTCGCACCACGCACAGTCATATACTACATTAAGGGATTCGTACCTTAAACTTGTATTTGAACCTTCCTCTTCACCCTACTCTTCTACCTTTTGCACTTGTCTCTTACCTGCGACAGATTACTGTGATCCCCACAGTCTCTGTCCTAACCTGCATATACCCCCTTTTCCCTCCCCGCCGTAACTAGGGTTACTCGGCCGAGGACAGGGGCAGGTTCCAGTCGGGACGACGGCCACCTAGGGCTGCCGCCCCGAGTTTAGGACCAACCAGGGACTTCTAGGGCTCCCACTCAGCCCCTATCAGGGCCTACTAGGGACCCCTCGCACTCTGCTACCCACGAGTGCAAACCCCCCCCCCTCCCTCACACACTGCGTACATACACTATAGAGTGTACACTACCGCCTGGACACAGACACCACACTTGGCTCCTCCTGTCCAGCCCGTGATACACCCACTCTCGAAGCAACTACGCAGATTGACTACGGAGCATCGCATCCACCTCTGCTGACAACACGGGCGATGCTCCCGCATCCTTCTCAACAGGCACAGCTGCCGGTGTGCCCCTCAGGTCTTTTGACCGTCAGCTTGTACGCTACTACTGTATTTGTTTTCACTAACCTTTCCTATTATTCATTACAAATAAACACCACTTATTTACTGTAAATAGTGGCCAAATGTCTGAAACACCACTTTTAGCCAATTTGCGACACATAAAAATTTTAAGAAAAAGTGAGCAATAGTTCATACAGTCCCCCAAATGGTGAATGAAAAGGTCATCTGATTGCACAAAAATGACACCTCACACAGCTCCATACACTGAAGTATATAAAAGTTATTAGCTTCAGAATATGGCAAAAGATTTACATTTCAGTATACTTAAACAAATTAAAACCTATAAAAATGTGCTATCGCACTTACTGACCCAAAGAATAGAGGGGGGGGGGTATAATTTGTAGTGCACAATGAAAGCTGTAAAAACAGGGCACAAACATAAACACATCCCAATGTGTTTATTTTCGTCAATTTCACTGCAGCTGGAATCTTTTTCCAGCTTCCCAGTACACAGCATGGCATGGAATATTAAATGCATTCCCTAGGAAGTGCAATTTGTTACTCGGAAAACAAGTGGAGTGAAATATGAAAACACACCAAAAAAAAGGGCTGTTAAAAACACTGAGCTCCAAGAAGGACTATTTCCAGCAGCTAAGTATCTCAAACCCAAAGTCCTCAAAAATAAGAGCACACAAAATGTAAAATCAAAGAAAAATAACTAAATAGATCCTGTGAGGAATATTGTTAGGGTACAAATCCGTAAGAAAAAGGAAAAAGTGTTATTTATGAATTCAGTGGGGCACATTTACTATGGACCTTGCGCCATGCTTGTACATGTATTTAAGAAGTGTTTGCGCCACATATGAGTCGCAGCTGTACTCGCCAGATTCAGGCAGAACGGGCACTAAAATTCATGAATCTGGCACACCCATAGCGCAGTTTGCACTGTTTTTTAGTAAATGTGCCCCAGTGAGTAGCAAAGGTGTAACTACAGTGGTTGCAGCCATAGCAGCTGCTGTGGGGCCCGCATTGTCAGGTGGCTCTGTCATCCAACCTGACACACTAAAGAAAGGAGTATGTGCACCATTACACAGGCAGTCCCCGGGTTACATACAAGATAGGGTCTGTAGGTTTGTTCTTAAGTTGAATTTGTATGTAAGTCGGAACTGTATATTTTATCATTGTAATCCCAGCCAGAACTTTTTTGGTCTCTGTGACAATTTGATTTTAAAAATGTTGAGTTGTCATAAGAACCAGGATTAACAATAAAGCTTCATTACAGACACATTTGATAACTGTCATAGCTGATTATTGTAGCCTAGGACTAAAGTACAATAAATTACCAATATCCAGTGGTCCGTTTGTAACTAGGGGTCGCATGTTAGTCGAGTACCTCCAATCAACTCGTGTGTGATTATGGCTGGCGTGAGTCTAATCATAATGCGCATGCGCGAGTGATCCGGATCACATGATCGATCACATGGTTCCAAATCAAAGCCGCGCCTCCAGATCAGAGGCGGCGAAAATACTACATCACATGATAGGTCACATGATTTTGAGACCGGAGCCGCGCCTCCTGGTCAGTTGCGGCGCAGAAAGTAAGGACCGCGACAAGGCACAGATGTGCTGTGTTCTCGCTGTCGGAATATGGCCGAAGCCAAACTTGATCAACATGAAGAAGAAGAAGAATAGCATGCATGCTCGCCTGATGAGTAAAGAGTTGTATGTACAAATGTCACAAATTATCCCTATTAAAGAATGAATATATAGCCTACAAGCCCCACATGAACATACAGTATAATTACAAAAAGTCAATGTACAAAAGTATAAAGAAAAGCCATAGAATGCCACAAGATATGTCTAAATAATTAACACCTACTCTAAATATATATACACAAAAGAAGGGGGGGGGGCAAGTGTGGCAAGGGGGGGGGGGGGGCAAGTGTGTATATATATTTAGAGTAGGTGTGCGCATTATGATTAGACTCACGCCGGCCATAATCACACACGAGTTGATTGAAGGTAGGACCTTGTGTATCTATGGGACAATTTGATTTGTGAACACTGATTGGGGTGGGGAGCTTAGCCCTTATATAGACAGGACTCTGTATTACTTGTTCACTTACCCCTGAGGAAGTCACCCCGAGGTGACGATACGCGTGGGGTTCTCTTCCTCCCCGGCGTCCCGTCCAGACACTTGACTTAGTTCTACTGGTCCTCTGAGGATAGCACTAAGGGTATTGTATGAGTAGGGCAGCCCATTAGCACCTTGCCAGTTATTGATATTGTGGTTCTCTTGCCTTACTTCACACTTTTGATTGTTATAACTTGTACATTGTCGTGGGCGTTGTCAGCCGGGTAGGACTGGGCCACATTTTGACCCAGGAGAGTTCAACACACGTTTATCGTGTGTTTTTTAAGTGATTTTATATTCCCTTGTGTCTTGTCTTTTTTTGTTTTTGATTTAATAAAGTACCTTATATAATCTAAGTCCAATGTACGCATCCATTTTTCTTCTTGGTTGATAACATGTTGTGTTCGGGATGCGGGGACACCTTCTTACCATGTTTTAACATTGGCAGTGCCTGTCCGTGGTTCTAGTGTGATATAGGACCGCCTGTATACATAATGTACTGAACATTGGACAGAATAATATCTATATTAACATGTATGTGATGTATATATGTTGAATCTGTGATGTGTATATGGTGTATGTGTATACTGTGTATGGTGTGTATGTATGCTGTATGTATGTAAATGGTATTGTATGTGTGTGTATATGATCTATATGTGAAAGTCCAGTCATAAAGAATGAAACGGCACTCCAATATTTGGAGTGCAGTGAAAGCTGTAAATACTGAGCCCACCAGAAAATGGCGCAAATGTGTTTTTCAGTAATTTTACCCCATCTGTAATTTTCCTGCTTCCCAATAAGGGCATGGAATATTAAATATTGCCACTACAAAGTACACTTTGTTAGGCATAAAACAAGCTCACAACACATCTCTGTACAAGGAAAAATAAAAAAGTTATAGATTTTTGTAGATGGGAGTAAAAAAATGGCAACACATAAACAAAAAAGGGCCAAAGGTGTATTCCCATGAAGACAAGTTTCTTAGGGTTCATTGACATGGCCGTCTGCGGGGACGTACATGCGGCCGCAAATTTACGTCAATAACGGCGCGGCGCAGATACGGTGCCACACATGTGTGGCACCGATCCGGGCCGCACACCGCAAAAAGATAGAGCTTGCTCTATCTTTCGCCGTGTGTGCGGCCGCGCGCCGCTATTCTCAATGGAGAGAGGAGGGGTCACCTCCTCCTCCTCTCCAGCACACGGCGGTATGCCCGCACGGCGGGCATACCGTGTGTGAATGGACCCTTATATGTACTCAGGATAACAAAATAACACATTCTCTAATTCACTGTTATTAACAAAAATACAACCTGTCTCTATCAGTCCTGCTGTACACAATTTCAGTTTCCCCTAGACACAACCCAGTAACTTCTCACTTAGGGTCGTCAGCCATCTTGGATTTGTGTGTGAGATCATGCAGATGAGATTTCTGTTTGTAGCCCCGCCCCCTTCACACTGAGACACAGACACTTGCTGCCAGGAGATGATGAGGAGAGAGAGAGGCTGCAAACAACAAACTACAAGGTGATAAGTGACCCGGGGGAAGGGAGATGCAGGCACATATCTGTGAGATGTAGCAGAACTCACAGTGTAACACTGTAATGGTCTGTCAGCCTGTGTATCAGCCTCTGTGTAATCATCTCATGCATCTCTGATCTGTCTCATCTCTCTCTCTATGTGTCGGTGTGTTAGTACAATGTCAGAAGCTAGATGAAAGTGTATTTACACCTGTACCCTGATAATCTAACCACATTGTCACCCCACAGATCTAGATAGATAACACAGTAATGTGTCTGCTTAGAGAGGACCCGCATTTTGCACTGAGCAGGGGAGGGAGAGATAGGAGCTAAAACAGCAATAAAACTGAGTAAAATTGTAAAGTAACGGGTTAAAATGATCGTTATTGTGTTAACATGACTAGGGGATTGAGAATTTTATTTTGTGGGAAAACCCCTTTAAGGTATTAAAGAATCTATGTATGCTCACCTGTAAGGGGCAATACATGCCATCTTTGGATTCTTCAGCCTCTTTATCATTGTGTCCTTAGTTAACTTAAAATGATCTTTAAGCAGGTCGTATCTCTGTAAATAGAATAGTAGCTCCGCAATGAGGTTTCTGTTCTTCTCATCTATTAAGCCCATTTGCTTTAATGTCATGAAGAGATGTGTGTCTTGTTTATCATTATGCGATTGTGGGATAAGATCCTTGCACAAGAACTGCAGCTCCTTGGTTCTACTGGATTCCAGCTGACTGCAAATATTATACACCTGATCCTCAAAGGGACACATTCTGATGTTGTTCTCTCTGTAGATGAAGAAAACATGGGGTTAGATTACCATACTTTCTGGAGAAGCGTGAGGGCGGTTTCCCATGTGGCGTTTTTGTCACGTTTTTAAATGCATCCAAAGCGCAAGTGGGAGGGGGTTTGGCCAAAACACATATGCATGAAAACGCATACGTTTTCCAAGTAGAAAGGTACTAAAATGAACAAGTATTCTATAAATTTCCCCCACTAGTCATAAATTGCACCATTTACAACAAAGTGTACAAGCTAAATTCCAGTACATTCATTGCATAGTTTACTTAATGTGTGACCTTTAGTATTTCAGTTTCTTGAATAAACAAGAAACCTTGTTAATCTAAACCATCACAATCATCACACATCTATTAGTCATGCTCATAGATATATATGGAAACATTAGTTCTGTGTAGTCTGTTGTTGTTGTTAGCCTGGGCTGAGTTGGTATCTCCAAACGTCTATGATTGTTACTCTATTATATTTTTTTACGATGATAAAAGTGACTTTACTCTTTTAGGTAGAAATCAATAAAATTTTGATCTAAAAGAATAAACCATTAGGATTGTAGTGTTTTTTTTTTGGGGGGGGGGGGTTAAAACAATAGGGAGCAGGATGTCTGGTAAAATTTAAGTTCAAGCTCCCCCACTGTTCCACTGCTATAAGGTCCCTGCCTGTTCACTACGGCTTTTACCAATCCCTGGCTTTAGTGGTCTTGTAATATATATTATATATATTGTGACTAGGGGAAAAGTGTTAAATGGTGTATAGGTTTCTGTCCTACTCACCAGTAGCTCCGAGGTTTTGCTTTAAAAAGTCAGAAGGTGTACAAGAGGATGCCTACCTCTGCACCTGGGAAAACCTTATAACTGGCTGCGGCCAGTTGTACCCAACTTGTCTGGAGTGGACTGTGACGGTGATGTACCAAAAAGCATCTCTCTATCCTAGGAGACGGCAATCCCTGAGCCAGTTACATTATGTCAACTGAGATCTTTTGCAGTCTTTAGCAGTCAGGCTAAATCTGCAATCTCAACGCAATCTCTAGTGTTGAAATTAGTCTAACAACCTCCAAACTCAACCTAAAATAATACCAGTATTGTGTATTACACTTTATTGCAATCTTATAAATAACTTTTATGCTTGTCAGCGGTCTGTTATTTTAGAGAAAATTCTTAATTTTTATGCAAATTTACTTCTCTATCAGGGCGGCACGGTGGCGGAGTGAGTAGCGCTTCTGCCTTGCAGCGCTGGGGTCCTGGACTTGATTACCACCCAGGTCAACATCTGCAAAGAGTTTGTATGTTCTCTCCGTGTTTGCATGAGTTTTCTCCGGGTCCTCCGGTTTCCTCCCACATTTCAAAACATACTGGAAGGATGATTAGATTGTGAGCCCCATGGGGACAGGGACCGATTTGACATGCTTTGTGCAGCGCTGCATAATCTGTGTGCGCTATATAAATAAAGAATTATTATTATTATGCACCAAAAGCATGTCTGCCACTTCACTAGTTTACTTCTTATATGCCCAGCGACAAGCAGTATAACCCTGTTGTACGGTGCAGACATTTGTGTAGAAAGAAGAAAGCCTTTGCACCAGCAGATATGAATCTAAGCTGGTGCAGAATGAAGGTAATATGCATGAAGATAAAAATGATAGATCACTGGGAAACAGAAGAGCATTGAAAAATAGTATAGAATTCTGTACAAAATTCTGTTTTTTAGATGTAGTTAAATCAGGAGGTGGAAGACTTTCATTAAAGGTAAGGTGCAGTAGCAGGAAAAAAGGTTGGTATTGTTTTATTTAAAATTTTATTATGTACTTGACCAGGGGCGTCGCTAGGTCAAAAGATCCGGGGCCTGTGCCCCGGATCTTTTGCCTTGTGCCCCGAATGTCCCAGGTCAGCAAGACACTCCTATAGCTGCCCGGGCAGATTTCCCCACTCCGTAACCTGCAATGGTGAACAGAGCCGTCGGCTCCGTTCTCCACTACAGGGAGCAGGGGCGCGGTCACCCAGCGTCTCCTTCTTCAAGCAGCTCACTACAGCTGCCGGGAGCAGGAGACGCCAGCTGATGACGTCACCTCAGTGCTGCAGTGAACAGCGAGAAGCTGGAGGAGACTGAGGTGAGTATAAGTGTTTTTTTTGTTTATTATGCAGTGGGGCAGGGAAGAAAGGCACAATGAGGGGACTTGGTCCCTTGGGGGGCATTGCTGATGGCACTGGAGGACATTAAAGGGGGCTGTGGGGGACAAAACGGGGAGCTCTGGGGACATCCCTGGGGCCTGTGAGGAAATAAGGGATGTTGGGGACATTATAGGGGGCTGTGGGGGACAATACAGAGGGCTGTGGGGGACATTAAGTTGGGGCTCTATAGGACATTACAGGGGGCTCTTGGGGCCATTACTGGGGCCTTTGAGGAAATTAGGGGGATGTAGGGGGACATTACTGGGAAATGTGATGGGTCTTCTTAGGGACATTACGGGGGTCTGTGTGGGATATTAGAGGGGGCTCTGTGGACATTACGGGGGCTCTGTCACTTATTGACAAAACTAGACCTCCACCATTTGTACTTTTCTCTAAGGTAAATACTGTAAGTCTGAGAACGGGATCCTAATTAAGACCCCAAATGTGTTCCTGTTGTAGCTTATGTAAAAGGTCGATCATGCGATTGGCTCCACTACTGTGGCCGCAGCAAGTAAAGCGTTTCCCTACAGTGGCCTCTACAGGTCAACTATGGTATTACATTAAGACAATTTAGATTAATGTCCATTGAGGCCTTCAGTCCTCCAAGATGTGGGGTCACATGGCATATAGAGCAGGAATGACCCCCTACTATGTCCATACAATCTTTAAATGGAAAGATGGGGGCTTGGTTTAATTAGACAAGTACTGTATGTTTTATCCCTGGAGATATGTATGATCATACCGGTGTGTATGTTTTTAGTAGCAGCAGAACTGTGAATGTGTATTTATTTTGCAGGATTGTAGCGATTACAAGTGCACTGAAGATCTATTCTAACCCTGCTGTGCTCTAGGATCACTGCAGCCAGTTCCTTGAGAGTTGTGTAGTAGCAGCAGGACTGTGGACTATAAATATGGATTTATATTCCAGGATTGTAGCTTCTCCAAGTGAATTAGGAGCATGTCCTTAAATTTACGCATCTCGTCAGGGACAGAGAGCACAGTAATCAGACCTCTGTGTATGTTGATAGTAGCAGCAGGACTGTGAAATATGGATATGTCTTCACTGAGCTGCCCCACGCTCCCTACGCTCTGCTATTGTATTGTATCAGAAGCCAGCTACAGCTTTTACTTGCAGTACACAGGTCATACACTGTCAGTAAATGGATTTATTAATGACATGGTTAGGCCTTGATCTCCTTCATAGAACTCTGATACTTGAAAGAAACTTTTTCAACACTTATAAATATTAATAACACAACATAAATAGTTAACTTTTAACTTAAAACCAAAAGCTCAGTACAAATCTTCATAAGGCACTTGGTGAACACCGGTTGTTTCTCCAAGACGTTTGCTGGAGTCGAGATGCATCATTCAGCGTATAAATGGTTAAGGAGTCTTCAAGGAAAAGTCCTCAATGATATTTTCTCCAGCGCTCCTGCTCTGTAAGAGAAGATGAGATTTACATCCACATTAAAGGGGCAGGTGTGCCCTCTACTGGTCAAAGCTGATAGATGCAGCACTAAAGACTCAAGCAGGGATTTGATATGGGATAAGTGGCAGCCACAGCCAGTGACTACCTACCATCACAATCCATCATGACAAACCAGGGGCACTTACTCATAGATCCAGGCATCGTGACTATGGTAATCTTCTTATATGTATTATCCATGGCCTCCTTCCTTCTAAAATCAACTTTAAAATGATGCCAGTGCGTTTCAGCTTCACAGACTGTTACACTGTACATGAGCACCCCCACTCCACTGTGTGCAATTACAGCAGACACTGGGAGGGAGATTTGCTGGTAACTCATAGGCATAATTCTATTTGTTATCCATGGCCTCCTTGATTCTAAAGTCAACTCTTATAAGAATATTACCGCAGTCACGGTGCCTGGATCCATGAGCAAGTGCCCCTTAAATGTGATTCAATGTGCAATCTCAGCTGCCAATGTACAGGAAGAAGATGGGCATCCCGGTCAACAAAGGATATTTGATTACTACTATGTCCAGACAGCGCCACCCATGTCTACAAGCTATGGACGGTACTGCGGCCCATCCCTATCAACTTCAATTAATAACTCCAAATTACAATACCGTACACAGACGTGTACCAATTAACTGTGTAATGGCCATACGTGTTTTGGTAGACTTTATTGTTGCAAAAAAATGCCACTACAACCGCCACCCGCCCCCCCAAATAGCTTTAATTTATAGTGCTTTTATATATTTTTTATTATTTTATTTATTTATTAATTTATTATATTTCAGCACAGCAGCAATTTGCTGTAATGTGATTTGTCATTTAGATATACATTACAGGCGGTCCCCTACTTAAGGACACCCGACTTACAGACAACCCATAGTTACAGACGGACCCCTCTGCCCACTGTGACCTCTGGTGAAGCTCTCTCGGGAACCGCAGTCACACGTACGGCTAGGCACCCGTTCATATCGCGACGCTAGCAAACAGGGGGGGTCCTCGGCCCGAACGCGCATACGTTTCCCTGGATGATTTACTATAGTCCCAGACTGCAATAATCAGCTGTAAGGTGTCTGTAATGAAGCTTTATTCATAATCCTTGGTCCAATTACAGCAAAAATTGTGAAACTCCATTTGTCACAGGGACAAAAGAAAAAGATTTGTCTAGAACTTCAATTATAAAATATACAGTTTCGACTTGCATACAAATTCAACTTAAGAACAAACCTCCGGACCCTATGCTGTATGTAACCCGGGGACTGCCTGTATATTATGTATCGTCTTGGCATGATTTGCATTAGTTTGGAACCAAATTTTTTCTTAGATCTTTTAAACATAGTATGTCCTCCTGTATCTGGATGATTATATAATTTTATTTCCAGTCTTTCACTATTCCTGAGGTTTCTTTAAGTTATTTTTAATAAGATCATAAAACAACCCCTATGGGGACATGAGGAACGCCCGGAGCTGTATCGGCTCTGCTACATACTGAGTCATGTGATCGACGTGTTCCATAGAAGCCGCTGTGCTACATAGTAGCAATTCATTGATAGTATGAACAGAAGACAGAATGTTCTATTCCATAGGGTCCTTTACCAGACATTCACCCCCTAGGTCAGTGGTGGCGAACCTATGGCACGGGTGCCAGAGGCGGCACTCAGAACCCTTTCTGTGGGCACTCGGGCCATCACCCCAGCGCACCAGCCAGGACTCAAAGAATCTTCCTGCAGTTCCAAGCAACTTAAAAGATGCTGCTTTCACTCATATAGTGAATACTTACTTCGCTACTTGGGAGTGTAGGAAGAGGGAAAATGAGTTGACAGGGACGAATTATCTTTGGAAGACCTTCTGCTGGCCTCACGATTCTCTGTGTACAGAGGGACACTGGAAAGAAGCTTAAAATTATGCAAATTTTCCATCATCCTCAGGAGGCCAATATGATCGAATGTTGTTGAAGAACAGGGAGCAATAAGTTACTGCTTTAACTTTTGGTTGGCACCTCCCAATAAATAAGGGGGGTTTTGGGTTGCAGTTTGGGCACTCAGCCGCTAAAAGGTTCGCCATCACTGGCCTAGGTGAATGTCTAGGACGATGTCCCTGCAGACTATGGACCTGCATCATCCACTCTCAATATACAGCAGGAGCTCAGTCCTATAAGTGCGGGGTATTAACTTTGTGGATACCAAATCTAATTCACATTCTGCAGAAATAATTGCCCCTTCCTCCATCTAATCCAATGGCTCGGGGTGCAGGGCACCAGCCCCATCTCTGTCCTAGAGGCCGATACGTCTTACTTGTGAGCGCCCTGCAGTCTAAGATCTATAACCTTTATGGCATTCAGAATCCATTGCTGTTAATGTTCCCCTTCCAGCTGCTGCAGGATAATGTTCTGCTGTGAGACCTGATTTACCGGGGGCGTCAAGTGCTCTCTATGTTAATGTGGGTTGTAAAGCAAATATCCTCCAAGAGAATTAATCTCCCAATCGCTGTACTCTCTGCCTCCTGCCATTGTGTGGTTATTGCTGGCGGTGAACATAAACCTCATGTATGAGGCCGAACTCCACCGACAAGTACCAATACTGAATAATATGGACATTACATTGTGTCCTGAGGCCCAATGACTGAACAATTACTAAATCTCCATCTGGGAAAATCTGCGCATGTCCTGCTGTTCTAAGAATTCTCTGACAACTGACTAAGTTACAATCCGATGTCAATCGTGATGGAACTTAATGACCGGGCGTAACAATGTGGCCATTGATGAGAGGAATGGTAACACCCAGTGGTCAAATTATCCCTAAAGTTCTAGGAGGAGAAATGATGTTTTGATTGCGGAGGTCAGAGGTGACTGATCTTCCTTTATAAGATATCAAACTCCATCATGATAAACCAAGGACACTTAGTGCAGGTGATGGAGCAATAGGCTGTCTCAGCCCCCAAAGAGTTTAAGGGATTCCCAAAAAGAAGTTTTTGGGGATGCTTAGAGGTATTGAGCAATCTGACAATTGTTAAAAAGTGTTTTCCTATGAAACAGAACCTTCAAAAATCTGCACCATGTGAATGGGGATGAGCTGTAATACCAGGCACAACCCAGGTAAACAAGGGTGGCGCTGTTTCTAGAAGAAGGCAATCATCAAATTCTTATCCAGAACACGGTTCTTGTGAAAACCAACCCCACACCTAGGAGTGGGTCCTGCTTGTTAATGCAGTTCAGCTCCATTAATGTAAGTGGGAAAAATCACAGATGCGTTTTACTAACCCTCTTACTATTGATGACCTCTTACAGTTTTGTGCACGACACAAAACCATAAGAGATTTTTAACCAAGACAATTTGCAATTTGTTTCCCCATTGTTTTGGATGGGCTGTAGTTACCAGATTTTCTAATGTACAGGTGGATCAAAGGCCGTATGGGGGTCATTTATAAGGGCAAATCTTACTTATATGATGGTAGTTCCAGGAGTAGCTGAGAACGCAGTAACCAACAAGGAGCATGGCGAGACCCCCTACCCCGCCCTTCTTCACATTGATGTACTTGTTGTAGTATCGGCCCCAAGCTGAAAAATAAATGTAAGGACTTAAAATTTCAGAAAGAACTACAGTACCAATGGTGTGATTTAGGGGCCACCACTAACTTTAAAGGGGTTTTCCCATGAACAAAAGTTAGGCCCTATCTACAGGGCCTGCTGAGACCCCAACATATCATGAAAACGAGGAGTCAGATGGGGGTCCCATGTACCTCCGTCAGACCCCTCGTCGCTCCCTCAGTCTAATGGAGCAGATGGCTGCGCATGACCGTTCTGCTCCATTAATCTCTATGGAGTTGATGGAGATCGGCGAGCACGGCGCTAGGCAATTTCCCCTGCTGATAAGCATGCTAGGCCCTATCCTGTGAATAGGGCCTAACTTTTGATTGTGGGAACACCCCTTTAAGGATTTACCTGACAACCTGATCAGAATATCTCACTGGTGGGACCCCCAGCTTTTGGTAGCAATCTGTGATAGACTCCTATAGGTCTCCTAAATTAACCATCTCACCATTCTCAATCCCCCCTGGAATCCTCTTTGGTGAATATCTCTGGCTGGCCAACCACCCAGGAAGCTCCCCAAGCCTGATGTCCAGCAATCGCTTGGGTGTAGACTGGTTTTCAACAACAGACTCCGTACGTCCAGACCTGCTAAGTTCTAGAGATGGAGAGAAAGAAAAATGTATCAAAGTTTTATGAAGGATTAGAGAAGAAACATGGAAGGATCCTTGTGGAAATCCAAACCATCTAACCATGAAGTGATGCTTCGGTTCCTCTTCCAGGTGGATGCCATTGATCTTGTCTTCCAGGAACAATGCACAGCTGGACATAACTAGAATACAACGGAGGAAGCCACTGGAGACCTAAGGGACCCTCTGCTATCTGCAGCGTCTTGGGAGGAGACACCACGTCCATCTTGAGCTCCGTAGACTTCTCAGTGCTCCTGGTTTCTTCATTGCC
Source organism: Engystomops pustulosus (assembly GCA_019512145.1). Lineage (NCBI taxonomy): Eukaryota > Metazoa > Chordata > Amphibia > Anura > Leptodactylidae > Engystomops > Engystomops pustulosus. The sequence goes on along the minus strand of CM033646.1, from coordinate 1,961,441 downwards.
CACATCAGTTGGGTTGCCTGATATTCTAGTTCTAGCCCTTTCCTGGGTCAAGCTGGTAGATCTACTATTGAGCATGGAAGGCTTGGTAGACCCAGGAGGAGACATTGGCAATGAGCTCTGGCGCAGGTAGACCTGCTCATTGAACTGCCCTGGAAAATGATCCTCTACCTGTTCGGGCCGGGATAGTCCTAACCAATCTCCTATAGTCTCAGTACTAACTTGGTCCCTTACAGTCTGCAGAGCAGGACTTTCCTTGGTTACCGATACTGTCCTCTCCAGACCGGACCTTAATATAACAGCCTGCTGGATGGGTACATTGAGAACAGGCAACGCAATCTGGTCTTTGACCCGCTCTTTTGGTGATGTTATTATGTGTGTGGTCATTATCGTAGGACCTTCTTTAGTGGTTGCAGTCCCTGACGAGGCTTTTCTGGCTTTCATTATCGGGGGTAAGGATGCCGTCTTCTCTTGCCGGACTTGATTTTTGGGTCCGACTGACTTGGTTTTCCCTTGAATTTTTGTATCCGGCTGTTCCATTACTGGTAACGTTGTGCCCTTTACCTTCTTAGGCACCAGACTGGCAGTGACACTTTTGACTCCATGGTCAGTCTTAGGTGTTGCATTCTTGGTATCTGCCAGTTTACAATGCGGTAAATGGGATTTCAGTCTCTTAAAGGCCTTCCCGCAGAACGGGCACAGGTCCATTTGTGAGGTTGGACCGTTCACACCTAAAGGGAATAAAGTTTAGTAATCATAATGTATAAAGGTTTAATAGTAAAAATCCCCCCTCCCCCAACTAATATTTTGGTCCACTATACCATAATCCACCTGCATACTAAATAAAGAGGGCACCATTCCTACACTCTTCCCTTTAAGAGGAAAAGTCCATGATCCCTCAGGACTAGAGATGAGCAAACCCGATGTTCGGGTTCGGCCGTGTGACCCGGAAATAATGCAGGATTGGAATGACTGGCCAAGAGGTGTCGTCCCTGGCCAATCATAGCCATGGCTAGTTGCAAGGGCATCAATTTGCCAGATAGGGCTTTTATTCTGGGGTCAGCCAAACATAAAAACAGGGGTCCTCCCACTTTGAATGAGTGCTGTCCTTAGTCGTGTTTAGTAGTCCAGTCTCAAAAAGTTATTCCCTATCCACAAGATAACGGATAACTTGCTGATAAGTGAAAGAACCCCCACAGATCACAAATTAACATACATGTGGGCTTCCTCTACACCCCTTATGTTAGTACACCACTTGGCCATCTCCTTCAGCACCATAGAGATGAATAGAGCAGCCGGTGATTGAGCTACCAGCTACTCTGTTCATCTGGGGTACAAAAGACCCCCATTATCATGATCAATAGGGCCCTTATCTATCAGCAAGTTACCCCCTATACCAGTGATGGCGAACCTTTTAGAGGCCGAGTGCCCAAAATGCAACCCAAACCCTTCTGACTTGAAGTGAAGTGCCAACACAAAAATTTAACTAGAATAACAAGGTTTTAATTGAGAAAACGAGCCATAGAAAGACACCCCCCCCATATACGTAATATAGTATAAAATGCATACAGCTTGTCGCCATGTAGTATAAAATGCATACAGCTTGTCGCCATGTAGTATAAAATGCATACAGAATGCCGCCATGTAGTATAAAATGCATACAGAATGCCGCCAAGTAGTATAAAATGCATATACATATACACATACATATACACATACATATACACATACATATACATATTACATACATATACACAGATAAACTTACTTTATTTTCTTTTATTCTACAGGAAGGTTCTCCAGGAATGCATACAGGTTACGCTGTATGCATTCTCCACTCCCACCTGGAGCGGAGGAGAGGGGGGCTACGGAGCGGAGGAGAGGGGGGCTACGGAGCGGAGGAGAGGGGGGCTACGGAGCGGAGGAGAGGGAGCAAAGCAGTGCGGAGCGGACCGGACAGAGTAGAGCGGACAGGGAGGGTGCAGAGCAGAGCGGAGCGGCCCGGGATAATTAATGCGCATGCGTGGTTTCTATGGGAGCGACTGAAACTTTCAGCGCTTCCCAAGTTTCCCGCGCATGCGCAAAAACTCTGTCTATGGAGCGGCGCGTAGTTCCGCCGCTCGCATAGACCAAATTTTTACGGGCAGAGGCTTACTGGCGACGGTACGCGTGCCAACAGAAACGGCTTCGCGTGCCGTCTGTGGCACGCGTGCCATAGGTTCGCCATCGCTGCCCTATACTGTTGCTTCGGGATAACATGTTATGACTGGACACCCCCTTTAAATGGAGTGGCTGAGCACATGTGACAATGGCAACACTAGAGACCCCCCTCATCATGATCATGGGAGACCCCAGGAGCCTCTAGCAATCAAAACGTGTATGCAAAAGCACCTGGGAGTGATCGTATAAAGATGACAATCTGAACTGGGTTACTTATAACAGGGTCTGTACGGGGTGGGGGGGGGGGTGTCTGTAAAACAGGGGGTACATAAATTTGGGGTGGGGATACTATATAAAAATAAGGGGATTATTACTAAAATAAAAGTTATAACTTTGTACACACCTTTTCAGATCCTCCAAGATTTTAGTTCTCCAAAGCTGATAAGTTCAGTGTTAATCATGGTTCCAGTCACTGACAGCAAGCAGAGGGTTTGGATAGAGTGAAGAAAGAAAACACAAAGTCAATTAGAAAGCTGCAAAAGGAGGAAAAAGAAAAAACTGTAATTAAATTTCTTGAAATACTTGTATTTCTTTGTATAAGAGACAGACAGGTCCTTGCTGTACATGTGCTGAGGTCTCATCACTTCCACATGCAGCTTTCAGCCCTGTGCAGGACCGGTGACGTCACTTGACATGTGAGGGTCACATGGCCACGCCTTTCCCTCTCTGATTGGCTGACATTCGGCATTCAGACGCCGCCATGTTGGTAGAGGCAAATATTTTCAATGTTTCCCGCTTTGTTAATGCCAACAATCGCTAGATATCAAAGCCTGATATAAAACAAGAAAAACGCATCACATAGTACACGAAAAGAAATGGCAGCAGGCGACCTCGAACTAGGGACACATTGGCTGATGACGTCAGCGATCACGTGATCAAACTTCCGCCTGGGAATGGCTGTCCGGAGATCTGCGCCACGTCGCCATGTTGGTAGAGGCAGGATACATACGACAACCTACTCCAGTAAGTAACGCTTGACTCGTATCTCGTTAACAACCAATCGAAATTTTTCTCTGAACGTCAAATCCTTTTTTTGGAAAAACAGAAAGCTGGATTCTGATTGGGTTTTTGATGAAATGCTTATTTGTGTTCGGTTCATTGTGTTCCGACCACGAATTGAACTTCCGCTGATTCCAGATGGTTAACAATAATATTCGCTTTGGGGTTTTCTTTCTGGGAGTTTTTTTTTGTTTAACAACCAATAAAATGGCCGCCGCATCCGTGCCGGCGACACCTGTGAACTCGCGTTCTCATTGGGCCGTAAGGGACGAGCGATGACGTCAGTAGGCCTGTATCCGGCTGTAGCTACGGTTAGGAGCATGGAGCCCGGCGGGGCTAGAGAGCCTCAGCCTGTGTAGGTGGAGTATGAGCTGCACGGGGAGAGGCCGGGGCAGGAGCCTCGGGGAGACTGAGACAAGCAGAGGCCGGAGGTGAGACTGCACCATGGCCGGGGGTCACCAGGAGGAGGAGGGGGCTGCCCATTGTATCCGCCTCAGTGTATAGACACTACAAGTCACAGCATGCCCAGCCTCACGTCCAGCTATAGCCCTCCCCCTGGCTGCAAAACTGGCACCCTGGGGTTGTGAAGGGGTTAAATGCCTATAGGTCACGACCTGCGCCCTGGAGGACCATATATAGTGATGACCTCATATGGATTTGTCACCCCAGGGCAGAACAGGTGGCATCCGAGCGGGCACACAAGGCCTTGATACTTCTGTGTTGTACTGAGTACCTAAAGGGTTAAATAAGGGTTACGCACGGACGTAGGGGGTGAGATTTAGTCCTGGGAGGGTCCTGGCAACGTTTTGTGACGTTGGAATGGGCCGATGGATACTTATGTAGTGGATTTACTGGGTGACAATCCTTAAACTACAACATTTTGATACATTTTTGTTGTTGCGTAGGGGGCGGGACTTACGGAATAACCGCTGTGGCAGTCACATGGGGGGGGCAGGAAAATGAGTTTTCTGTAGGGTCATCATTAGTGCCTGACCCCCCCAAAGACCTGAAAGGGAAGGGGGGGGGATGCTTTAGAACTTTTTGGGGCAAATGGTGGTTTAAGTGCCCCAAATTTATTTGCTTCATCGCTTAGAAGGCGAAGGCCTGAATGAGGAAAACGTGACTGCCGAGGCGTGTGATTGGCTCGCTTGTCACATGCTCAATTTACAGGACTACAAGACACTACTGTAGTCATGAGGGGGGGGGGGGGGGTGGAAATAAAAGTGGGTTTAGATTCCCGTATTGTAGAAACGGTGGGTCTGTTCTCACACTGCTGTGCTCTTCGCTCTCTGCAGTGAACCAAATCCATCGCCCCATTCTTCTGCGCTTTGTAAACACTGATGCAGAATCCAGCTTGAATACTGAGCAGTGGAGAAGTGCAATGCACAGAGCACAGCAGTGTTAGGACTTGCCTCCAGCGCAATCCTAGAATATAAATCCATATTTCACAGCACTGCTGCTACTAACAACACACACAAAGGTCTGATTATACATCTCTCCTGGGACAATACCTGACACTGTCAGCAGTATTTACGGTCACCGCTGCTGACAGCTTCCTGTTAACCCTTTGCGAACAGCTGTAACTTTAATGCAAGTTTTGGCATTGACTGATTTATTGTGTGACTAATTGTTTAAAAGGTTTACCTTCATTAGGGAGCTGCGTCCTTTCTGATGTTTCACGGGGTTAATTTGGGAAAATCCTCCAGTTTTGTGTCTGGACTGGTTCCACAGGTTTCTTCTATACTTTGTATTTCAGCTCAGGAAACCTCAAACTCTATTAATACCTACTACAGCTGAGGGTTTGTTACAGTTGTATCCAGTCTGGATCCTGGAGGTGGATACAATTTACCTGCACTGATACATTGTATCTAACTATTGGAACCCAGAAAGGGGATTTTCCTATTCACTAAGAGCAAGCAGAGATCTTACAGAATTTTCTGCACATTAGCCTTCAATGTGAGGAGGAAACCTATCCAAGATTCCTATAAATGGTCCCTGTTTTCTATAGGTCCATTTGTGGGGTTCTCCATAGTAGCAGGGCCTGCGCTGGAGTCTCCCTCTATAAATTTATCCTTAGAGGGGATTGAGGATGTCCACATGATCCTCCCCTTTAAATTCTCATTTCCATGAAATTTTTTTAATTTTAATTATATTTTGCTTCTAATTTGTAGGCCGGTTTATTTGTCCACATTTATCGGGTTTAACAAATTTTGGTTGTGTTCTAATTTGTAGCCTGGACTAAGCAGCAGAGACGTCTTACTGGACCCCAGCGCAATCGCAGTCCCGCGGTTTTTACCTGTTGGGACCCAACTTCCTCCTACTGTCAGACCAGGAGCCCGGCAGAGCCGGAGGCCAGCGGCCAGATGTTGCCTGATAGCAGGTAAGAAATTATGTATTTTGTATCTAAATATAGAAAGAATTCTACAAATGGAACAAAAAGATCCAAAAATTGTAATATACAGTCATGGGGTGTAAGGGAATAGGGCTATGATAGCCTTCCGCTGTAGTATCTGGGAAGCAGTTTAATGCAGAGAGCTAAGAGCACAGCAGTGTGAGGACACGCCCCCTTTGTACACCACTGGAATATAAATTCATATTTCACAGTCCTGCTGCTACTAACAACATACACAGAGGTCTGATTACACATCTCTCCAGGGACAGTACATAACACTGGCTGCAGAGAGCACAGCAGTGTGAGGACATACATGGCGCATAACATTTGGAGAAGCTACAATGCTGGTATATAAATTCATATATCACAGTCCTGCTGCTGCAACTAAAAACATACACAAAGGTCCACCATGATGAAAGACTGTATGCAAATGAGCCAGAGGGGCTCCAGTAACGCCTATGGAGCTTGGAGCCCCTCAGGCTCATTTGCATACAGTCCTTCATCCTGGTGGTAGTTGCCCTTTAAGTGAATGAGATCTGACATGTATTATATGTGAGAAGGTTATTTTGCCTGGAATTTCCCTTCCGGCTCTTCAGCACTTGCATTGGTGTAAACAGCGATACTTTGGTGTTTCACTTTCATTTTGAGTCAGGGTCCCGTGCAGTGACTGATGTCCTGGAGCCCAGGAGCCCTTGTAATGGAACCTAAAATGCATAGTTTTGCACAGGGGCTGGATACCTCTTAAATGAAGGTTGTGCTATGACGTGTTCAAACCCTTTATACTATTGCCTATATAAATCTTTGTATTGGTCTATGGGGGTAAGTAATCTGTATCAACACGTGGTGCCATACGATGTATAGTGGCCGTGCTTGGTATTGCAGCTTAGCCCCATTTACTTGACTTGTGATTATAATTGAACACTTTAACTGTCTGATGACAGAGAGCGATAGCTTACAGTCTTCCCATCCATCACCAGGTGTCTTTGTGTAATGACATATTAGGGTTAGGTGCCCCCTGGGACCGGAGTCAGATTGGCGCAGATAATGGCAGAGAGCAGGTGGTACGTAAATCTCATAAACCCACGAGAATTTTGAATCCCCACAGTGTCCGACGTGACGACTAAATCTGGAAACTGCAGGTTTTCTCAATGAGGCTTTACCTAGAGTATAGACGTAGTATATCGCCTGCATAGGTAGTGGGGGTGCACGTAATCTCATGTGATGGATATTACGGACGGATCTTTGCGTTTGCAGGAAGAGACGGCGAAACAACGATGTCTCCCAGCTCCCGCAGTCCAAACGGAGCAACAGGAACGCCACATTCCAGGACTGGGAGGCCGAGACAGAGGTAGGTGCCCCCCACCCTGCACTGCGCACACGTGTTCAGCTCTGCTATGTCACACAATGCACCTACTGTATGTCACTTCCTGGAAAATAAGCTCAGCGCGTGATTAACCTCCCGGTGCCCAGCATGGAGCGGGTGTATTCAGCTTATGTCTTATGCGACTCTTATGTCAATATGCGACCCTTTGGAGAGCCTGGGTCTGGTTCCCTGTGGCTGTGTATCAACCATTGTCTACAGGGGGCGCTAATCAACGTTTCTTCCTTCTATAGAAATTACGTTGCATGTTGTTTCCCAGAATGCATTGCTCATGATAAGTGATTAGCATTGGGCAGTGTCTGGATACTGTGGAGGTATAACTAAAGGAAATCTACTACTCATAGATCCAGGCACCGGGACTGTGGTATCTTCTTATATTTGTCATCCATGGCCTCCTTTCTTCTAAAATCAACTTTTAAAGTTATGCGTATAAGCCTGAAGGCCTATGGAGGCGTTACCAGCGTCCTTTAATGCTGTTGCTTCACAAGCTGTTACACTGTTTACCTCCCACCGCCTGCCACAGTGTGAGGGGATGTGTGCTCCTATACAGTGTAACAGCCTTTGAAGCTACTGCATGGAGAGGCTCTGGTAACGCCCCACAGGCCTTTAGGCTGATAAGCATCATTATAAAATATGATTTTTAGAAGGAAGGAGGCCATAAATAACAAATGTGAGAAGATTACCACAGTAGTAAGTGACTCTGGTTGATTATGATTGATTTTACATTTTCTTTAAAGGGGTGGTCCGGAGGTTGAAAAACATGGTTGTTTTGTTTTATAAACGGCGCCACATCTGACCATGGTTGGTGCTGGTATTGCATCTCAGCTGTATAGAGACACTACCCACCATTAGGAGAAAAGATGTTGTGTAAGAGAGCAGCCATGTTTTACAACCCCTTTAAGTCGTTGAGTAGCGCAGTAAATAACGCACTTTTTTTTTGCAGTCTTCAGGGAGCGACAGCAGTAACTTCAGTCTGGAGAATCTACAGACTGTGTCCGGATCGGGGCCCGCCACGCCGCAGCCAGTGTCCGTCCCGGAGCAGTCGGCACTAAATCAGGGACCGTACGTTCACATCAACCAGATCTTAAAGGAAGCGCACTTCTCCAGTCTCCAGCAGCGCGGGTGCCCGTCCTCCTCCTGACCTGCCCACCCGCCAGCCATGGAGCCCACCCAGACTCTGCGTCTTATGCCAATATTACAGCCCTCAGGCGGCTTCCACAGCAGTTTCCTGGCGGCTTTATTATCCGATCATCTCCAGTCCATGACCCGAGGTAACACAACAGGCGACACACAGACTCCATATTTGTTGTATCTCTCCTCCGGACGGGGGCTGAGATGCCATCCTGCCGTGTGCATTTAGTTGTTGTGAAAATCTCATTTGTACATTTTATTTTTTTTTCCTTTTTTTGGAGGGTGACCTCACTTAGCACTTTTTGGGGGGTCTGTATATACACTTGCTTGGTTCCACCTCCATTTTTCAGAATGCAAAAAGCGACGGGACGAAGGGTTTGTTGTCTTGGAGCAGCTTCTCTTACTGTCTTGCTTTGGTATAAGGGTCACCATGCTGTACCCTGCTGCACGTCATGAAGCTTGTAGAAGAAATCTGTGGTACCTAGACCTGACGGGACAACCTGGACCTTCAGACCAAAGGTCTCATCCATCTCCACCACCAGCTCCCAGTACACACACTCTCCTGCTGCCAGACAAGAGTCACATTACCAAAAACTGATGACACAAAGCCAAGGCTGCTCTTTAAAGGGATCCTGCCGGGGCAATTTGGGACATTAAAGCGCTTGCAGGTCTTTATGGACTGGCACTAGTGTCCCAAATCGCTCTGTATGTTTTTTTTTTTGTTTGTGGCAAGTGAAGCCGACGTAGTACACACCGGATTCACTGCGCAATGAAGCCGAGGTATTATCTCAGCTTCACTTGCCGCAACGCGCGAGATCTGCAGATGTGAGTCCGATGTACCTCGCTCACATCCAGGTGAGTACAAATGTTTTTTTGTTTTTTTTAATTAGGGTCCCAAATCGATGTGATGTGTCTTCTTTAAGGCTGCGTTCACACAGCACATGTTGATTCTCTGCAGTGAAAAGTTGCAATTCAACTTACATTCCCCCCAAAGGCAAGAACAATCCTTGAGCGGATACATGGCAGAAATCTTATATATTTACAAGTCTGGTGACCCAAAGCACTTGTCTTGGTGCACTATGAGGCTGTAATCCGACCCAAATAACTTCCTTGGCCATAGGACGTAACCAGTCAGGACGAGTCCCAGCGTCAGTCATGTTCTGTATCCATGATATCAGTTATCACAGGGTGAATTACACATGACCCATACCGGGAGTCCGGGTGCAGTCTAGGAAATGCTGGTCTTGGTACTGCCCATGTTTCTGTATTGGATACAGTTGCGTTGGATTTTCGCCGCAGCTCTGGCAGTAAGATACACGTTGGATTTGTAATACGCAGTAGCACGTATATAATAACCGAAGGGGAAGGCACAGATTGAGGTCAGTCTGGCTCTCGATTGCTGGGGTTGGGTAAGAGACAGAATGAAGCGTCTAATACTCATTCACTAGAAGGGGTTGTTTGGGTTTTACCACTTTTCGGGTTGCTAAATCCATCACGTCTCTGGTGGTCTTGCACTGTGCAGTGATGACCATAGACAATCACTGACCCTGAGGTGGTCTTCAGGGGGTGTGCAGGGGGAGGGTCACGCATGTGGATGAGTATAAGGGACCTGGCACACATTATCAGCGACTCACTTCTCCTCTTTGGTGCTACATTGGTATGAAGCCATTTAACGCCTCCATTTATACTGAATACAACTTTGGAGCAAAGTTTTTCTTGTTTTTTTTTTTTTTTGGTTCGCTTGTGTGACTGCACAGGATTTAGGTCTATGGATCTGACTTTTCATGGCAGATACGCCTAGTGCATAGATATCCGATTAGGAGGGAAAATCTGAAATGGGAGGTCATAAAGTCGGTGCCCACATCCTCAGACTTGTATATGATATGGAGATGCCCTATAGGTGGTGCCCTGGCAGGTCCAAGCTCATAGCACATGGACAAGACTCTGGACGTCTACCTGCAGTCTAGAACAAGTCCGAGATACGGCGGGCGGATAGAAAGCCACATCCTCGCCCTTGATATGACGTGACTGTCCACATGCAGAGACAGTCATCGCACAGAGTTTAGTAAAAGGTCGCAGGAGGGCGCATGTGTTAAGCAAGAAACTTAAAAATCGTCCCCGAGTTTTGTAAGTTTTTCAGTGAAGTTATAAGAGCAGGAATGGATTCCAATTCCCATGGCGCCAAGTCTGCAACAATTCAAGGAGGATTCTAGTACCTGGACTTCTGGCGCCGCCTCTTATACCTGAATTTTGAGGTGGAAATGTAAGGCAATATAAAGTGGGATGGATGCACAATAAAGTTATTTAATTTGCTCAAAATGACAGTTTGTTACAGTGTGTCAGTTCTTTGGGGGGTCACTTGGTCATGCTGGAGAGCCAGCCCAGTTTGAAGAGGGACGGGGCCTGGGTATCCTCCTCCTGGGTCGCTAGTTGTCTGAACAAGGAGCCCGGGGTGAAGACGTCTTCTGGTTGAGGGGCAGTCAGGGGCATCTGCACGGAAGAGGAAAATTGGACGAAATGAGAACAAGAACAAAAGGTGCCCCAATATCTAACCACACAACACACGCCATGCAGCAGTGCAAGGAGCCGCGGCCACCTACCATTAGAGGCTGTACAGAATAGGATGGTGTTACTGCGCCTCCGCTGCCTACAGGTTGTGTGGTGTATTACAGCTGAATTACTATTCCACCTCCAGTTTGTTGAAGCAGTTTTAAAGGACACCTACCACCAGAATGAAGGACTGTATGCAAATGAGCCTAAGGGACTCCAGGCTCCATTAATGCCTAAGGAGCCTGCAGCCCCTCAGGCTCATTTGCATACAGTCCTTCATCCTGGTGGTAGACTCCCCTACAAGTCCACAGATTGTAAAATGATCTAATGAAAATAAGAGCATTAAAGGATATGGTATTCATTACCTTGGTTTAGTAATTGTCTCCATGTTTCTGTATCAGGTAGGAATGATAATCTTTATATAGCGGCATCACATTCCATAGCGCTTTACAAATCAGAAGCTGTAATCTCATTTACTGATATCAGTGCAAGGTGTCAGCCCAAAACAACCAAACTGAATCTGAGTTACATGCTGTATTATACTCCAGAGCTGCACTCACTATTCTGCTGCTGGTGCAGTCACTGTGTACATACATGACATTACTTATCCTGTACTGATCCTGAGTTACATCCTGTATTATACTGCAGAGCTGCACTCACTATTCTGCTGCTGGTGCAGTCACTGTGTACATACATGACATTACTTATCCTGTACTGATCCTGAGTTACATCCTGTATTATACCCCAGAGCTGCACTCACTATTCTGCTGGTGCAGTCACTGTGTACATACATGACATTACTTATCCTGTACTGATCCTGAGTTACATCCTGTATTATACTCCAGAGCTGCACTCACTATTCTGCTACTGGTGCAGTCACTGTCTACATACATGACATTACTTATCCCGAGTTACATCCTGTATTATACTCGAGAGCTGCACTCACTATTCTGCTGCTGGTGCAGTCACTGTGTACATAGATCCTGATGTAAAGTCTAAAATCTGAAGTGGCTGCAAACATGACAACCCATATTCCTACCCGGCCAGGAGTGCTGAGAGTTGTGTTGCTGGCAGTGATTATGCTGAGCAGTGCATACCAGTACATTATAGATCTTGCTCCTCCGTCGACCTTTAATTCCTGTATTGTAAATGACTTCTAGCTGTTAGCCGAGTCACATCACTTTCTCAGAAGCCTCCGCACCACGGGACCGCCGGTACGTAAGATGCTGATGGCTTTGCTTTATGTGATTGTCAGGGCTGAATCGTATTTGTTGTTTTGGGCGTTTTACAACCAATGTGTCTCCTATACCACGAGGAGTGGGGTGACAGGGTGGCATCCTCTGGATTGGGCCGGATTTTAGATAGTTCTAGTTATAAGGACCCTTTAATTCTAATGTGGCAGACTAAACATAGTAAGAGACCTTATCCTGATACTGAACCAGACGTTATATCCTATATGAATGAGTGCAGCTCTGGAGGTTAATACAGGATGGAACTCAGATCAGTACAGTGCGATAAGGATTGTCATGTATGTACACAGTGACTGCACCAGCAGCAGAATAGTGAGTGCAGCTCTGGGGTATAATACAGGAGTAACCAGGTTCAGTACAGGATAAGTATGTCAGTATGTCTACACGTGACTGCACCAGCAGCAGAATAGTGGTGCAGCTTGGGGATAATACAGGATGTACTCAGGATCCGTACAGGATAAGTAATGTCATGTATGTACACAGTGACTGCACCAGCAGCAGAATAGTGAGTGCAGCTCTCGAGTATATACAGGATGTAATCGGGATAAGGAATGTCATGGTAGTAACAGTGACTGAACCAGAGCAGAATAGTGAGTGCAGCTCTGGGTATAATAAAGGAGTGAATCAGGATCAGTAAGGATAAGTAATGTCTGTATGTACACAGTGAAGCACCAGCAGAATAGTGAGTGCAGCTCTGGGGTATATACAGGATGGAACAGGATCAGTCAGGATAAGTATGTCATGTATGTACACAGTGACCGCACCAGCAGCAGAATAGTGAGTGAGCACTCTGGAGTATAATACAGGATGTAACTCAGGATCAGTACAGGATAAGTAATGTCATGTATGTACACAGTGACTGCACCAGCAGCAGAATAGTAGTGCAGCTTGGCGTAAATACAGGATGTAACTCAGATCAGTACAGGATAGTAATGTCATG
>CM033646.1:1757268-1948404 GCA_019512145.1 Engystomops pustulosus | reverse complement strand
ACTTATCCTGTACTGATCCTGAGTTACATCCTGTATTATACCCCAGAGCTGCACTCACTATTCTGCTGCTGGTGCAGTCACTGTGTACATACATGACATTACTTATCCTATACTGTTCCTGAGTTACATCCTGTATTATACCCCAGAGCTGCACTCACTATTCTGCTGCTGGTGCAGTCACTGTGTACATACATGACATTACTTATCCTGTACTGATCCTGAGTTACATCCTGTATTATACTCCAGAGCTGCACTCACTATTCTGCTGCTGGTGCAGTCACTGTGTACATACATGACATTACTTATCCTGTATACCACTAAGCCGGTGGCACTCACTTTGACCACGGTGGAGCTCCAGATGGAGTAGGCTTGCAGGGACTGTTTTACAAGTTTGTCTTTCAGTTCTTGCCACTTGCAGGTGACTTGGGGCTTGTCCGCTCCCCTCCCTTTACCAGACTTCTTGGTGGTCTTAGTCTCTCGTATAGTCTGGTCGATGCCACCAGACTTCCCCAGGATGCATTGCTTTAGATGAGGGCATAGTTCGCTCAGTGATTGGCACAGCCGCGCCAGGAAGAGAACCTTGCAGAGGGTTTGGGTGTTCTGGAGTCCGGTCTCTGCAGCAGTATTAAGCTGCGCCCCGACCGAGCCCTGGATGTGCTGCATACACGAGAGGCAGTGGTGGCACAACATCTCCCGCACCGTGCCCGCATCTCCGTACCGATCAAACGCAGAGGGTTTACCCCCCGTAAGAGCGTCGCTGTGCTGCCCCGGCCCGGACGCCTCTATGGGCAGGTAGCAGAGGAGGTCCTCCAGCTTCACCCTCAGTCTGGAGTCCAGGGCCTGGCAGAAGCTCTGGATGCAGGGAGTCACCGCCTGCGCCTTCAGGGAGAGGCCGCTCCTGCTCTGGGGGCCGCGATTCGCCACCGTGATCCAGGCGGCGTCTGCCGGGAGGTCGCTCTGACTCTCAGACCACAGGAAGGAACAGACGTTACTCTCGTGCTGGATGTGCTTGAGGGAGTCGGGGTCCTTCTCCAGGTCCTGCAGGGTGGAGGCCAGGAGCTGCACAGAGTCGCTGGATATGGACTCCAGACCCTCCTTTATCAAAGTCTGCGGAGATACAACACGATTGTCATAAGGTTTATGTCTGGACGGTGCCCGCTGTACAGAGAGAGAGGGGCCGGAAGTTCCCAAAATCTTATGGGAACACTTTCATATTGTTGAGATGACCCTCATCCCCTATCCAGTGGTTCATGCATTTTATAACACATCCCCTTTAAATGAGGCCTTGAATGCAATGTAGCGAATGAAAAGTCAAGAAATCCCTCCTTTATGTCAAACCTCACCCATTTACCTTTAAATAATCTCATCAAAAGTCATCAGAAAATTAGCAGAGAAGAGTCATATTTTACCCGAGATGAGTCAATTTGCAGTGGGGAAAGTCAATTCTTATGGTCTATAGCACCCAGAAACATACTGCTGGTGTTATTTTAAAGAAAACAAGCACATCCTTTATAACTCATCAGACTTGTGGTTCTGTGATCTACATAACTGGAGGGACACGCAGTTAAAGGGGTTGTTAAGCAAAAACATATAAACAACTGGGAGGGGGAGGGGGGGGATTGGGGTGTTAAAAAAAAAAGCTTATACTTACCTGCCGCTCCTGTTGTCCTGTGCTGTCTCTCTCTGTTTGGTTACAGAAACAGAGACCCGACTACTGCCCCGCGCCGGACACAGCATTAGATTCAATACAGTAGTTGGCGACCACAAGTTGCACTTTCGTAGTTCACTAAAGACCTAAGTCTTGGGTTTGTTACAATGTATCAGTGCATATTTCTCCAGTCTTCAGTCCCGGACTGGGGAAGAGGCTTCTGCTACAAACTGTGTACATTGTAACAAACCCTCAGCTGCTTCTAGAGCAGAACTGGGAGAACAGCTCCACTCTGTGTGTAGTGGCCGGGATGGGTAACTGCCACCCGACCTCCATCCAAACCTGTACGTAGAGCTGGAATCGGCCGATTTTGCGGCCCCAAAACTTTGATACATAAAGGAAGGAGTTCTAGAAAGGACATTTCACCCCCTACCTGAGGGGCTGGGAGTTAAATGGGTTAAAAATCTCCCCTTTAAGGAGGCGAGTGCTCACCTGGAGCCGGTCCAGGAACAGCCCCTGCATCATGTCCTCCCAGAAGCGGATGGGGCGCTCCAGGAGGCGCTGACAGACCTTCTCCCAGTTCTGGCTCATGGAGTCGCTGGTCAGGAGCTCCCACGTGGCGTCCCGGATCCCGGCCAGGCCCTTCAGGGTCTTCACGTAGACGAGCAGGGACGAAATCCCCGATTTTATGTCCTCGTTACACCTGCGGGAAGTGACATGGTAACAGATCTACAGGGCGTACGGGTCCTTTCATTTGTCTTAAAGGGATTCTCCAGCCTTAAAGGGGGAGGAGTCTAGTTGTCTGAGATCTGACTTAGTAGTCCAAACTTTTTCCAAGCCCCCCCCCCCTTAGAAAAACCAGCGATCACTTATCCCCCTATAACTATCTGTAATGACCCAACCCCTTTAAGTAACTCAACCCTGTAATGCAACTATGTCTCAGTGAAGGATCTCTGCTCGCTCTTGTTGAATAGAAACATTCCTCTACACGTTAGTGGGGTTGTTACAATGTATCAGTTCATATTTCACCATGAAAGAGGCTTCTGCTGCTGCCAACTGTGCAAATTGTAACAAAGACCTCAGCTCTGCGAAGGTTTCCCATCTCTATCTCTATACCAGAGTACATCTGATTGTTGGGGGGGTTGGGACCCCCATATATCAGATGCTTATAGAGCAGAACTAGAAGAACAGCTCCACTCTGTGTATAGTGGCCAGGTTGGGTAACTGCACCTTGACCCTCATTGCAACCAGTACATAGAGCTGTAATCAGTCGATTTTGGGGTTACCAAATATTGACCCCCCCACCAATCCCATATATAGGTCACCAGATCTTCATAGTATTGAAAACCCCCTTTAAATAGTGAGTGACGTCACGGCCCCCCACCAGTCTCTTACAGGCTAATCCACTGCTGCAGGGTCTCCCGCAGATAATCCTGGCTTATAGGGTGGGCGAGGGTCCGCAGGGTGGGCTGGAAATCCACGACGGATGGGGGCAGGTGCTTGTACCAGCTGACGGACTGCATCTCCTCCCGTAAGACTTTCATGCCTTTCCCTGGAATGTAAGAGATGGCTGGAGACACTCGCCGGGAGCAGGTAGGTGGGCATCATGGGATTGACAGCCGCTGTCGTGTCTTACCTCCAGCCTGCTGGGCCGTCACCGTCTCTAACATAGAGAATAAGAGGCCGCAGCTGAGCGCGGGGTCAGTGGGCGCATCCTCTGGCTGGGTATAGAACAGGGCATGCGCCTGGTACAGGGTATTCGCCAGCAGCTCCACCAGGGAACACACCTGGGACTTTATACTGGATCCTGCAAGACACAAAGTGACTGATAGTTTAGATCAGCAATACAGGTAAAGCAGCACAGAGGATTTCAGGAGAGTACGGAGAGTACATTACACCGGACGCTGAAACACTCTGTGCTGCTGTGTGGTCACCACTACATGACTAGATGCTGAAACACTCTGTGCTGCTGTGTGGTCACCACTACATGACTAGATGCTAAAACACTCTGTGCTGCTGAGAGGTCACCCACCATGATGCGGCTGGTTGAGCAGTTGCTGGATCCCGGCTTTTCTGGCGAGCAGGAAATCGGCGAGGGCCTGGCGCGGGGAGCTGTCCTCCAGGAGCATGATGGAGCAGAGGGCCTCCGCCACGGACTGGTCAGAGGCCGAGGAACATCTCAGGAGGGTCTTGCTCTCCTGCAGGATGGTGGAGCTATGGAAAGAGAGATTATACACTACATCACTCTGCAGAGAACAGCGCCACACCTGTCTACAGGCCGTACGCGGTACTGCAGATGATATCTATTCACTACGGTAAATCTGTGCTGCAATACCAGTCACAACCTAAGTAGAGGGGTGGCGCTGTTTCTGGAAAGTATAACCAGCTGCATGGGAACAGATGGTTATAGAGCATCGAGCACCTAGGCTCAGGTCCAAGGACACTTACCGGAAGGTGCCGGCAGCCGCCACCTGGCGAATGAGAATGGGGAAGCGGGCGAGGACAGGGCTGTAGCGGGAGGTGGAGGAGTCCAGCTGCAGGAGGGCGTGCAGGTGGCAGCACAGCAGGTAGAGCTGGGTGGCGCGCAGGTACTGGCAGGACTCCATGGCGCTCCAGATCTTCTCCGGGATCTCCAGCAGCAGCTTGATCTGGGCGGCCGTGCTGTAAAACTTCTCCTGCGACTAAAGACATAAAAATAACAACCCTCTCGCATCAGATTTCTTTCAGCAATATTTTCCGGACCTCTGCTTGCTGTCAGTGAATTGATTATTCTGATCTGACCTGTACATCACAATCCATCCTGATAAACCAGTGGACACTTACTCATTAACTGTGGGATCTTCTTATATTTGACATCCATGGCCTCCTTCCTTCTAAAAAATTACTTTTATAATTATGCTAATGAGTCAGAAGGGCTCTGGGGGTGTTACCAGAGCCCTCCCGTGCTGTAGCTTCACAGGCTGTTACACTGTCTCCCCTCTCCCGTAGATTCAGATGCTGTTGTCACCTGTGCAGCGCCGCCTCCCCGCGGTCCTAGTGCCGGGCCAGCCTTGCTCTTCAGGGCCCCGCAGTAGCGCTCCATGTCCCGCACCGAGTCCACCACCAGCCCCGCGCTCCTCCTCATCTCTCCTATGGTGTCCGCCGCCTCGATCAGATCCCGGTAGCGCTCCCCCACCATCTGCCGCAGCTCTTCCTTCTTCTGCTCAATCTCCGCCCGCACCTTCCTCTCCAGTCCCCGGATCTCCTCGGCGCTGTGCACCTCGAACAGGGCGCTGGGGTCCCGCACTTCACTCAGCTTACCCGCCGCCATGTTCACTGCCAGCGCAGCCAGGAAGCCAGCTGTCACTTGACACGGACTACACTTCCCGAAATGCCTTGCGACGCAAACAAACGATAAAGACGACAAGAAGCGTCGAGGGGGCTGATGGGATTTGTAGTTGATGGATTGCTAAAATGGGATGGTACGGAAGCCCGGAACTTGTGTGTCATTGGATTGGTGGATATATGCTGGACTACAACTCCCGGCATGCGTTTCGCACCAGATCAATTGTGTAGACGCCAAGGACTGAGCAGGGGACGGTTAAACGGGTAGTCTGTAAAAGATTATGATGACGTAGACCAGAGTTACGGGGGTAACTTCAGGGTCATGTGACTGCTCAATATCTGGTCACGTGACCTAAAGATATCGGACGCTGCTGTACAGGTGTGAATAGGCACTGAGAGATGTTGTAGTTGTTATTCATTTTTTTTTTTTTTTCATTTTAAAAGCCACATATTTTTTCTTTTGACATGGGTGTATGAGGTCTTAGCTTTTGTTGTTTTTCGATGGCAACATATTGGGGCTAAGTGTAATGTTACGTTTAAAGGGTTTTTACAGGAATCTCGGAGGAAGGTAAAAAAAACACATTGAAATCGATCTTTTTTTTGTTTGTTTTTGGAAACTTTGTTAAATTTGCGTTGCAGTCATCTTAGTACACCCGGCCTCTATAAGGTGGACCAAGATGGCAGCACTGGAAGTGATCCATAGAGCCTTATGTTTGAGTTATCCTCAGCATCACCATCATCCGGCAAACCCAAGACCTCTCATGTTCTTATGAGAAGAGCTTGTTTTTTAGCAGGATGGGTTGTATTTTTGTAAAGGCGACATTTTCCTGTGCATAAAGGGGCCCATATGTCACGTCTCGTGTTCCAGGGCTACCAGTGATGTGCCAGCCTTAGTAAATCGGCTGCGTAATGTCATTTTTTGGGGTGTATACAAACCGAAAACAAAGCAGGAATCGTTTTTTCGTTCTTGTTTCTTGCCCTTCACTGCTTGTTGATACTTTGGAAGAGTTATAGTAATACCAATTATTTTATAGTTTTATAACTTATTTAGAATTCAAACACTTTTGCTTTTTTTAATGGCATTACACTATTACACTTTTAGCTTACCATCACTAAAGTTGGTTGAGGGCTTGTTTTTTGTTGAAGGACTTCACACTTTCTTCTGTAGCCCATTGCAGAACATACCACTTTTTGACTACTTATACTATATTCTTCCATTGATAAATGGCAAGATGATTCCATTGTGGGAGAGCTTGTTTTTTGTTAATAATAATCCCTTTATTTATATAGCGCACACAGATTACGCCTACCAGTATGTTTTGGAGTGTGGGAGGAAACCGGAGAAAACACAGAGAAAACATACAAACTCTTTGCAGATGTTGACCCTGGGACTTGTGTGAGTACTTGTTTTTTTGCGGGATAAGTTCACTATTTTGTCTGTAGCATGTTGCAGTACATACAACTTTTTGATTAATAATAGTGTAGTTTTACCATTTTCCATTGATAGAGCTGTATGAGGACTTGTTTTTTGCCGGATAAGTTTACTCTTTCCTCTGTAGCATGTTGCAGTACATACAAATTTTTGATCATTTATACTGTGCTTTTACCCTTTTCCATTGATAGAGCTTTGGTTTTGAGGACTTGTTTTTTGCTGGATAAGTTCACGTTTTCTGCTGTACCATTTTGAATTATATATAACTTTTTGATTGGTTCATGAGACGCATCTGCCAGGATCTTTATTGTTCTGTATGTGATACAGGAATGTCCCAAAAAAGAGTCACCTTTTATACACCAGTATTAGTGATACTTAATAGTTAGGGGCCGTGGAGCCTACTCTGTAGGTGACAGCGACATGTCATAATCTACTTGAAAATGGATCTGGGTGAACTGGATGACAATGAGCGCTGCTCTGAAGGGGACATACTGCTGTATAAGTGCTGCAGTCTAGTCGGTGCAGAGGTTGTCACCCACATGTTATAATCACAGAGTGGTAATTTGGCGCTGGATAAGCCGCGGTGTAACAATACAAGGTCACAGAGAGCTTCATTATTCCGGCTGCAGCGTGCGGGTCCCACAGGTATCCGGGCCGGATGACTCGATAATATCTTCAGATACAATAAGAATCTCTATTAAGAAAATGTAGATAATGGAAATGATGACTTGAAATAACTGGGGCCCCTTTCCTTCTCCTGAGCGGCAGCGCAGAGCAGCGCCGGTCACAGGGACACATCATAAGCAATTACTGTGGAGAATGAACACAGGGACAGGGACCGGCTTCATCATGGAGAATGCGCTGAAGTCACCGCCGCTCAGTATCACTCGCCGCCTCTTACTCCGGGTCTCTGACTTCTATGACTGTGGCTGTTTATTTAATTTGTTGGCACAAAATTCTATAATATCTGCACCGAATATTAAGTCACCTGACTTATGGCATCAGTACATTGTAAATATTTAAAGGGTAATTGTATATTCCGCTGTAAGTTATGTTCTTCTGCTTGTTCTAATTAATTATGTTGTGATTTGCATAATTACATCTTGTCTTTCATATTCATAACTTCATGAAGACATTAAGAGCAAATAATGAGATTAATACTCAAATGTGTATTATCTCTGTACTGTGACAGCACTGTGTGTATTATCCCTGTACTGTGACATCACTGTGTGTATTATCCCTGTACTGTGACATCACTGTGTGTATTATCGTGGCCGTCGGAGAAAAACCGACAGAATTTGAAAAAAATTGCGGGTATTTAAAACAAAAAAGAAAAAAAGTGTCGCTTGGCACGCACTGACAGCCACAGGAATAGGAAGGTGAACTCCGGCGGACCTCGGAGCAGCAGCGGACAACTTGCTGGATATTCGGGCACACTACCTTAGTGAATCGCGGGGAAGACCCGAATCCTCGTCGGAGAACGCGCAGCTGGATCGCGACAGGACCGGGTAAAGTAAGTAGAAATCTGCCCCATTAGTTGGCAATATCCCCCCCCAAAAAAATAACAAAAACCAAGACCTCGTACAGCCGTGTCAATAGGAAAATGTGTGGCTTTTCAAATGCAAAAGAACTGAATAATAACTACAACATCTCTAAGCGCCTGTTCACACCTGTACAGCAGCGTCCGATATCTCCAGGTCACGTGACTAGATATTGAGCAGTCACATGACCCTGACGTTACCCATAGCTATGGTCTACGTCAGTCCTTGGCGTCTACACACTGCTCGGAGAGAGAGGAGGATTGATTAATTGTAATGATCCGGGCCGGGGGATTACTTGTGGGACCCCCGCAGGATACATAATGACCGTTAATCCGTGTCCTTGTATTATACATACACCTCTCTGTGATTTATTACATGGGGGGAGGGGCCTTCGTGATGACCACTTACTGTTCTGATTTGCAATATTTACCAGGAGGGGCCTCTTCACAGATTGTAAACTTCCTGTTCTCTCTCTCCGTGGTGTGGTTTGTGGTTATCTCATGGAGCTTGAGTAACGGATGAGATTAAATGGTACCCCAGGACGCGGGGGGACGTGTACCACCGGCTCCTACTATACCACAGAGGCGTCCTCTCCATGAGTGTATAAGGGGCTGGAGCAGAACCCAACACAATGTCAGGCCGCTCATTAGTTATACCATTTCTGGTTTCTCTTCAGAACGCAAAAATCTTTCGCCTTTTACTAAAGAAAACACTCACTTTCCACTGGATTTGGACTTTTTACAGGGGAGGATTTCGGTCTTCAAGCAATTACATTATGCAAATGGCCCAAACCAGGAAGTGGACTTTTGCTAGGTTCCCTCTTGTTTTTCCCCCTTCTGTGTCTGTTCTTTCAATTTTAAAGCTTTCGGGGCAGTGTTTACCCCCCACCCCCTTACCCTTCCACCCGCACCCTTTTTCCGTTTTACACCTTGTCGTCGCCATAATTGAAATTGCAATGCGTGTTCTGTGTTTAGTTAGGTCAATGAGGGAGTCAATGAGAGCGAGAGCAGTGTGCAAAGTATGTGTTTTCATGCGAATGGTTGAGGATTAACGACTTGGTGCTGGCAACACTACGATGAATCTTAATTATTGTATATGTAGTGTCATATCTGGCTGTGACACACCAAGTTATTACGCTTGTGGTCGTTGCAAATGTATGTAACTTTGGACTTATGCTCATTTCAATTTAAAGCCTTTTTTACTAAAGATTCCGTGGGACAGGAACCAATTATGAGTTCCCAAATAATTTTTTTTGATGCCCAAGCGCAGGCTGGGCCCCCAACCCTGGGTCAAAAGACAGAACAAAACATCACCCAACCACACACATTGGACTAAGCTAACCCCCCCCCCCAAAGGTCTTATGGGATGAGGGGGGGTGACACAAGAGCTTACCGTCTATGAGGATGAGGGGAGACACAAGAGGCTAAACAGTTCTATGAGGGATTGAGGGGGTGACACAAGAGCTGAAAGTCATATGAGGAGAGGGGGGGGACAAAAGAGCTTTAAGTCTATGAGGATGAGGGAGGGGGGGGGGTTTTTTTTTTTTTTTTTTTTGGGTGGGGGGGGAATGTGGGGAGATCACCGAGCCCCTTCCAGTCTATGAGGATGAGGAAAAGTCGGGGGGGGGGGGGGTGACTAAAGAGCTTACAGTTATGAGGATGAGCGAGGGAATGGGGTTGACAAAAAGAGGCTTACAGTCAGCATGAGGGAGAGGAGGTTTGAGGGGTGACGTGAGGTTGATGGTACACAAGACTACAGGCGTATGAGGAGGAATGGGGAGGGGGGGGGGGGGGTGAGGGGTGGGTGACCACCGAGCTTACATCTATGAGGAACTGAGGGGTGGGGGTTGAGGAGGGGGTGACACCAGAGACTTACAGTCTATCTGCGGATGCAAGGAGGTGCGGGGGTGCCTCCAGGCGCTTACAGTCTATGCGGATTGAGGAGGGTAGGTGGCCCAAGAGCTTACCGTCTAGAGGATGAAGGGTGACTAAAAAGGATGAGTTCGTGGGGTTGCCCGGAGGTGGGTATCTCTGTGTGTGGCTGGTGGCAGCAAAAGACTTACAGGTCTATGAGGATGGGGGGTCGACACTAATGAAAGAGCTTACACAGTCTAATGAGGAGTGAAAGGGGGCGGGGACCAGAGGATACAGGTAATGAAGGATGATGAGGGGGTGGAGGGGGTGGGGGGTGACCACAAGAGATTACCAGTCTATGAGGATGAGGGGGTGGGTTGAACCAAGAGCATACAGTCTCATGAGGATGACACAAGAGCTTACAGTATATTGAGAATGAGGGGGTGGGTGGTGACACAAGGGGCTTACAGTCTATGAGGATGAGGGGGGGGACGAGGAGCTGTAAAGTCTATGAGGATGAGGGGGACGATAGAAGGGTCAGTGACTGACACAAGAGCGTTACAGTCGATGAGGATGAGGGGGGGGGTGGACACAAGAGCTTACAGTCTATGGAGGATGAAGGGGTTTTTGAACACAAGGGCTTAACAGTCTGTGAGGATGAAGGGGGTTGAGGTGGGTTGGGTGCACAAGAGATTACATCGATGCGGAGAGGTTTGTGGATGAGGGGGGGTTGAGGGTGATTGGGGGTGGGTTGATATAAGGTTGCACAGTCTATGAGGATGAGGGCGGGGGGGTGAACCCAAGAGCTACGTTCCATGAGGATGAGGGGGGTGACACAAGAGCTTACAGTCTATGAGGATGATGGGGGTGACAGCCAAGAGCTTACAGTCTATGAGGATGCGGGGAGATGGATGACCACAAGAGCTTACAGGTCTAGAGGGATGAGGGGGGTGAACAAGAGCTTACCAGTCTGATTTTGATATGAGGATGAGGGGGGACACAAGAGGACTTACAGCGAGACGGACGGCAGGAGGAGACGGGGGGAAAACAAGGGAATTAGGAAAAATGGAGCAAGCACGGAGGCAAGGAGGGCCACACAGTCACACCTACCTAGGTCCTGGATCGCACCGACAGCGCCACTCCCCACCTACCTCTCACGGGGAACAAAACAGATCCGCAGCTTCACAAAACGGCGAACAAGGGAGAAACGGAGGAGGACGATTGGGGAGCGGCGATGTCTACAGGGGCACCGTTCCTGGGGGACTCCGCGTCAGATAACACGCCCTTTGGCCGCCGCGGGGTCGTCACCGAGACCCATCTCGCTGGGATCGGGGCGACAGGAAAAAGAAGCAGGAAAGGAGAGGAGGAGGACAAGGCCTTAGCGGGGGAGGAGGGAGGGCGGGAGAGAACCCCAGACAGACACGAATAGGATAAAGGAGGCAAAATAGTGAGAGGACGGAGTTGGTGGAGAAAAAAAAAAGAACGAAAAGGAAGAGGAGGAAGGACTACGGGGGAAAAGGGGGTAACGCCGGTGTTGGTCAGGAATGACAAAATCGAGCTTACAGTCTAATGAGGAGTGAGGGGGGGACACAAGAGCTTCAGTCTATGACGGAATGAGGAGGGGTGGTGGACACAAGATTCTTAAGTCTATGAGGATGAGGGGGTGACACAAGAGCTGAAGTCTATGAGGATGAGGGGGGTGACACAAAGAGCTACCCAGTCTATGAGGATGAGGGGGTTGACTCAAGAGCTTAACAGTCTATGAGGATGAGGAGGGGACACAAGGAGCTACAGTAGTATGCGGAGAGGGGGGTTGCGGGGTGACAACAAAAAGCTTACAGTCTATGAGGATGAGGGGGTGAGGGGGGGGGGGTGGTGACACAAGAGCTATTACAGGCTATGAGGATTGAGGGGGGGGTGACACGGTGTGTTGGACTAAAAGAAGCTTGAAAGTGCGTATGAGGGATTGATGGGTGGTGGGGCGGGGGGTGGAAAAAAGAGCTTACAGTCTTATGAGGATGGATGGGGGAGGGAGTGAGTGACACAAGAGCATAACAGTCTATGAGGATGACCCACCAAGAGCTTACAGTCTAATTGAGGAGGATGAGGGGGGGTGGGTGGTGGATGACACAAGCAAGAGCTTAAAGGTCTATGAGGATGGACGGGGGGGGGGAGGTGGGTGGTTGAAGAGAGCTTGACGAGAGCTGTTAAGTCTATGAGGATGAGGGAAAGTGACCACCAAGAGCTTACAGGTATATGAGGATGAGGGGGTGAGTGACACAAGAGCTTAAAGTTCTATGAGGGGATGAAAGGGTGAACAAGGGGCTCTTACAGTCGGTGAGGATGAGGGGGTGACACAAGAGCTTACAGTCTATCGGAGGAATTGTTTGGAGGGGTGGGTGATATGGGTGGGGGATGGGGAAGGTGATTATAAGAGCTTGCAGTCTATGAGGGATGAGGGGTGTGTGCAACAAGAGCTTACAGTCTATGAGGATGACGGGCGGGAGACGGGTTTGGGTGGGATTCACAAGAGGCTTCCAGTCATGAGGATTGGGGGGTGACACAAGAGCTTACAGTCTATGAGGATGAGGGGGATGGATGACACAAGAGCTTCAGTCTTGAGGATGTGAGGGGGTGGGGGTGATAAAGGCTTACAGGCTATGAGGATGAGGGGGGACACAAGAGCTTACAGTCTATGAGGATGAGGACGTTTGTGACAAAAGGGCTTTCTCCTTTGGACAGTCTAATGGGAGGGAATTGAGGGTGGGGGTGGGGTGGTGACAGCAAGAGCTTACAGTCGTATGGGAGGATGATGGGGGGGTGGGGGTGGAGGGTGACACAAGAGCTACAGATATTTGAGGATGAGGGGTGGGTGACACAAGAGCTTACAGTCTATGAGGATGAAGGGGGGTGGGGTGGACACGAGAGCTTACAGTCTGTGAGGATGAACGGGGGGTGAGACACGAGAGAGCTTACAGTCTTATGGAGGATGAAGGGTGACTTTGATGACCACAAGGGCTTTTTACGGTCGGTAGGATAAGAGGATGATAGGGGGGTGACCACACAAGAGCCTTTACGGTCTATGCGGATGAGGGGGTGGGTGATTGGTGGGTGGTGTGAATTATAATAGCTTGCAGTCTATGAGGATGAGGGGTTGGTGGAGACAAGAGGCTACAGTCTATGAGGATGAGGGGGTGGTGAGGGCGGTGAGGTGACACAAGAGCTTACAGTCTATGAGGAGGAGGGGGCGGGGGGGGGGGTGGACACTGACACAAGAAGCTTACCGTCTGATGAGGATGAAGGGGGGACAAGAGCTTACAGACCTTGAGGATGCGGGCGGACCCGGGGGTCTTGGGGTGGAAGGGGGGGGGGGGGTGGGGGAAAAAGTTGGTTTTTTTTGGTGAGGTGGTGGTTGTGGGTGGGGTTGGGGGTGGGATGACAAAAGAAGCTTACAGTATATGAGGATTAGGGGTGACACGAGCTTACAGTCTATGAGGAATTAGGGGTGTGACACAAGAGCTTACAGGTCTATGAGGGTTAGGGTTAGGGGGGGAGGACACAAGAGGCTTACAGTCTATGAGGGTTAGGGGGGACACAAGAGCTTACAGTCTATGAGAGGAGAGGGTGGATTACAAGAGCTACCGGGTCTATGAGGATGAGAGGGTTGATGGTGATACAAGGAGATTACAGTCATGAGGATGGAGGTGGGACACAAGAGCTTACGCATTGAGGAGGAGGGGGTTGGGGGTGGGGGGTGACACAAAGAGCTTACACGTCTATGAGGATGAGGGGAGGGCAGGAAAGAACAGGAGCTTACAGTGATATGAGGAGGAGGGGAAGAAGAGAAGGGAAGGGAACAGGAGCTTACAGTCTATGGAGGATGACGGGGGGGGGGGGGTGACCAACAAGAGTTACAGTCCATGAGGATGGGGGGGGGTGGGGGGGGGGGGGGGGGGGGGGGGAAAAATGGACACAAGAGTTACAGTCCTATGAGGATGAGGGGGTGTTGGGGGGGGGGGTTGACACAAAGAGCTACAGTCTATGACGGCTGAGGGGGTGAATGAATGAATTGAAAACTGAAGGTGAAAACAAGGGAGATTACAGTCTATGCGGTATGAGGGGGTGATGGCGGGGTGGGTGGGTGGGTGATGATATGGGTGATATTGGTGATATAAGAGCTTGCAGTCGATGAGGATGAGGGTGGGGTGACACAAGAGCTTACAGTCTATGAGGGATGAGGGGGGTGGGGGGCCGGGTTGGTGACACAAGAGCTTACAGTCTATGAGGATGAGGGGGTTCGGTGCTGACTTGTTGACACAAGAGCTACAGTCATGAGGAATTGAGGGGGGGCCACAACAGCTTACAGTCTATGAGGATGAGGGGGTGTATGGTTGTGGTGCAGAAAACAGCTTACAGTCTATGAGGATGAGGGAGGGGGAGAGTGACCCAAGAGCTTACAGTCAATGGAGGATTGGGGGACGGGACCACAAGAGCTACAGTCTATGAGGATAGGGGTGACACAAGAGCTTACAGTCTATGAGGATTTAGGGGGACACAGAGCTTACAGTCTATGAGGATGAGAGGGTGATACCAGAGCTTAAAGGTCTATGGCGGATGACCGAGCGGGTGAAAAAAGAGAGTGAAAGGATAGGAGGAGGAGGGGGGGAAAGAGGGGGGGGGGTGACAAAGGAACTAAAAGTCTTATGAGGATGAGGGAGAGAGGGAGGAGAAGAGGTTGTGATGAAGAGAACAGGAGCTTACAGTCTGTCTATAAGGAGGAGGGGGGGTGACACAAGAGCTTACAGTCTATGAGGGTGAGGGGGTGAACAAAGAGATTACAGTAAATGAGGATGAGTGGGGGGGTGGGTGGTGGTGGGGGTGACACAAAGAACTTACAGTTATGAGGATGAGGGGAGGTGGGAGCACACACAGAGCTTACAGTCTAGGAGGATGAGGGGGGTGCACAAAGAGAGTACAGTCTATGAGGATGAAAGGGTGTGGGGTGGATGAAGGGGTGGACACAAGAGATTACAGTCTATGAGGGATGAGGGGAGAACAGGAGATTACAGTCTATAAGATGTGGGGGGGTTGAACACAGAGCTTACAGGTCCTATTAGGATGAGGGGGGGGGGGGTGACAACAAGAAGCTTACAGTTATGAGGATGATGGGGGTGCAGGGGTGGGTTTGACACAGAGCTTACCAGTCTATGAGGATGATGGGGGGGGGTGAGGGTGATTACAAGAATTGACAGTTATGAGGATGAGGTGGACACAAGAGCTTACAGTCTATGAGGGGATGGGGGTTGACACGGGGTTGGACACCAAGAGCTTACAGTCTATGAAGGGATGAGGGGGGCGGTTGGTGAGGGGGGGGGGTTGGTGTGACACAAGGAGCTTACAGTATATGAGGCTGAAGGGGGGACACAAAGAGCTTACAGTCTATGAGGATGAGGGAGTGACACAAGAGCTTACAGTATATGAGGATGACGGGTGTGACACCAAGAGTCCGTAACGCTTACCAGTTATGAGATGGGGGGGGTTTTGACACACAGAGCTTACATCTATGAGGATGAGGGGGTGGACACAAGAGCTTACAGTCTATGAGGAAATTTTTTTTTATTTTTGGGGGGGGGAAAAAAGGGGGGACACAAGAGCTTACAGGCTATGAGGATGAGGGGGGGGTGACACAAGAGCTTCAGTCTATACACCACATTACCCCCTTTTTTTTAACTATTTATTAGTTCCCCTTTTTTTTTTTTCTCCTCCCAGGCTCCTCTTCCTGGATGTCTCTTCCCCTTGGTCTTCCTCCTCCCGGGCTCCATCTCCTCCTTAAGGCAACCACCGCATCCTCCAGGCTCCTCTCACTGGACCCTCTCTTCCCCCTTGGTCTTCCTCCTCTGGAGACTTACTCCCCTGTTTGGGGGGTGTCCTTTGTTGCTATGAGGACACAGGACTTGATGTGAGATGTAGATTGAGGATCTGGTGTTTTGTCCGTCCTAAAAAATCAGCCAATGGTCGACCCTTAATGGCACAGGTTGACCCTGTGAGGCTTAGGGACCATGTTCACACCAGTCATTAGCATATCAGGACGTATAATGAGGTTACACTCAGAGGAGGAAAAAACCAAAAATGGAAAAGACCCAAATACGATAAGAGAAGTCACGACCCGTCGGTAGGTACACAAATTAACAACCTGCAACAAATATATAAAATATAACAGATATTAGAAGCGTTTTTTTTATAGACTGAGACCTGCATTTCTTACATCAAACACATGATGAAATATAACAACAGAGATGTCACAGTACAGGGATAAATACACACAGTGATTGTCACAGTACAGGGATGATGATAACACACACAAGTGATGTCACAGTACAGGGGATAATACAAACAGTGATGTCACAAGTTACAGAGATTTTAAACAACAACGTGATGTTACAGTACAGGATAATTACACACAGTGATGTCCACAGTACAGAATTTAATTTTTTTTATATAATTACCACACAGTGATGTCCCAGTTACAGGGCTTAATACACACAGTGCTGTCACACTACAGGGATTTTTTTTTTTTAATACCACAGAGTGATGTCACAGTACAGGGATTATACACAACTAGTTGATGTCCCAGTACAGGGATTGAATACACACAGTGATGTCAAAGTACAATAGAAGTAAAAAACCAGTGATGTCACAGTAAAGGGATGGATAATGCACACCAGTGATGTCCACCAGTACAGGGGATAATACAAACAGTGATGTAACAGTAAATGGATTAATACACAAAAGTGATGTCACAGTACAGGGATTAATGGACATAATCTTATCAGTATTTGGGTCTTCCATTGTTTCCTCTGAGTGTAACCTCATTATAACGTCTGAGATGCTAATTACTGGTGTGAACAATGGTCTAGTCTCAGGGTCACCTGTGCACATGAAGGGTCAGACATTGGCTGATAGGACAATATGCAAATCAGGACAGGAAGTGGTTACAGGAAGGCCCCTCCCCCTTGTTATCAGCACAGAGAGGTGTAATGTAATAATACAAGGACACGGATAACGTCATTATGTCGCCTGCGGGTCCCACAAGTATCCGGCCCGGATCATACAATAATCTCCTCCGATCCGCGAAGAATCTCCAGTACTATAATGTGGATAATGGGAGTAACTGGGAGCGCGATCCGTCTCCTGAGAGGCCGCACAGAACCGGCATTGTGTGACCTACAGACGGGTCGGTGACTTCTCTTATCAGTATTTGGGTCTTCCATTGTTTCCTCTGAGTGTAACCTCATTATAACGTCTGAGATGCTAATTACTGGTGTGAACAATGGTCTAGTCTCAGGGTCACCTGTGCACATGAAGGGTCAGACATCGGCTGATAGGACGTGACACCAGATCCTTCATCTACATCTCACATCAGCCCCCCATTACACTCATGGAGAGGACGCGCTCTGTGTATAGGAGGAGTCGGTGACACGTCCCGCGTCCTGGGGACGCATTTATCTCATCCGTTACTCATCCTCCATGAGATAAACCACAAACACCACGGGAGAGAGAACAGGAAGTTGGACATAATCTTATCAGTATTTGGGTCTTCCATTGTTTCCTCTGAGTGTAACCTCATTATAACGTCTGAGATGCTAATTACTGGTGTGAACAATGGTCTAGTCTCAGGGTCACCTGTGCACATGAAGGGTCAGACATTGGCTGATAGGACCGCTAACAACACGCGCGTGAAAAACGCAAAAACGCTAATTACTCCAAGGAAAAATGGAACAAAAACGCAGCCAAAAACATCAGTTTTTCACGCATTGCACCCTGACGTGAAACGCAACGCTAGTGTGGAAGGGGCCTGAGTGTGAAGACACACGTGGCGTTTTTAGTCCGTTTTTGGGCCGTTTTTAGTTGACATCTAACGCATGCGTTTTTGACCAGTTTGAATTAAGATAATTGGTCAAACCTGTCAAAAACGCATGCGTTTTCAAAAAACTAAAAACGGCCCAAAAATGCCACGTGTGTCTTCACCCTTAGGGACACTAAAGGAGAACCCCCTCCAAAGGAGAGAGGCCCTACCCGTGCCCAGCCTTTCATACTCCAGAGAGCGCACCTTCACCAGGTCACCCAGAATGTTCCTAACCACCTCATCCACCGGGAGGATTTTACGCTGCGTCGATACTAAGCACCGTGCGTTCCACGTGTGGTACCTGACCACTAGGCTAACTAGGAATAACGTGCAGCGGTCCCGGCCACCCAGGCCTCTGAATGCTCCATAGGCCCACTCTGCATAGGAGAGACCGGCCAACCCGGGCCAATGGATGGAAGCGCCCACCCGGTTGTACACCTCTGTGTTAAAGGGGAACTGAAGTAGGAAGTGGTCCATGCTCTCCAGCAGGCCAACGCACTCCTCCCGGGGACAACCCCTTTCCTCAGAGCTCCTACACTTCAGATTGTCCCTCACACACAGCTTTCCATGGAAGCAGCGCCAAGTCACGTCCCAAAACTTCAAGGGGATCCCGATAGAATTCAATAAACTCAAACCCACCCCCAGATCCCGACTTGGGCAATCCCTGAGGGCCAGAGGCTTCTGGAAATGGGTCAACAGAACCCTTTTGTCAAGGAGTTTCCTCTACATGGTCCTGATCTCCCACATTCCCAGACCCCACCGGCGAATCACCTTCAGAACCGGGGTAGCGTAAGCCGGAAGATGCCCATGCGGTGTACGGAGATCCTTCACTTGCCCTCCTGTCTCCCATTCCTGGAAGAAAGGCCGAAACCATCCCCTACAGGAGAATACCCACGGAGGAGCCCTCTCTTTCCAGAGGTTTGCTACATTGATCTTAAGAAAGGTATTCACTAGGAACACCACAGGGTTGACCATACACAACCCTCCTTGTCTCCTCGTGCGGTAAGTAACCTCCCTCTTGATTAGGTTCAGCCTATTCCCCCATAACAGCTGGAAGAACAGACTGTAGACCCGAGTCCAGAGGGGTTCTGGCAACATGCACACACTGCCCAGGTAAATCAGCAATGGGAGCAGGTAAGTTTTGATCAGATTAACCCTTTCTCTGAGGGTCAAAGACCAACCCTTCCACTGGTCCACCCTCTGAGCGGCGATCTTAAGCCTGCCGTCCCAGTTTTGCATGGGGTAATCCCCCTGGCCAAATTCGATGCCGAGAACTTTGGCAGAGTCCTGGGGCCCAGGAAGAGTGTCCGGGAGATCAAAGCCTGGATCCCCCTCTCCCAGCCAGAGACTCTCACACTTATCCCGGTTGATCTTGGACCCAGAAGCCTCTGAGTAGCGGTCAACCTCTGACATCACCCATTGCGCCTCCCCTCTCGAGGACACAAAAATGGTGACATCATCAGCGTACGCTACCACCCTTAGAGTGGCTTCCGGTGCCGCCTGGTCCATCCCGACTCCCACCAACGGCCCACGATCAACCCTCCTAAGGAATGGGTCAATCGCGAACACGTATAAAAGTGGGCTCAGAGGACAACCCTGGCGAACACCAGACCCGACCTCAAAAGAGCGGCCAATCCAACCGTTCACAAGCGGGAAACTCTCTGCCCCTGCATACAAAACTTTCAGCCAATTGACAAACTCCCCCGGCAGGCCATACCTCAGAAGGACAGACCAGAGGTACTCGTGGTCAACCCGATCAAACGCTTTTGCCTGATCCAAGGACAGCAAGTACCCCTTCCAGTTACCAGCCCTGCCCTGCTCCACTGCCTCCCGAACACAAAGCACAGCACTAAATGTACTGCGGCCTGGAACAGAGCAGTGCTGGGTCCCCGAAAGGAGCTGGGGCGCAAACTGCACTAGCCGATTAAACAGCACCTTTGCCAAAACCTTTCTGTCCGTATTGAGAAGCGCTATGGGACGCCAGTTCTCAATACGAGATCGGTCCTTACCCTTTGACAGAATGATCAGGGCAGACCTCCTCATTGACTTCGGCAGAGTGCCCGAGGAAAGACACTCATTATATACCTCAGTCAAGAGGGGAACCAAGGCGTCCTTAAAGGTCTTATAGAACTCAGATGTTAAGCCATCCGGACCTGGCGATTTCTTGAGGGCGAGCCCTTCAATCGCCAGGCTGACTTCCTCTTCCCTGATCATCTCTGTCAAAACATCAAGAGAGGGGTCTACTCCTGGCTCAGGGACAGTTTCAGCCAGAAAAGCCGATATCACATCCCGATCTAGATCCTTCCTGCCCAAGAGGTGCGAGTAGAAGGATCTGACGACCTCCAGAATCCCTGATCTGGACCTTTTCAGGGATCCCGTACTGTCAACCAGTCCCGTGACAACTTTAACATTCACTGACATCTTGCAGTTTCTGTAAGGGTCGGGCGAGCGGTATTTCCCGTAATCCCTCTCAAAAACCAAAGATGCGTGTCTATCGTACTGACACCTCTTCAGCAAGGATTTCACTCTGGAGATGTCCTCACGACTACCTCCAGTCGAGACGAGATGCTCGAGTTTCCTCCTCAGGCCCTGATACAGGCGGTACCTGTCCAGGCTCCTGAGGCTCGAGAGCTGGCGGAAGAATCTCGCCACCCTTTTCTTGAGCATCTCCCACCACTCTGACTTACTGCTACAAAGGCCCAGCAATGGTACCTGGCTCTGAA
Organism: Engystomops pustulosus; assembly: GCA_019512145.1. Taxonomy (NCBI): domain Eukaryota; kingdom Metazoa; phylum Chordata; class Amphibia; order Anura; family Leptodactylidae; genus Engystomops; species Engystomops pustulosus. Next base: position 1,927,977 of record CM033646.1, on the reverse strand, counting down.
GAAAGTCCTCAAAGGATTGTCTTATCTCTGCTTCTTCCAGGAGAGACGAATTGAGCTTCCAGTAGCCTCTTCCCATCCGGGGGGTCTCTGTAACATTCAGAGAAAACAAAATTAGACAGTGGTCGGAGAACTCCACCTCAACAACAGACACTGCTGAAGAAATGGCTCCCTCCTTTAAATAAAACCTGTCTATTCTAGACCTGCAGCTACCCCTATAATAGGTGAACCCTGCGTGGCCTGGGGTGTGCCGGATGTGGACATCCACCAGGCGAGCCTCACTGGCTATGCCAGCGATGGCGAACCTTTTGCAGACCGAGTGCCCAAGCTACAACCAAAATCCACTTATTTACCATGAAGTGCCAGCATGGCATTTTAAGTAGTAACTTGTTGCTACCTGTTCTTCAACATCATTCAATTGTATTGGCCCCCCTGAGGCAACCAATACAGTTGAAAGAAGGAGGATAAATTCAGACCATCATTGTAGCTTCTCTCCAGGAAGAATGGTGGGTCCAGCAGGATGACCTCCAAGACAATGCAGTTCTGTCAACACCTTCTCACTTTTCCTGCAGTTCCAAACAGCCAATGAAGTGTCACTTTAAAATAGCGCTGAGAGCAGCATCTTTTAAGTTGCTTGGGACTGCAGGAAGATTTGGTGGATTTAATCCTGTTTGGTGAAATTGGGGCAATGGCCTGAGTGCCCACAGAGAGGACCCCGAGTGCCACATCTGGCACCCGTGCCATAGGTTCGCCACCACTGGGCTATGCTATTAAGAGCGACGCTATCATAAGTCAGCTTGTCTCTGGAACCTCCCCTATCCTGGGACCTCGTGACAGCATTGAAGTCCCCTCCAAAGACCACCTGCCGACTTGTAAAAAGGTAGGGCTTGATCCTCATAAAGAGACACTTCCTGTCCCACTTGGACTGGGGACCATAGATGTTAATTAGGCGAAGTTCTTGTCCCTCCATGAGGACATCCAGGATCAGGCACCTCCCCATTTCTAACTCAATAACTCATCGGCATTCTACCGGTGCGGTAAAAAGGACCGCCACTCCGCTATACGGCTCGGCCGCAAGAGACCAATAGGAAGGCCCGTGTCTCCATTCCCTCTTAGCTTTAAACACGGCCGCCAAATCTGGCAGCCTGGTCTCCTGCAGGCTTCAACGCGGCCGAGAAAATCAAAGGCCCAAATAGCCGCATCAGACTTAATGCTGGCGACATTAATGGACGCCAGCGTCAACGGAGTGGGTGCCGCCATCATGAGTGATTTTTCAGGGATCCCGTACTGTCAACCAGTCCTGTGACAACTTTACCATTCACTGACATCTTGCAGTTTCTGTAAGGGTCGGGCGAGCGGTATTTCCCGTAATCCCTCTCAAAAACCAAAGATGCGTGTCTATCGTACTGACACCTCTTCAGCAAGGATTTCACTCTGGAGATGTCCTCACGACTACCTCCAGTCGAGACGAGATGCTCGAGTTTCCTCCTCAGGCCCTGATACAGGCGGTACCTGTCCAGGCTCCTGAGGCTCGAGAGCTGGCGGAAGAATCTCGCCACCCTTTTCTTGAGCATCTCCCACCACTCTGACTTACTGCTACAAAGGCCCAGCAATGGTACCTGGCTCTGAAGAAAGTCCTCAAAGGATTGTCTTATCTCTGCTTCTTCCAGGAGAGACGAATTGAGCTTCCAGTAGCCTCTTCCCATCCGGGGGGTCTCTGTAACATTCAGAGAAAACAAAATTAGACAGTGGTCGGAGAACTCCACCTCAACAATGGACACTGGTGAAGAAATGGCTTCCTCCTTTAAATAAAACCTGTCTATTCTAGACCTGCAGCTACCCCTATAATAGGTGAACCCCGCGTGGCCTGGGGTGTGCCGGATGTGGACATCCACCAGGCGAGCCTCACTAGCTATGCTATTAAGAGCGACGCTATCATAAGTCAGCTTGTCTCTGGAACCTCCCCTATCCTGGGACCTCGTGACAGCATTGAAGTCCCCTCCAAAGACCACCTGCCGACTTGTAAAAAGGTAGGGCTTGATCCTCATAAAGAGACACTTCCTGTCCCACTTGGACTGGGGACCATAGATGTTAATTAGGCGCAGTTCTTGTCCCTTCATGAGGACATCCAGGATCAGGCACCTCCCCATTTCTAACTCAATAACTCGTCGGCATTCTACCGGCGCGGTAAAAAGGACCGCCACTCCGCTATACGGCTCGGCCGCAAGAGACCAATCCCCCCATTACACTCATGGAGAGGACGCGCTCTGTGTATAGGAGGAGCCGGTGACACGTCCCGCGTCCTGGGGACGCATTTATCTCATCCGTTACTCATCCTCCATGAGATAAACCACAAACACCACGGGAGAGAGAACAGGAAGTATCTGTGAAGAGGCCTCCTGGGTAATATGCAAATCAGGACAGGAAGTTGTCACAGGAGCCTGATCACATGACCGGTTCCTGCAGAAAAGGCGGGAGATTCCTCTATTGAGTAGAGAGGGGCGGTAGGTTGGGAAGGAAGAGGGGGATGGGGCGGCCGGTGGGGGAGGAGGGGGATGGCACTGCTATATCAGGTTTTGGCAGAGAGTAGACACAGAGTAAACGCATCGGGGGATGGGACGAGCAGCGGGAGACAATCAGCATGGCAAGAAACAGAGACTCTATTAGTCGTTGTTCACACACATGTTGTGCTGTTCGTCCTGTTCCACTGCTTTCTCTTCTCTCATATTTGTCCTGAGTAATTTATCTTCTAGGTACAAGGTAAGTGATAAACTCTGCCCAAAATGTTTCCGAAAATTGGCTGAACTTTTCAAATAAATGACAATTCCCACGTACATCCCGGACTGGTATGAAATGCCCTTTCTAGAATTCCCTCTTTGATGTGTAATCTCATCCGTTTACCTGAAAGAAAATCACCAAAGTCATGTGACAGTGAGCAGAAAAGAGTCGTATTTACCAGAGATGAGTCAAGTTTAGAATCTGCGGGGAAGTGTTACTTCAAACGTCCCTCTTCACTCAGCCACAATCCAGTATTCTGTTATTTTATGCTTTCACACTCAGAAAAGTCTGGACACATATCGCTGATATTCAGCAAATTTCCCTGGTTCCTGCAGAGCATCACCACATTGATCAGTGCAATCAGGCCCCCCCGGGGCACTGTACCTCTGAGTGATTCGTTGTCCACGGGGTTGGGTAGTGTCTCCGGCCTCATGTACACCACTGAATTTTTGGCCTAGCACCCGGAGGTATCCTATTTTTTTGGCCATATTTGCGGCACGTCACTTCAAGAAGTGACCCGTTTTTAGGCGATGGGTGGTCCTGGAGTCCAGCACATGTTGCAGGACCTACGGCTCCCAGGGGTTTGCAGCACAGAGAAGTTTCTGAGGTCGCTGAAGAATGTATCACCCTGGTCCAGGGGGGTCCCGTGTTATGGGACAAACATGTGGGAGAGTTTTTGGTTCGGGGCAAAAAGGTGGTGCAGGAACGTCCTCACCAGACAGTATCACAGGGTCGGTGATCCCCGACCTCCAATATTTGGTCACCATTTGTGCCAGATCCATGCACTGGACATGTGAGGCCCAGTATTCATGCACCAGGCACAGGGATGGCACTCCCTGCATCACTGTGTTATTGGATGCAAGGATTCCCTTTGTTCTTATTACAAGAAGGGAATCCATGAATGACATATTCGAGTGATGCTTCGTGTGCCATCTGCAGCCGTGTGCCCAACCTATTACCTGTATGGTGCATCTCTCTTCTAACCTCTGCTTGGTACATGTTTCGAGGGTAGTCACCAAAGTTTTGATGGGTCACACCCGGTGGTGGAGGAAGAGGGCACAGGGAGTGATGGAGATGGCTCCCTCGTAGTGATGCGGGAACTGTGCCACAACCGCCATCAAAAAGGAGCACGAAGGGACGCCTGCCGCACCGTCCCCTTAGCTTGTTGGCTGAGAGAGAAATGTTAAACCGACTATGTAACCGCAGAAGACGTGCACTGCCGAGCGCTGATCTCTGGGCTCTCCATGAAGACGAGCGCGTGACGGGTATTCTAAAGCTCATCAAAATTAGAGGCACCTTGAGGGTGCAGTCACCTGTCGCGACTAACGCATGTGTATCAAAACATCCTGGTCTAAACCCAATAGAAAACGGACAAAGAAACCCACAAGAGTCACAGAACTGTGGAAGAGGCTGGAAGAAAAGTGGAGCAGATCCCAGCAGAGCCGAGTGACAGACTAGTGAGGTCCCTGTGGCCGGGGCTGAGGTCCCTGTGGCCGGGGCTGAGGTCCCTGTGGCCGGGGCTGAGGTCCCTGTGCCCGGAGCTGAGGTCCCTGTGCCCGGAGCTGAGGTCCCTTTGCCCGGAGCTGAGGTCCCTGTGGCCGGAGCTGAGGTCCCTTTGGCCGGGGCGGAGGTCCTGTGCTTTTCCAATTGATTGGTGACTGCTGGAACCTGCAGAAAATGTCATTATTATCTTTCTCTGTGCTCCAGTCATTGCTGTTCCCTAATTATCATCATTACACTGTTTGCAACATAAAGATTTTATGTTAATACTTTGGAAATTGTGTAAAACCCTGTTATAGTGGATGAGGACCCCTCACATATCCATCAAATGTTCATCAATAGAGATGGTTCCTGACTTTTTATCTCCAGTGTGTGTGTATATGAGATGGATAATGGATATGAGAAGGATTTACACACTCCATACACACTGGTAGGTGGATTAGATTGTCAGCCCCATTGGGGACAGGGATTGATGTGACAAGTTTTGTGCAGCGCTGCGTAATCTGTGTGCGCTATATAAATAATAATAATTTTCTCTACATTTTTAAACATGACAGGGAGAGCCATATACTATTTGATATACACCACTAGGTGGCGCCACCATGATATTCCTTACACGTACATATACAGGGGGAATCATTTCTATGGGAAGCAATAACATAATTGTAATAAGTTTCATTGTATCCATATCGCACAGCTATAGAATTATAATAACCAGAGCGGAGGGCGCTGGGATACGGAGAGACGGGCTGTGTCTGCTCGAATCCATCAGAGGATTTCTTTTTGTAGTCAATGGGGGCTGCAGCTTTGCATCCAGCTGCCACTTGGGGGCGCTCACAGCATGTCTATTTATTGCCTCCATGTTTATGACAAATATTTCTATTCCCCGCAAACTAAGACTATTCCATTATCATGTCTTCATCTGTGCATTGTGCTATTCCTCTGTTATCCCTCCTGAAAATATCACAACCGCATATGTTACCAGCAGAGGACGTGACACTGTCCTATCATCTCACAGCGATCGCATTTAAATAGGACACATCTCTTTAGCTGAAGGAGTGTTAATTCCCTGTCTTCATTTCCAGGAGGAATAACAGAGGGATGATATAGAAATGAGCCTAATTGCTGTTTCATGAAAAATACAAGTCAGGAGAGAAATTTTCTATAAATGAATACATATCTAGCTCCCCCTAGTGGTGGCACTGGGTTAATTTTATATCAGTCAGCACAGAGTTTCAGCGCTTGTCCACTATTATCCTCCATTAAAGACAATGTAGATTTTCTCTTCCATTTCTGTGCAGACCCCTGAATGGTCCTTCTAGTACAGGTCCTGAATATAGATAAAATATCATTCTATGGAACTTTTCATTATCGCTACATTTCTGTAGATCTTTATGTAGAAGGCAGAATACAATGTGCATCCAGATCCTATGCATAAGAGAGAAACAACCTGACGCCCTGAATATAAGAATCTACATTATATGTAACACAATGTAATATAATATTATACTCCGGGCTCGGTCCCTGTGGTGTGGAGTATAATAGCCGTATACCATTATATCTCATCACCCGCTAATAATAATATCACATTATTCTCCAGCGTGGAGAGATAAGCGGCAGGTAGCGCCGCGTGGAAGATGGATGGGTGTTTGTTCCAGAGTCTCCTATATTTACCATGTAATATGTGCAGCGCGTCTCCATCCTGCATGTAATTACATTGTGCCTATAGATATCACCTCCCAGGAGACGCCCTCTGACCCCCCCAACACATATATCCCCCCAGTAATAGGGTTATACTCAGAGGAGCCAAGCTCTATATACATCAGGACTGGAGAAGTCACCGGATGGAAAGCGGTGGAATTATATAATCAACAACTGAGAAGATGGATAGGAGATAGATAGATATGGGATAGATAAAAGATAGATAGATAGATGCAGTTGGTGCAGTTTAGGTGCAATGTTAGATTCAGACTCTTACGCGTCACCCTCCTACAAGCTCCTCTCTGCTTCTCTCCCGCAGCACAGCATGAGAATGACCCCCACAGCAGCACCCAGGTGTGTGACACCCTGCACCCAGTGACCACAGCAGTGGCTTCTCCTGGAGGGGATCCCCCAGTGCTGATCTTCTGCTGCCCGCCTCTAATTCTGCAAAGTATCCTCCTCAAACACCAGTGTGGTCATCCTGCTACAAGGGACACTTATCTGTACTTCCTGCAGCTCCTACACACTTCTCTTCTCTCCTGCTACACGGGGACACTTCTCTGTCCTGTCTGCAGCTCCCACTTCTCTTCTCTTCTGCTACACGGGGACACTTCTCTGTCCTGTCTGCAGCTCCTACACACTTCTCTTTTATCCTGCTACATGGGGACACTTCTCTGTCCTGTCTGCAGATCCCACACACTTCTCTTCTATCCAGCTACATAGGGACACTTCTCTGTCCTGTCTGCAGCTCCAACACACTTCTCTTCACCTTGCTACACGGGGACACTTCTGGTACTGTCTGCAGCTCCCACACACTTTCTTCTATCTGCTACACGGAACATTCTCTGTCCTGTCTGCAGCCCCCACACCCTTTCTTATTCCTGCTACACGGGGACACTTCTCGTTCTGTCTGCAGCTCTCCACACATTCTCTTCTTTATCCTGCACACGGGGACACTTTCTGTCTGTCTGCAGCTCCCACACACTCTCTTCCATCCTGCTACCTGGGACACTCTCTGTCCTGTCTGCAGCTCACCACACTCTCTCTATCTGTACACGGGGACATTCTCTGTCCTGTCCGCAGCTCCCACACACTTCTTCATCTGCTACACGGGGACACTTCTCTGTCCTGTCTGCAGGCCCCTACACTTTTCTTCTATCCGCCTACACAGGGACAACTTCTGTGTACGTCTGCAGCCCCACACACTTCCTTCTACCTGCTACAAGGCACTTCTTGTCCTGTCTGCAGCTCCACACACACTTCTCTTCTATCCTGCTACAGGGGACACTGTCTCTGTCCGTCTGGCAGTCCCCCACACCTTCTCTCTATCCTGCTACCGGACACTTCCTTGTCCTGTCTGCAGCTCCCACACACTTCTCTTTCTATCTGCTACACGGGAACTTCTCTGTCTGTCTGCAGCTCCCAACAATTCTTTCTATCCTGCTACAGGGACACTTCTGTCTGTCTGCAGCTCCCACACACTTCTCTTCTCATGAACCAGGGACAATTCTCTGTCCTGTTGCCAGCCCCACACTTCTCTTATCTGCTACACGGGGACTTCTCGTTCCTGTCTGCAGCTCCCACACACTTCCTTCTATCCTGCTACAGGGACACTTCTCGTCCTGTCCTGCAGCCACACACACTTCTTCTATCTGCTCACAGGACCTTCTCGTGTCTGTCTGCAGCTCCCACACACTTCTCTTCTATCCTGCTACATGGGGCACTTCTCTGTCCTGCTCTGAGCTGCAGTTTACGCCACCGTAATGCTGGAGTGTTTTTGTGCCTAAATGAACGAGTTGCTAATGAAAAATGACTATTAGTCGCAGCAAAACATCTGGATTGGTTGGATAAATTAAGGGGAAACATGGCTATTTTTGCTGCGCGGGTAGTTTGGTGTTTAGTCGCAAAACGGGCGCAAAAACAGTGCAACGGTATGACAAGGCGCAAAAACAGCAGAAAAAACAAGTGATAAATCTGTCCCATTGTGTAGACAGCTATGAGACAGATAGATTGATAGATATTTCGGCAAATGACAGTCATTACATGTCAGATTGTAGAGTCCAGGGGTATCAGTGTGTCTCCCCTCCTTCCTCCGGCTTATAATTCGGAGACCTCTTTCCATCAGCCAGTAATCATCCCATAGTCGCTCCCATAGGGAAACCATTTAAAGGGTCATTAGCATCACTGAATGTCTTTAAGGCAATGTGATTGTTACACGTGTCCCAATCCCGGCGAGGGATCAGGATAAATATGTCCGTCCAGTGTAACATTAAGAATCAATTTGTGCCGCGGATAATGGATGAGGCTGGAAAGTCTATTGCGCCCATTATTCCATTATGGGTGACATAGACGGTGGAAAATTCTGCTCTACAACATCCACTATGATGAGACTATACTGGCTGAAGACCCCCCCTGCTATGCCCTAAAGACCCCCCTGCTGTGATAGACCCATCTCAATGTATGTGATCATTTCCAGGAGGAATAACAGAGCACACACGCAATGAGGATGTGAGATAATATCATTCCGAATTATTTATCTTTTGGGAAATAGGTTCTACATGATGTCCACATACACATTGATAATGTTTATCTTACTATTAATGTCTTCAGGTCCCTCCGTTAATCCTCCAGAAAATATAGAAGAACTTGGCAGCTGGGAGTTATCCATTAGTAGTGTGTCCTTACATATTCTGACACTGTACAATTAGTGCTGAGACTAATGGGACTAATAAGTTCATGGACATGTCTCCAACAACCTGTCAATTTATTCTCATATTCCCTAGAGGAATAACAGAGGAATAGCACAATGTAGAGTTATAAGAAAACAAAGATGCAGAATTGTGATTTTATAGGGAGCACATATCAGAGGTAATATAACAGGGCATATCTACCCTAAATCTACATGTTCCTCTGTTATTCCTCCAGATAATATAAGTTAACAGCTGGAAGGTAACAGGGGTGTGACACATTTTTACATTGTCCAATCAGTGCTGACGGTGAGACTGTGAAGTGATGCGCTCCAAATTTGGTAACATCCAGGTGTAAATTTATTAATATATTTTCTGGAAGAATAACAGAGGAGAGGCACCGTGTAGAGTCCTATGGAAAAATGATCCATCCTATTTATACTGTGGTCAGGAGAGGATCCACATGACAGGGGTTTACCTTTAGAGACAACCCTGTTAACCTTATATCGACATGCCCCTCTGTTACTCCTCCAGGAAATGTATGAATAATTTGACAGCTGAGAGGTATCAATCAGGGGCGTGTCCTTCCAAATTTTCAAGTTGTCCAATCAGTGTTGGACGGCTGTGCAGCAACGCACTCCCAACTGGTAACAATGTCAATTGAACCATTAAATTTCCCAGAGGAATAACAGAGGGACGACACAATGTTGCCATAGATGGAAATATGATCCAGAATTTTTATTTTGAGGGTAACATGTATCAGATTAGTGACAGGTCCTCTATGATCAGATCACAGACCTGCAGCGCCCGCGTATCACAGCGCAGTGTTTGTTACGTTGTGGATCACAACAACCCTGCAAATATGGAAAAACCACGGAGGACGCGCAATAAAATTAATTTAACTTTTTATGGTAACCCGTTATGTTTAATGGTGTGCGCTGCTTATTATCACAGTGAATAGTCTCATCCTCATAAACTCGGGACGGCGACATTGCTGAGAGGTGAAATCAGGAGATCTGTGCAAAACGTATATCTGGCTGCAAATATACAGGGGGGGGGGGTCTCCTGTGTTCAGTCATAGGACACATCCCTCTAATAAAGCAGGACAGAGATAGAAAGATGTTTATTTCTTCCATGAACAGCGCCACATGTGCCTTCTGGTTGTGTGCGGTATTGCATCTCAGCTTCACATTAATCTAAACCATAGGCACGTGTTGGTTCTGTTTCTGGGAAGAGCTTCCATGCTGTTCTAATCCTGAACAACCCCTTTAAATCCTATCATTCACTTCATTGTTAACAAAGTGGATATTAATAACTTGAGAGCCCTCAGCCACCACTAGGGGGAGCTGAATTAATATTTATCTCGCTACATTCATTCAATGTAATCTCTATGGGGCAGATTTACTTACCCGGTCCCGGTTGCGATCCAGCGGTGCGTTCTTCGTTGAGGATTCGGGTCTTCCGGCGATTCACTAAGGTAGTGCGCCCAATGTCCACCAGGTGTCGCTGCTGCGCTGAAGTCCGTCGGAGTTCACTGGAGTTCACCATCCATTGCTTGGTGCAGGCCACGCCCCCGATTTCCGTTGCGTGCATGACGGTGCCGATGCGCCACAATCCAATCTCATGCACCAAAAAAAACGGTGCAATTCGGCGCAAAACCGGTAATTTTCAGGAAACGCGACCCCTATGAGTTTGTGTCTAGATGTAAAATCTTAAAGGGACCCCCCACAACTACTAGTAAGGTCTTACATTGATGCCTTAAATAAAAGGAATGTGATCTGTTTTCTGTGGTTAGAATCATAGCCCCCCATTAAAGGGGTTGTCTGGAGGTGAAAAAAATATAACTGCATTTTTCCAAAAACAGCTGATCCTGGTTGGTGCCGGTTTTGCAGCTCAGCTGTATAGAGATGGATGGAGCTTAGCTGCAGTACCAAGCGCTACCCACCGGACAGGTGTGGAGCTGTTTTAAGAGAAAAAAAAACATATTTTTCAACTTCCAGACAACCCCTTTAAAATCCATGTCAACTAGTTTATCGAAGCACATCTGGTTCCATAAACCTCTGACTATCTACCATATACTTATTATATATTACCTCTAATGGGGGATATATGTCACCTATACACCCAAAAATGTCCTCTGTACTGGTGTTGTCCTTCTCAGACCATCCCCATTAAGTTATTTTCCCATGATCCAAACAATCAGATCATTTTGTTAAGAGACGACTCTTCTAGCTGGAGACTTTCCCTACAGCGGCCACTTCAGGTGAAATGTGGTATTACACGTCAGGTTCTTAGCTGAATGGGTCAGGTCCTGCAGAGCTGAAGCTGCTGTTACAGTGTGTTTCTTTATAGTACTCGATACAATGTCCCAATATGACACATAAGGGTTATCTTACTAAGAACTCACTATTACCCTTATATCTACTAGTCACCAGTTTGACTTTTTTACGTATAATCTTAGTCATCGCCGCTTTTATCCGTCTGTTTTTCCCTGCACATCCTTGGATATTTTCCATCCTTGGCATTTCTTACTGTAAAACTGGCAGAGGAGGAGAAAGACATTGAAGGAGAATAGAAAGACATCGAAACCATGATCTCTGTCCCTTCTTTATGAAGATTTATGAGGATTTACAGAGATTGTCCTTATCCGGGCGCCTCCAACATGGAAGTAACAGGAACAGCTAGAGGAGACAACCTACCACAGCAGGGCACCAGAACTAGTGACAGGTATGGACCTAGCACCCACTTCCATATAGACACAACTTCAAGAAGAAATCTTACTGAATCATTCTACATGTTTATTATACACTAGTCCCAAATTACAATCCGTATCTATACCCAGAGAGGCCCACTCACTATTCTGCTGCGGTGCAGGCAATGTGTACCATACATGACATACTTATCCGTACTGATCTGAGTTAAATCCTGCTCTTATACTTCAGAGCTTGCACTAATATTTTGATTGGCAGTCCCGTGTACAATACAGGACATACTTATCCTAGTCTGATTCCTGAGTTACATCCTGTATTCTACGCCAGAGCTGCCACTCACTATTCTCGTAGCTGGTGCAGTCCTGTGTCACATCCATGAACATTACATTTCCTGTACGATCCTGAGTTACCTCGTATTATACTCCACGAAGCTGCCCACTCACATTCTGCTGCGGCAGTTGCAGCATGTGTATCCATGACATACTTTATACTAGTATGATCTAGGTTACATCCTGTATTATACCCCCAGCCGCACTCCTATTCTGCTGCTGGTGCCAGTCACTGTTGTACCATACATGACATCTATCCTGTACTGATCCTGAGTTACATCCTGTATTATACTCCAGAGCTGCACTCACTATTCTGCTGCTGGTGCAGTCACTGTGTACATACATGACATTACTTATCCTGTACTGATCCTGAGTTACATCCTGTATTATAGACTAGAGCTGCACTCACTATTTTATTTATGTAGATGCTTCAAATGAATAAATAATTCTGTAAAACTAATATTTCCAAGGATGTTTTCCTGTTTTTCCGTGGAAGATTCTGGTAAATGATATTTATTAATACTTTCATATCAGGTATCAGTTTAATATCCGGCAGGCTGTAGGCGTCCTCCTCCTATGTGTTGCAGCATGTACATTATCCTGGTGTTTTCCTCCTGTTTCTTTGGCGGTGCAGTATATCAGATCTGCAGAGCATTACCCTATCTGTGTCTCCATCTGTGCTCCCGATCCCTCTAAATATTTATTATGATCCGCCCTGTGGGGAATGTGCATGGCTGGGATACCTGCGCGCCGCACTATGCAGCTGTATAATCTCCGGCTTTTGGCTGTGTATGATTTTATTAACTGGTTTATGACACAGATTTATAGTTTATAGGACTGCAGAACACAGCGGGCTTTATATGGTAGAACAGCAATGCGCCCCATGTCCCTGCAGCTTCGGGTGTTGTCATCAATACCCAAAAAAAGGAATATGGGGGTCATTAGATCGGGAAGTGACATCGCTGATGGAGGGGTTCTGATCGGTCGATCATTGAGTTATGTAAAAAACCTTATATAAAAATATGTTCCCTATATAAGTGTCTATGGGTATCCTAATGCAATATCTAAAATGGCCACTAGTTGGCAGTGAATGAAACTTAATGGAAATATGTCCGCAAAATGATACATATAACAATTTACTATGCTACGGCATTGTCTATTCATTTAAGGATTTTTGGGATTTAAACAAAAACATTTTGGGAAATGAAAACAATATAGAATAATTTTGAAATAAAAACTACTTTTGGCCACTATAAGGAGCATCATGTAAATACTGTATCACTGCAAGGCATAGATCATAGCAACTTTGCTGTTGCCATGATAGGGAAAATGTCCTGCTCTTGTTCTCCTGAAAGTAGGAGAACAAATTTTGCAAACCAAGGCACAATTGCCACAATTATCTGGATAGTGTGACCTCCTGTTCTTACTCTCCATTAGGTTATGTTCTGTGAGTTGGAGCTCCCTCTAGTGACTGACATTGATTAGATAATTTGTAACGCCCCAAAAATATGAATAAGGTGATCACTAGGATATACAATGGGGCACATGTATCATAAGTCCTGCTTTATTCATCCGATGTATCTTAGCGGTTTTTCCTTATTGATAAATGTGGCATTTGGTCTTTTGTGAATTTGCTACATTTTAAAAACAAAAGTGGCAAAATTCTCCAAATCAGCTCTGCATTCTACGCTTAGTCAGGGTCAGCTGTAGATTTGCGCCAAAATGTGCAACTTTTTTTTTAAACAACTTGCAACTTTCTCATCTGGATTCAAGTGATACCTCAAAAATTAAAGAAAGAGGCAAACCAAAAGTTTGATACATGTGCCCCAATAACTTAACAATCATTGAGAGTCTGACTTTAGAGAAGCAAGTGCTGAGAATACTTGGCTGGGGTCTGACTTCTATGCCCCCCCATTCATCCTGAAATTAAAGCGACCACTAAAATGTGCCATCACTTTATGACCGATGGGGTCCTTAAAAGAGTCGGTGACCATTTGGGTAGTTTGAGTGGTCTTAAAATGTACTGACTCCGCAAATATATAATAAATTATAAAAATTATAAAATGTCCTTTAAGTGTCTGTTCTATTCCTGATCTAAGGATTTACGCCAGGGGTGGGAAATGAAGCAATGTAGAAACACCATATGTGGACAGATGGTGAAATTATCTTGATGACATGGTCCCTGGCCCGACACATCTATTCAAAGGATTCCCCGACCCAACACATCTATTCAAAGGATTCCCCGACCCCAACACATCTATTCAGAGGATTCCCCGACCCGACACATCTATTCAAAGGATTCCCCGACCCCAACACATCTATTCAAAGGATTCCCCAACCCCAACACATCTATTCAAAGGATTCCCCGACCCAACACATCTATTCAGAGGATTCCCCGACCCCAACACATCTATTCAGAGGATTCCCCGACCCCAACACATCTATTCAGAGGATTCCCTGCCTAGTGTCTTCTCTGAGGATTCCCCTTCATAGGAGTCTGTAGAACAGCAGAAGTCATGGGCCCAGGTTGATCATTAGTAAGGCAAATTGCGGATTGCTCCAGATTTTTGAAGACAGGGACCCACCCTGGAAGTGCCAATTACGCTTAAACTGGGTGCACCAGGGTTTTTTGGTGCACTCAGTTTAATGGGTGTGCACCACCATTAGGTCAGACTTTCAACATAAATGTGGCGCCTGGTGTGAATCAGCACCAAAACACCCCTTTAGCTGCAGAGTTTTGTGTTGCGGCGATCACAGTGCAGCCAAGTCACCAAACTGGAGCAAACACATCATAAATACATGTGTAACCAGTTTAGAGCAGCCAGTTTTATACATGGGGGCCACTCAGTATCACAGAAACTCGATATTGAACCGTTCTGAGTATGAAAGTATTGAACAAGTACAGAGATTTCGATAAATCGTGCAACCCTAGTCAGGACACAGGGTGGAGCAGGAGAGGACCTGGGAGCAGTGAGGACACAGAGAGAAGCGGCAGGAGAAGACCCGGGAGCAGTGAGGACATAAAGTAGAGCAACAGGAGAAGACCCGGGAGCAGTGAGGACATAAAGTAGAACAACAGGAGAAGACCCGGGAGCAGTGAGGACTTCACAGCTGTACTCACGGCTACCCGGCCTCCTGCAGCAGTGAACGATTCCATCGGTTATGGAAGTTCTCATAAGGCTCGGCAGGGTGTGGAATGCAATTCAAGGCTAGGCTGGCTGCATATGGGCGGTTTCAGGTTGTACATCCTCTTTTAGGGTTTTAGTTGAGATGAATGTGGCTGCACTTTATGTACATGCTCAGTAGTAAAGCTCCTTCCCTACAGACCAGAGGAATAAGGCAATGGGAACGCTGCATTTATCTTAGCACTGGTAGAGCGACCAAGAAAACAGGACTGTGGAGTTGGTGGCCATTATTGTAAAATTAAAGTCAGAATCATAGTTGGAGTCGGAAGTTTGGATTAACGACTCCACAGTTCGGGTCCCAATTCTGGTACCCCCTCCAATCCTGAAAAGGAAAGGTTCACTACAAAGTTATTCAATAATCAATGGGGTCTGATATCCCGAGAATGAAGGGGCTACTAAAATAAGCTATCACTTTATGATTAATGGGGGTCTTAAAAATAACACCCGAACAATCCTGAGAATGCAGGGGCTACTAGCCCATGTCATTATTTTAAGATTGGTTGGGTCTGACCTTAGAGACCACCACCAATCCTTGAAATGAAAAGGCCATTACTAGAATACACCAGCAATGTATGATGATGGGGGTCCAATCTCTAGAGCCCACCAACCCTGAGACTAAAGGATACATTGGGATATCACTATGACCTGTGTGTGTCTGACCCCTAGGACCCTTAACTGTTGATTATTAGAATGAAGTTAGCACTGGAATATGCCATCAGTTTATGATATGTAGGGGGGGGGGATCCCCGGGACCCCATTAAATCTGCATATAAAGAGGGTGACCCCTTAAATGCTGCTTTATGTGTTTGTTGCACTATGGAGATTATAAGAACAGGGTCCTATGTAAGTAGTAGGGAGTTCCCCACTCCCCATTACATCAGTTTAATTTCCCTGGTGATCTAGGCTAGAGAAGGGGTGAATAGTAAATTCAGGGGGTCCCGTTGTTCGGGGACGTCATAGCAGGTGGGGCCATAGGGCAATTACTCAATTTGCTACTTGCTGAAACTGATGTTACAAATGTATCTAGAGGAATAGATTTGCTAGTGGGGGAGTATCTGCTCCCTGCTCCTGCGGCGCTGTCTGCACAATCGCGACGGATCAATAGACGTTACAGCTTATTGCTTGGAAACCTGAGGATTGTCTCCACCATTCATGGATATAGCAGGTAGGAGACAAATCGATCGTGTGAGCTTATAATTCTATTGTGGAGTGAATGCCTCCGCTCACACGCCGGTTCTAGCCCCGCATCGCACATTGCAGGATCGCTCTCTTGCCTTTATGCTTGAATTTCTGGAATTTTTTCATAAAAGACTGAATCAATGAGACTTGGCATAATATACAAAATTGTGGATATAAAGTATATACATATATAGTAAATAGCCATTAAAGGGATCATCTCCCCAGAGACCATGGCCAGACAATACACAATAGTCATTCAGATTAATGGACATCTATGGACAACTCAAGTCAGGAGGTCTCTATTCTTGCTCTTAGAGTATTTAACATTATCTCAGGGGCCTCCCCGGTTTTTACCCTTTAACCCCAGAAAGAGATTCAGACTTTGTTGCATGGAGATCACCAGGTCACTACCTCTTGGAGTAGTCTCATGTCCTGTAGGTAGCAGCTGACCCAAGGAATAAGTTGAGGTCAGAAGCAGGCAGAGTTCATGCACATACAGTGGGTTGCAAAAGTATTCATACATCTTGAAATTTTTCTCATTTTAAATTGTTAATGTATTTTATGTAATAAAGCAACATAAAGCAACAAGTATATCTGAAGTATAAAGAAAACCATACATGCTGTTCTAAATGAAAACTCCAGTGTGCACATTTATACAGCTCTCCCGTTCTCTGATACCACTAAATTAGATCCAATTGTCCAAATTTATCAAAACCTGTGCAGTCTGTACAAGGTGCAGTTGCCTGTGGAGTGTGCAGGGGGCGCCAGATTCATCAAAACTGGTGCATGGTCTTCATAATTCTGGAGCTCCCTACACTGCTCCAGAAGTGGGCACCATATTTTTTGGGTGCACTTTGCTCAGTCTGTAGAATTGCATCGCACATCATCAATAAATGTGCCGCAAACTCCAACTAAGCAGTAACAGCCCCTTTTGGTGCACAATTTTTTGTCTTTTTGGACACAAGTGCAGCCGCGACACAAAACTGGCGCAGACACTTTATAAATACGTGTACACGCGGTTTGCACGTTCGTTCTAGTGCAATGTCAGACAGAAAACTGGCGCAAACACTTTAATAAATGTGGTCCAATGTGTCCAAGTGCCATTAGATGTCACCTTATTCGTAAAAAGAGAAGGTCATTTATCCGCAGAATAACTACGGATGTTTTATGAAGGTCTCAGAGGTTTGTTACAGAACAATAGTGAACAAACAGCATCATGTAAACCAAGGAACACACTGCACAGCTCTGGGTTAATGTTGTGGTAAAGTCTATTGCAGGATTCGGTCTTAAAAACCCTTCAATATAATACTTCAAACAAATAGCGATAGATGGGAACAAGTAACTGAGCACTAGACCTTCAACCATCCATCCACAGGTCAGGGCTGGTGTCACAGGGGCCACGCCGGGGAATACAAGTTGTAAGGTTAACGTGGCCAGGAAAACCGAAACTGGAAACAAAATAGTCCACAAAATTTAAGTTCTCATGCACCTTCACCTGGACACGCTACTTTTAATGAGTCACTGGAGGTGGTCTATGGGCTTCACATGTGCCGCCCCTTTAAGAGGCAGGCAGTGCCTGTATGGGCTCCCTATGTGTGCACTGGAAAGCAGTGGAAGAGGAAGGATACGGACAGGACAGAACCGATGGAATGATAGACCTATGCCCTGACTATAGACTGATGGGCTTAGAAAAACCTTCTGTTCTGCTGCAGAGGGTGAGGCTCCTGCTGCAGCCAGTTGTCTTCAACCAGAGACCGGACATTAAAGAGAAGGAGATGGACTCGGGTTATCTCCCGGAAAGCACAGAGAATGTTTCTTTATAGGATCCAAGAAAATGAAGGCTGGGATATTTTGGGTGAATCGTCTTTTTTCATGCAGGACCTGCAGATTACAGACAGTGCAAGGGATAAGTAGAAGATTCTAAATAAACTTTTTGGGGACCAAGACTTCTAGGGGCCCATGGCCATGCAAACCACTCACCAGGTGTAATAGTGCCCTGTAGAGATAATCAAGAGAGGGAATATCAAGTCCTGAAAGAGCCCTTACAGGACCTATGAAGGTCCTCCAAAGGTCCTTCAACTGAAAATAGACAGAAGGAACCATCAACTTTCCAAGAAACCTGAAAAAAATTAGACTTGAAAGGGTCCTTCATTTCTATATGTCCCAGCAGGGGCTTAACTTTAGGGGGTGCAGAGGTTGTGGTTGCACCTGGGCCCAAGAGGCTTAGGGGGCCCTTATAGTGTCACTTTCCCATATGAGTAGACTATTACTATAAACCATACATTATAGTCGGGGGCCTGGCACAGACTTTGCACTGGGGCCCATCAGCTTCTAGTTACGCCACTGCCTCCCAGGATGTGATTGTTTCGGAGTAATTACTCAAGTCCTCCGCAACGTTCTTCATTGTCTCCAGTTTCTATCATCTCACGACTGCCGAGCAATTCCGACCAATTACACTTCTCATTCCCCGGAGGTTTTTAATTAATGGATTAATATTAATTATAAGGAATGTTTCATGTGTTTTCATTTAAGTCTGCAGAAGAGAAACAATGGAAACAATGTTGTGGTAGATTTTATTGTTTTTTTTTTTTCTTTTAAAGCTGTAGCAACTTATTTTTAACACTTACCAATGTCATTGGCTGTGCTGTAGGGTTACAGGGAACCTGTCACCAGATTTTACACCATTATATTAGCAGCCCCCTATGGTCGGGGATGAAATGTCCTTTGTAGAATACTTTCTTTTATGTGAAATTTCTCCTATTTACCTATGAAAAAAATCTCCAAATAGATGTGACATTAAGCAGAGAAGAGTCATATTTTACATGAGATGAGTCAACTTTAGAGGCTGCAGGGGGAGTATGACTTAGACACCAATATATTTGGTTCTATAGCACCTAGAAACATCTGCTGGTGTCATATTAAAGATAACAATCTCATCTTTCAGATTGCAAATAACCAGAGATACAGACAGACATAGGCATTAACTGGATCTTTATCTGCAGCTCACATTTCCAGATATAACTTTAACTGTCTCTATCTCCAGTTCTGTAGATCGCAGAACCATAAGCCTGATGTCATCTGTAAGATGAGATTCTTATCTTTAATATTATACAAAAAGATTGCAGGTGTTACTATAGAACCAAAGATAGGGATATCTGAAGGACTGAAGTGACCGCTCCTCTGCAGCCTCTGAAAGTGAGTCATCTAAGGCAAACATGGTTCTTCATTGTTCATTGTCAGTGTCAGTGTAGAAAGGACATTTCATTCCCTACCTGTAGTTTAATGGGGTAAAATCTGTCCCTTTTCAGAGGTTTTATAGGTATCTATACTACCAATGACCTATCCATAGGAAAAGGTAGTAGGTCGTAGGTTCAGCTACACTCTGAACTCTGCTGCACAGCCACAGCTCTGCTTCATTACAGCATCATAGCAGTCATCACTACTTGCACTGTGGGATTTTTTGCTAAGCCAACTGCTTCATCAAACTCTTCAGCAAAGGAATTTACTTCTTCGCTGCTGCCATCTGCTTGTGACCTTATTGGACACATTTACTTACCCGTCCCGTCGCAATCTCCGCCGTGCGTTGTCCGACGAGGATTCGGGTCTTCCGCCATTAAGATCGTGCATCCAATTTTCTACCCCCGCTGAGATCCGCCTGAGTTCAGCATCTTCTTCCTGGTGCATGTAAGTGCTGATCCTGCGACACTATTTGCTTCTTAAATTCCGTGGTTTGTCCGAATCCGTCAGGTTGTCCGAGGGCCACGCCCCCGGATTTCTGTTGCATGCAAGCTGGCGCTGATGCTCCACAATCCGATCGCGTGCGCCAAAAACCCGGGGCTATTTGGCACAAAACGGAAATAATCGCGAAACCCGACGAGAGTGCGGCGTTCGGACCCTTAGTAAATGAGCCCCAATGAATGTGCTCATGTTCACCCTGCTGACTCTGTCCCAGTCTACACAGCTAAGCAGAATATGATCAGCAGCAGTGAAAAAATAAGTGTCTGCCTGCTGTTAATTCTTTAATTGCCTATTACACATTAAGCTCTTTCCCCTGATGACAGGTTGATGAAACAAAATCTGAATATTTTTCACATAAAAAAATTTTTTAATAATTTTTTTTTACTAATAATTTTGTTAAACCTTCAGAGCTAAGTAACTGATGTCTTCCACAATCGTCTCCTAGGAAATTAGGAATCTGTCTTTTGTTATTGTGTGTGTGACTGAGATACTAAATTCCTAAGGAAAAAAAAAAAACATTTTAGGGGTCCTTAAAATCATAAAAATAGAATATGTGTTCTTCACTTTGTAAAATCTTAAGTCACGTCTCTCTAATATGGTGTTACAAGTATCCGTAGAAGAACCCGGAGCAACTGCTCAGTTTCCCCACAGCGCCCCTGCAGGGGGAATGGAGTATTGTATGCTAGATTATGTATATTTATACACAATTTTGGTCTCCTTTGTGCTAAAGATATAATCTAAAACTATAGTGTATATCGCTTTGGTTCCTGCTCAGATGAAGCCTCATTAGCATAATTTTGTCTGGATTGGACGTACGTGTATATATTTAAGGAAGTGCCGTTTTAGCTGGAGAAAATTCCGAATTTCTGCCCAAATTTTCTCCAATAGCGTGAACCTTCCAAATGCCAGCATCCAAAAGATTGTTATCCTCGTCCACCCCCTCCTACGAATGACTATGCAACATCGCAACGCCGTTTCCATGGATACGGGTCGTTCTTCTACTCTTCTAATATCGAAGGCAAGAATTTAAAGATATTTACTACTGCCTCAGGGGAAAGAAGATATTAACGTGCCAGGATGCCGAAGCGGCTTGTAAAACTTCGACAGAGAGGTGTTAACACTTTAGGGTGTTCCCGGGGCCGGTGGTTTTTGGGGTTGGGAATATTCCACGGATGAGATGCATTAATGGTGTCATGTAGTGATGGATTGCCGGTCTGGCTTCTCATTACATTGTAATTGTGTCTGGGCAGGAGCTGGACTCCAGGGGATATGTTGTTCCTGGGCAAATGACTTGATACATTGATGGATCTAATGATAATGGAGCCTTCTACATGGGATCTGTCTCCATTAATAATAATAATTCTATATTTATATAGCGCACACAGATTACGCAGCGCTGCACAAGGCATGACAAATTTGTTCCTATCCCCAAAGGGGCTCACAATCTTATCAACCTACCAGTATGTTCTGGAGTGTGGGAGGAAACCAGAGGACCCGGAGGGAACCCACACAAACACGGAGAGAACATATAAACTCTTTGCTGATGTTGACCTGGGTGGGACTAGAACCCAGGACTCCAGCACTGCAAGGCAGAAGTGCTAACCACTGAGCCACCTTGCCGCCCCATTGTATCATCTCCTTATAATCCTGTGTTCTCATGGCGCTGTTCCGACTATAGAAAGTCACAACTCACAATTTACTGTATACAGGTAACATTATGGCTGGAATCTACATGTGAAAGAATAATAAAGATGCTTTTGGTAATACCAGATCCAACCTATAACCACGGGTGGTGCTGTTGTTGTTGTAGTGTTGTGTTCTCCCTCACCTATATAGTTGTTAGATTCTAAGTTTCCTATAGAACCTGATCACCGCTGTGCGCCATCTGCTGTCTATAAATGGTAATTGCAGCTGTATAATATCTGCCTGAAAGGAATATTGTTAGGTTGACCAGTGGGATGTCTTGTTTATAACAAATCTCTTACAAAGCTCCTGGTTGGATAACCCCAGAACTGACCACTCCCAAGGGAAGTTTTTATAAACCTTTGGGGTTTTGCTGGTCCAGAGAGTGATGAAGCACAGTACTTGTCACCGCATGACCTGAAGCCATGAGGCGTCTGCAGGGCTACCTACCAAACCCGGCCTAAAACTCGGCTGCTTAAGCAACCACTCATCTCTTTTTATAGACAGTACAATGTCTCAGTGGTTAGCACTACAGCCTTGCAGCGCTGGGGTCCTGGGTTAAAGTTCCATTCAGCTCAACATCTGCAAAGAGTTTGTTTGTTCTCTCCGTGTTTGTGTGGGTTTCTGCCGGGTCCTCCGGTTTCCTCCCACACTCCAAAACATACTAGTAGGTTGATTAGATTGTGACCCCCATTGGGGACAGGGACTGATTTGGCAATCTGTGTGTGCAAAATGCATAAAGGAATTGTTATTATTATCTCCAGCCTGAAGCTACCTATAACAGGCTGGACCAGGAAAGCTGTTCTCTTCTGCTGTTGCCTGCTTCTGGAATAAAGGAACTGTAGGTTTATGGTTGACCTCTCTCTTCTCCATGTGATCCCTGCCACAAGCTGCTAACATCAATGGTGCCTCATTTACCATCTGGCCAGGGATCCTACATCGGGAGGGCCCCAGGAAGAACTATCATCCATCCACAGCATCTCCCTCCCTTTTCTTGCAATCTACCTGCTGGATACCTGCCCTGCGTGGACGAGGCTTGTTCTTCCGGTACCCATCGACCATGACCCAGATGAGTGCTAGTCCACGCTCAGCCAGCCACTCAGGTACCAGGTTACCAATAGGTGATGTCATGTCATAGTTGCTTACCCATTAGTGAAGAAAACAGATAGGAGAGCGGCAGTGCAACCCCTTAGGTGTTCCGCTCAGAGTTGTAACATATGCTCCTGGAGGGGACCCTGCGTCTTGTATGGGAAGGGGTCAATGGTCCCAGTCAATGTAGGTGGTGCTCAATCCAACAAAGTGATGCAGGGGTGAATGTACAATGGAAGAAGTAGGATGGCACTCACCAAGGTTCACTGACGATCCTTAGACCATGTAGCAAAAACGAGTGACTTTATTAGGCATCAAGGTGCATACTATGGGGAGGGAGGGAAGATGTTCCTCCTGCGGTGCAGACTGGAACAACGGCCGTTTCGCGCTACATGCGCTTCTTCTGGCTCACGTCATTAGTGATGCCATATCGCATCAGCTTAACCCCTTGTGATGTCATGTTACAGCAGCTTACCGACTGGTGATGTAATTTCACAACAGTTTACACATTAGTGTATGTCATGGTACAGCAGCTTACACATTAGTGATGTTAGGATAGAGCAGCTTACACATTAGTAATGTCATGGTACAGCAGCTTACACATTAGTGATGTCACGATAGAGCAGTTTACACATTAGTGATGTCATGATAGAGCAGTTTACCTTACAGGTATTACAGTAACTTTCTTGGCTGAATATGAGGTCAGTAGCTTCCCAGGCAGAAACATAGTTGTGATGCCTCAGCAGATTACATGAGTATAACCCACCTGTGATGTCACAGTAGCTCATTTGAGTGATGTCACCACATGTTCCTAGATAGAAGCACAGTTGTGACGTCACAGAAGCTTAAAACCCATTAGTGATGTCACGGCACAGCGGATGACTTTACAGAGATACTTCACAGTTGTGATGTCTCGGTAGTTTTCCTGGATGAGTGATGTCACAGTAGCTATTGAGACAGAAATACAGCTGTGATGTCACAGACCTGTACCTGGGTGACATCACAGTTGCACACTTGAGTGATACTTGCATGTGACCTCACAGAAGCTCAGTTGTGATGTCACCACATGTTCCTAGACAGAAGCACAGTTGTGATGTCACGCCCTCTTACCTAAGTAATACCACTTGTGATGTCACAGCGGCGTTCCTGTCACCATAATAGCTTTCCTGACTTACGCCTCCTGTATTTTTCCAATAGTTTTTGCCGGTGAATCTCCCCGGAAAGAACCGTAATATCACAGATAGAGGGCAAAAACATGTGCAACTATAGTTCCTTGTGATTCTATATGTGTCCCTTTACATCCATCAAGCAGCGCCCCAAATCTCTGCATTCGGGACTCCTGGGACCATCCGAAGCCTTGATCACAGTCATATATTGGCTTTTAGTTCTTGAAGTAAACAGACGAGTTGAAGAGACTTTGAAACATAGATAAAATCACTCAGAGCGACCACAAATCAGCATCCGGCGTTATTCTATGAGAATCGGAGTGCGCTAAAGTGGATGTGCACAAATCAGCACACGGCGTCTCCGCTGATATCCAGGTCATGATAAACTTGCTAATACTTGTACAATGCAAGAAAAGTTACTGAGTGCATAATTGTATCTTATAGCAGCCATGTCCATGGGCTGTGACAGCTTATATAATACTGTAAGGCTCTAAGCCTCCCCCCTACCACATCCACCCTGTGCCCAACTCGACCTTTCTGGCGTCAGCTCAACGCACAGGAAACCCTGCGCCTGCGCGGTGAGTCTTACACCCTCTGTCATGCGCGGTGAGGGGCTTGGCAGTTCGATGCCCATCGCTGTGAACTGTGCATGCGCACCGTCCCTGCGCACGCTAACTAGGCTGAGCTCAGGTAGACAAACAATGTTGTATTTATGTTTTTATACACAGTTTCAGGCTAACGTTTCGATATACTCTCATCCGAATGACATGACAGGAAAGGAAGCGCCTAGGAGGCAGATAATACCTTGGTGTCACCACGAGCCACATAATCGCAAGAGTCGGAGCCGAATGAATATCAACTAAAAGCGTTTCACGACAAGCAGCTAGGAATCTATTCAATTAGCAACCAAAAGATCTTGGAATGGGAATTTTATTCTCCTTCCTGTCCGGGGGCTTCATAGTGACAACCACTAATGTGCCTTCAATTATTTGCCACCATTAGGCTGCCCTCCACCTGCTAACAGATCATTGGTGCTGATTTGTTCTAAAGGTCAAAAAATATTTTTGATCTATATGATGTCACACTAAATGGAGATCTGTAGGGCATTCCTCAAGGTTTGAACTCATTTATCTATGACTTTGCCTGCAGGAGAAAGTTTGGTGAAAATCTTTATTGAATTTTATTTACATGAAACTACTTTGCATGGCTACCCTCAAGGAAAGACTGGGATCATTGGATCCACTTTATCGGACAGTCGTCTGCTCAGACCACTGGGGTATCACAAGAGACATAACAGGTCTCTTGATTGGAGGACTCCAGCAGCAGATAGTGAAGACCAGAAGACCACCGCAACGTTGGACCCATGCGCTGAAGCAGAGTTAAGACTCAATGGGGCACATTTACTTACCCGTCCCGTTGCGTCCGCCGATCCAGAATGTCTGATGAGAATTCGGAGCTGCTGCGATTCACTTACAGCGTGTGCCCAATTTCCTGCATGTGTGGCTTCCCTGCTCAGGTCCGCAGGAGTTCACCATCTTCTTCCCGGTGCATGTGAGTGCTGATCTTGCGACACAATTTGAATTTTAAATTCTGCAGTTTTTCCGAATCAGTCGGGTTGTCTGACGGCCACGCCCCCGATTTGTGTAACGTGAAAGCCGGTGCCGATGCGCCACAATCCAATCGCATGTGACACAATCCACTGTGCGATTCAGAGCAGGACAAAAATAGTCGGGAAATCCGACAGAATCGCGGTCCGCAGACCCTTAGTAAGGGTGCCCCAATGTATCCAAAACTGGCAAACTTCAATACCATAATTGTGAAAAAAAGAAAATTTATCTTGTTATACATGTATGTAGATGTGGTTCTGAAGAACAGAAGAAATCAATGGCTCATATTGGTTGAAAACTAGTGGTAAACCATCTCTTCAGTCCTGACATTGGCTAGTATCCATCCACATCCCTGGTGCCGATCCAAGCTTTTTATATACTGGGGTTGGCCAGCATCAAAGCATTGGATGAAGGGGCAAACCCCCCTTGGAGATGTTTTGCACTGTCTCCCCTATGGGTTGGTGGGTGTCCATGTCTTCCATAAGACTTTGGAGCCTAGTCCTTGTGGTTGTATGAATCCCTATTGTAGTCTATCGCAATCTTGTCTTGTAGCCGTTGTCCTTCATCAGTGGCTACAAGCTCAACATAAAATACAAAACCCAGTTTGCATCCTCCCCTGAGGTGCTTGCTATAAGATTACTGGACTACGGCGGACACTCAAGGAGCATGGAGCACGGATCCAATGTCCCTAATATTTATCCATACTTATATGATTGCATGGTGTGTGTCTGCTCTTACAGAGTGGGCCAACCCTATGGTGAGCATCAATACTAGACCCAAGAGCATACATACCATAGAGGCCATCCATGCAGTCAGTCACTGTAGGACCATTATGGAGAAGGAGAACAGTCCTGGTTTATGCATCAGCTGCACCAAGTAAGACCCATACAAGACCCTTTCCTTCACCTAAATCTCATCACCATAATAAGTGGCCCTTCTTGATCCTTACTCTTAGGTCCTTTGTAGGTCTTTAGGTGTCATCTCTAGACCCTTGTCCTGGTCATCATCACATAACAGATGTGACTTGTTAAACTTGTCCAGAAAACAACACACGAGTATAATAAACCATGTCCTTGCACTAAGCAGATGTTCTCAGTGACGCAGTTATGAGATAACCCAATGTCTTCATCTACATGTGGCCGTGCCGGTATTTCACAATGCACCAGGTTCTCTGGTATCAGGGTTGTACATAGAGGAGAGGACACTCATTACGTTACTGTGGTTAATGAACCAGGTCAAAAGAACATCTGTCATGTAACCCTTGTGGTACTTCCTATTTAAGGGGGAGTCCAGGGGGGTTCTGCCAAGACTAGGACCTCTAGGGGTCCCATATCACTGCATGAAATATCCAGCTGTTTCAGGTAGTCGCATCGGGTGGTGGAAGTCTTAAAGAGGACTCAACCAGAAGCAGAAGACTTTTCCTACCATATACTGTCTGTACCAGGTGCTACAGTTAGGTTCCAGGGGTTGTCTGGTATTAGTAAACCCTGGGTTTCTGCAAGACACTATTGTATAGTAAGTTCATGCCACCGGTGGACTGGTGCGGCGCTGTTTTTATGGAAAAAAAGAGGTCATGTTGTTCTAACCCTGAGCTGCATTATTTACTTCCAGCACCATCCTCTGTATAGAGCAACAGGGGCAGCGCCAAGATTGTGGCTCTGTAATTGGACCATCTTCAATTACATATACATGACCTATTCTCAGGACATCAGCAACCAACATCTTGGAAAACCTCTTCAAAATGTCTTGCCTCCTGCCTTCCTGCATGAGATGACTATGAATCTGAACAGAACATAAACTGTTAGATACAATGTATCCGAGAGCGATACATTATGATTAATATCATGAATAGTCTTATCAGTCCCTGTAATGGAGGTAGATTTTGTCCTTTGTGGCTGTCATGTGCCTTTCCGGCTTCCACTTATCTCTTATTGCACCTTCCAGTATTTGATTTTATTCCTGGCTTCAAAACCCGGAGGAAAGGGCTGAGTCAATATTTGTCCAGCTCCTTATAAAGCATGATGGGAGCCGCGCGGCTCAGGTGGAGTCCTGCAGGTGTGAGATGTGGAGCTTGTGGACATGATGATGGCTCAATAACAAGACTATATTACAGGGAGGGAGAAATCCCATGATAAATCACGGATAATGTACATACCGTATAGATCCATGTGTATGACCCACACTCCAATTGATTATGTTATTGCTCTGTGATGTCTGGTTTTATTAGTATACGCCCCCCCCCCCCCCATCTGTACAGCGCTGCGGAATATGATGGCGCTATTATTACTATTTGATGCTTGTCGTTTGGTTCTAGATAGATCTATAAAAGATATAAAAATTTATATAAGTTAGATGATAATTATTTTTGGGCCAGATGTATCGCTGTTCTGCGCTTAAGTCTCGTTGTTGCGCCAGTATTATCACAAGTTACAACCCTCCGTGATGAGATGACTTCCTGCCTCTTATTAATCACGTTACTTTAGGTGCAGTTTAGGCATAATGTTAGATTCGGGCACTTACATGTGATCCTCCTACAAGCTCCTCTCTGCTTCTCTCCCGCACCCCAGCATGAGAATGACCCCCACAGCAGCACCCAGGTGTGTGACACCCTGCAGCCAGTGATCTCCTCAGCAGTGGCTTCTCCTGGAGGGGATCCCCCAGTGCTGATCTCCTGCTGCACCCCTGTAATTCTGCACAGTATCCCCCTCAGACACCAGTGTGGTCATCCTGCTACACTGAGACACTTCTCTGTCCTGTCTGCAGCTTCCACTCACTTCTCTTCTATCCTGCTACACGGGGCAGTTCTCTGTCTTGTCTGCAGCTCCCACACACTTCTCTTCTATCCTGCTACACGGGGCACTTCTCTGTCCTGTCTGCAGCTCCCACACACTTCTCTTCTATCCTGCTACATGGGGACACTTCTCTGTCCTGTCTGCAGCTCCCACACACTTCTCTTCTATCCTGCTACTCAAGGACACTTCTCTGTGCTATTTGCAGCTCCCACACACTTCTCTTCTATCCTGCTACACGGGGAGGGGACACTCCTCTGTACTGTCTGCAGCTTCCACACACTTCTCTTCTATCCTGCTACACGGAGACACTTCTCTGTACTTTCTTGCAAAATCCTACAAACTTCTCTTCTCTCCAGCCCTGAGCTGCTGCTTTTGCAGATTGTAAATAGAAGGTCATGCACTGTAAACAGTGTATGTAGTGTCTTTGTTGTCTGTGTTGTCTGTAGTGTCTGTGTTGTCTGTAGTGTCTGTGTTGTCTGTAATGTCTGTGTTGTCTGTAGTGTCTGGCTGAGCTCTGCTGCTGGGGATGAGCTGTTCTGCACAAGAGCTCAGGGCTGCTTCTCAGTTTACACTACCTTCAGGCTGGAGTGTTTTGCGCCCAAATTGCTCCAAAATGAACAAGTTGCTAATGATGAATGATTATTAGGCGCAGCAAAACATCTGGATTGGAAGGATAAATTAGGGAAACATGGCTATTTTTGCTGCATGGCTAGTTTGCTGTTTAGAATGCAAAACTGGCGCAAAAACAGTGCAACAGTATGAAAAGGTGAAAAACAACAGATAAAACAAGTGATACATCTGGCCCATTAGAGATAGATCATAAATAGATGGTTGGAAGTGAGATAGATAGATAGATAGATTTGAGATAGATAGATAATAGATACGAGATAGATATGTTAAAGATAAAAGAGATGATAGAAATAATAAAGATAGATATAAGATAGAAGGAACATGATCGATAATCCATAGAGCAGAAACATATGGCTTAGACACAAGATGGATTGTACACAAGCCATAAAATTTTACAGGAATCTGCTCACCACTTACTGTCCTCCCCCTCCTGAATTACTATAAGACATATGTGGTTTGCGACCATATAAAATCTATTAAATCTATATCAGACAACACTGCTGTATTTGTCAGGAATAGTCTCAATTTAACCCACTTATTTCAGTTCTAAAGACTTTTTGATTTTGCCAAAACTTTGTTTTTCAGAACCAAAAAGTATGTTAGAGATGTTGTGCTCCACTAAGGGTTTTAGGTGTTTCTGGAGACCCAAGCGTGAGGAAAAGTTAGGAACACCTTCCTAAACTTAAGTCAATGCTTACCTATGCTTTCTAAAAAATTTTAAGGAAAAAACATTCTGTATGGACCTTTAAGAATAGAAGTGGATGGAGTTGACCACTAAGAGACTCTAAGGGTCAGTAGATGCCTTCAAAAGCAGCAACACCTGTCCATGAACACCTTGACCTGCTCTATTCCCAAGATAAACCAGCCATGAAGAAGAATACATCTTTTTTTTTTAATGTTGCCACAAGCAATTTTTATAATTTAAGCACTTTTCGAAAATATGTAACAAAAAGAATTAAATATGACAAATAGAGAACATCTGGAAATTTGCAAGACTGTCAAAGTATATTCATGGCCCACAGGGAAACAGCCAAGAAATTAGTAGGCTCTGGATACATGGAGAGGACCAAAGGCAAAAATCATTACAGAAACCTTTCATGGACCTGTTTGCCCATGTCTTGACCATCAGCATTGGAAAGTCCAGCTAAGGTTCAAAGATCCAACAAGGAAATGTGGTGGTCAAGCCTTTGGGTCCACCTCACAACGTGACTGTTTCCCTTGTGAATATCCCCAACACCTTCAAAGCTGGATAACCAAAAAAATTGTGATTATTTTCACTGATTGGCACAATTTGTTACGCCAGAATTTCTCCAAGCCAACTTTCTCCGACGGCAGAAGACCTATGTCCAGGTTAGTTAAAGTCAAGGTCAAGTTGGGTTCCTCTTATAGTACCAGGTCATCTCTTACTAGTATTTATTATATGTAGGCACAATATCACTTTATCCAAATTGTCTTGGATTTTGTCGCTTTCAAGAATCACAGTTCACATTTGACCACCAGTATGGAAGGGTTATAGGTCAACCCTTAAGTGTCCAGAGCAGCTCGGAGCATCTTGCCAATAGCAGCTTATATGGTCCCCACCCTTGTGCTGTATGGAGATATGAAGAAGTTCTGTCCGATGGTGGGTTGTCTCTACCACCTCTTTGTGTTCTCGTCTTGGAAAATGCAGAAAGTTACTAATGAGTTTACATTATTGTCTCTCTTGTTTTGTTTCAATTTTCCATTATTAGTCCAGAATGTCAACTTTCTCTACTTAAGAACGAGGCCAATTTTCGCCCCGAATTTAAAGTGCCGTGTGTTACTTTGTGTATGTAAAGTGCACTTACTACAAGAAAGTAAATATGTTGAGAAACAAGTATATGACCACCGATCTTCAGGTTATTGCTAGAAATGAAATATAGAGATATTAGGTTTTTTTGTGTCTTTTTGTGTGTATAAAAGTTTTATATGTTGATATATACACACACAGATAAGACATCTAAAACACCCGCTGTCAAACTTAATAGAAAATAAGTTAAGCGTAAAGGCAATGGAATTACATATTTCGGGAAACAAGGCCAAAAATATTGGAGGTCCCTCCGATTTTACAAAAAGTATATAGAATCCTATCAAGCATGACAATAGTTTTGCAAAAAATTGGCAATGGAATAGGATACAATGTATCGTAAGTGGAGCCAAGTTGACTTATTTCTTCACTACCTTGAGGTCTTGAGCTGAATCTCCCAAATGAAAAAGTTTAGTGTTTAGAAACATCATCAACCTGTGTCTATACTTCCCTCGAAGAAGGAATTGTTCCGGTGGATCCTAGGATAAGTCAATAGGTAAAAGATTTTTAGAGACTTGACTTGTTTTTGACCCTTCACACACAAGCACTAGCATTGAAGTGTGGAAAGAGAGGCCACATGGTTTTAGACACGCCAAAGGCTGGAACTGTAAAATGTGTAAACAAGTTCTTCAAGTTATTTATACTTTGTGGCATTAATAGAATTAGTAGAGTAGCTATGTGACCTTTGACAATGATGAGGTCGCTGGAACCTTTTAAGAAACTGTCGATCAGCCATGGAACCTTCGAAGGCTTTGTCTATTAGTCAAGGAACCTTCAAAGAACTTGTCTATTAGCCAAGGAACCTTCAAAGGACTTGTCTATTAGCCAAGGAACCTTCAAAGGACTTGTCTATTAGCCAAGGAACCTTCAAAGGACTTGTCTATTAGCCAAGGGACCTTCAAAGAACTTGTCTATTAGCCAAGGAACCTTCAAAGAACTTGTCTATTAGCCAAGGAACCCCTCGAAGAACTTGTCTATTAGCCAAAGAACTTTTGAACAACTTGTCTATTAGCCAAAGAACTTTTGAAGAACTTGTCTATTAGCCAAAGAATCTTTGAAGATCTTGTCAATTAGCCAATGAACCTTTGAAGAACTTGCTAACATACTGAAGAACCTTTGAAGAACTTGCCTACAGGTCAAGAAATCTTAGAAGAACTTTCATTTCCTGTATATAGTGCATATGTTTTTAGGTGGATTTGGCCTTATTTACAGCTTTATATGCTTTATTTTACAAGTTCATGTATCCTCAGATGCTGGTTTGGAGGTCTCCATTAAGTAATGTACGTTGTGTTTCCGTCGTTTCGTTTAGCCTGGATTTGTCTTGTTTGCTATCACTTCTGTCTGCTTCATCCATGCCACTGACCTTAGACAAGCAAAGGACATTCTGAAAGCTCTTTTTGAAGTTGTCAGATAGAAAGG
This sequence comes from Engystomops pustulosus, assembly GCA_019512145.1. Classification (NCBI taxonomy): domain Eukaryota; kingdom Metazoa; phylum Chordata; class Amphibia; order Anura; family Leptodactylidae; genus Engystomops; species Engystomops pustulosus. The sequence continues at coordinate 1,895,961 of CM033646.1, read as the reverse complement.
CATACAGTATGGGATTGGCACAACTGTTGGCATAGCTTAGAACCACAACAAAGTCCCACATGGCTTTAAGACCCGGAGTTGGCACTATTAGTAGAGAGACAGAAGAGACGTTGAAGATGTAGAATGGGAGCCAGCAAAAGATAAAAACCGCTACCACTATTGACACCATCCTTGTAACTTTCTTTTCTGAGCGTTTTCTTTTGGAGGAACCAACTCTTATCCCGGAGGACTTGACCTTGATGATGATGAACAGATAGCAGAGGCAGATAATACTGAGAGGAACCAGAAATCCTAGGATGAAGGCATAAATTATGAAGCCAGTGTACCATGTGCCAGAGTTACCAGGCCAGATGATGGTACAGCTGCCTCTTCCACGGTAAAATTGAACCCCGGCGTAATTCATGATGGGCATGATGACCAAAAGAGAGATGGTCCATACGGCAGCATTGACCATTTTAGCAGTCCTTGGTCTCCTCCATTTTGCAGACTTGATTGGATGAACCACTGCAAGGTAGCGGTCTATACTCATGACGGTAAGGCAGAAGATGCTGGTGAACTGGTTAATGCCATCCACCGTCATGACAATTCTGCAAATAACTTTGCCAAAGGGCCAGTGGACCAAAGCCACCTGCATGGCCAAGAATGGCAAGCCGAGCATAAAGAGTTCATCGGCTATAGCTAAGTTTAAGATATAGATGTTGGTGATGGTCTTCATCTTGGCGTATCGGAGTATGACGTAAATAACCAACGTATTCCCACAGAGTCCTACAATACACACCACAAAGTAGATGAAGGTGAGGATGGCATTGCTAGTCATGTCGTAGTAATGTGAGGTCTCGTTGGTGGATGCGTTGTTAGTGGTCTCCATGATGTAACCCTGCGAAACAGGGGAAAAGTACAACTCTGTGATGTTGGGTAGGTCGGAGTAATCCTGCTCCATTTTTATGTGGTTTTCCGGATAGCACTTATGGACTTCTTTCTATTCAATACTCATGGCAGATTCCTCTGTCCCTCGGAGTCTGAAAGAAAACACATAAAAGCAAAAATCATTAAAAGCTAGCAACGGTAAGTAGTAACCGATTGACAAATCCATCTGCTCTACCCAAGTGCATGTAACTGCGACTAAACATTATTGATCTTGTGTGTCGTGTATATTATGTACCTTACATTTATATCCATAGAAGCTTCCAAAATGTTGCTAGTTGCCTTTGGAAACAGACCACACATGGTACCGTCCCCTCCTCCCCGACATGTGACGTAAGACTTATTGATTACTCATTGCTCCTGTTCCAATACTTTCCAGTTCCCTTCTGTGGTCTTTAGGGTCAATAATGGAAGTGGGGCTGTTCACCATCACAGGAGACCAGGAGGAACCTAGAAAGCACTGCAAGATCCTTTTTATTTTGCTACTGAACAATCCCCTTAAGATAGTTGTCACATAATAAAATCAGCAGATTGTCACGAGGCTTGCATCTATGACCTTCAACAATAATCCATCTGTTGTTACATTACATGATGGGTCCAGCAGAGCAAGCGTTAAGGCACCTAGGGTACCCTGATGAGCAGTACTTTGGATGCAAATGTAAAAACCTATATACAGAGCGCCATTGCATTCTTTGCGCCCATACATTTCTGATACACATAGAAATTGCTATACAACATTCATATGGATACATTGTATTTGTCCTTACACAACATGTATTCAGTTTACTCCCCATGTGAAGGTGCCTGAGCAATAAGATGCCTAGCAGGGGGTAACTACAGGGGTAGCAGCCATAGTAGCTGTTATGGGGCCCAGAGTGTCAGGGGGCCCGGCCACCTGACATGCCACATTACAGTAAACAGAAGGGAACACATGCAGCAGATATTTAGCTGCACCTCTTGCACATCACACAGTTAACTACAACACTGTAAGCTCAGAATAGAAATACTAGGAGGGCAGGACTAGTATTCTCCTGCCGTCTACTTCCACTATGTGTATTTACTGTATGTATTTGGTGTATATATTCTGTATGTGGGCGTATTTGATATGTATATACTGTATGTGCATGTACATGATGTGTATATACAGTATGTTCCAGTATGTTATGTCCATATGTTGTGTGTATTTGTATATATGTTGTCTATATATTGTATATACATGATGTATATACATGGTATGTATGTGAATATATGATGTGTATACACTGTAGGTGTGTATATATGATATGTATATATTGTATGTGCATGCACATGATGTGTCTATAAAGTATGTGCCAGTATATTATGTGTATATACTGTATGTATTTGTATATTTGTTGTCTATATATTGTATGTACACAACGGGGGTCATTTACTAAGGACCCGAATTGCTTTTTTTTCGTCGGGTTTCCGGAAAATTACCGATTTGCTCCGAATTGCCCCGGGTTTTTGGCGCACGCAATCGGATTGTGGCCCATCGGCGCCGGCATGCACGTGACAGAAATCGGAGGGTGTGGCTGTTGGAAAACCCGACGGATTCGGAAAAAACGTGGTATTTTTTTTTAAAAAATGTGTCGCTTGACAGACACTTACCTGCTCCCAGGATATTTTGGTGAACTCTAAGGGAACTCCGCCGGACTTCAGCGCAGCAGCGACACCTGGTGGGCATCGGGCGCACTACCATAGTGGATCGCCGGAAGACCCGAATCAGCACCGGAAAATATGTTGGATATACTGTAGGTGTGTATATATGATATGTATATACTGTATATGATGTGTAGAAATGTGTGTATAAATATGTATTTTCTATGCCCAATTCATGAGTCTGCTACTCTATACCACCTGCTCTGACCTCAACTTGTCTGCAAACCTTTTTTGTTCAACTTGCCTGGTTGAGCTGTCACTGACTAGAGACCAGTGCAAGAGGTAGCAACCTGGTGGTGTCCCTGCAACGTGGAGTAAAAAGTGTGAATAACCTAGACCAGTGACATAGGGGCTCAACACACCCTGCATTACATCGGCATGCCCACACATGACATGAGCAGCAGCTTATTTACAGTGCAACCTTCAAAATGTACAGTCTTCATTAAGGGAGGTATCTAACCAATCCTAATGCACATCATTGCTTCATTGTGGTCATTGTGGTCATTGTCAGGAAAGCAGCAAAAAATCTAATGCCATATAACAATCTTTATGCAATAATAAAGCCTTTGGGTATTATAATGGTAGCCATTAATTGTAGCCGCTCAGCATCTGTAACCTATTTCGGGTCCATATAGTTCAATATGATATCGAACACTTGTATGTCCTGACATACCTCCGTATAACATGCCCCTTTAATTCCTGCAGTCGTTGCGCTCCATGTAACTTGCATTACAGTAATAATATTGTACAATGTAACCAAGGGAGCGAGGCATTAGCCTTACACTTCTCACGCTTGTCTCTACATTACCTGGATACCCAGTATTAGTACATTTTGCCATGTTATAATGACCCTGTCTTGATTCTTCCCTCCTGCTACAGAGGTCTGGCAGACGCAGAAAGCAATCAGTTATTTCCAGCCGCCTGAGAAGACTATTGATTTTGTATCGCACTCTAGCTCTAATAGGAAACATTTCAAACACTTCAATAAATCCAGATTGTGGTCTAAGGATCTAACTGCAGCTGCTAGTATGTACTGTACTGCTACTTGTCTTAAGTATGTTGTCAGGGGGGGGGGGGATATCTTACACATTTATCAACTTAAAGGGCACCTGTCACCAAGTACGAAAAGATAAATTATGTGACTCATTTGATTGCTGCTGTCCCCCTGATCAATTTGGTGTTTGTGTTACTAAAAATCTGCCTACCCAATCAAAAGATATGGCTCTCGGAAGTTTATATGTGAATTGGCTTATGTTAGAAAAGGGGGCGGACCTTGGCAAAGACACACCCCCTAGAGAAAATCAAAGGTTTCCACCCCCTTTGCCAGTATGAGCTAATTCACTTCTGGGGCCGTATCTTTAGAAGGGGTGGACGGATTTTTAAAAAACAAACACCAGATTGATTAGGAGAAGAGCGGCAATCACATGAGGGATGCTGTTAAATAGTGGGTAACTCTTAAAAATCTGTAAACGTTTTAATTAATTAAAACATTGGGGCATATTTACTAAGGGTCCCGGGGATGCATTTTCGTTGGGTTTCTCGACTTTTCAGGGATCGCGCCGGGGATTGTGTGGGGCTGGGCGTCGGACGATCCGACAGATTCGGACTAAGCGCATTCAAATTTGTGTTCCAAGCCAAGCACTTACATGCATCGGGAAGAAGAAGGTGTACTCCAACGGACCTGTGTGAGGAGCGACACATGGAGGATATATCGGGCGCAGGATGTACGTGGGTCGCGGCACAGGGCATCAACGTCGGGGAACTCACCTCGGGGACAGGTAAGTAAATGTGCCCCATTCTGTTCAATATACCATATTTCTTTCTCCATTCACTTTGATTCTTACTATCCTCCTTCCTTCCCTTCCAATTTGTTTATCACTCACTACTTTATTCAGGACAAAAGCTCACTGAGGTGTCAGATCACATAAATGTCTATGGAGAGGGGAGGGGGCAGTGAGTCACAGCAGCTAGGTCTGCATCTATCGCCTGCACATAGAGGACTGCAAACAACAAATACAGGTGACATAATGACCAGAAACAGGGTTATTCCTCGACTACTGATTGTGATAACCAGGAATATGCTTGGACCACCACCGATTACAAGAGCAGAATACCGCCATCGCACAGAGTACTAAGGGAGAGGCTCCTGCATTTATTCAGGGGCAGATGGGATAAGTTGTGATCATTGAGGTCCTAACATTAATCAGCAAGTCATTCCGTATCAAGTAAGTTCCCATACCCATGATATACAATGTCTGCACCATCATACAATGTACTGAAAAGCAGTAGCACAGATTTGTATACAGCCAAAGAATACAGACCAAAACCCACCCCTTTACATAAATAAATCTAATATGACAGCGTTATACAATGCTAATTCATAATGTCGCTACATAGTGAATGTTGAGACAGGTGGTAATGACAAGTCTAATGTGTTTAAGACCATATCATAGGTCCACACCTAAACTAGACTCTACAGATACTAAGGAGGAAGGGGAATGGAAAATGAAAATTTTGGCAAAGTCATCCAACACTGAAGAAGACAAATCATTCCAAAAGGAAGAGCAAAGAAGAGGAAAATAGGATGATACAATTAGAGGGTTGTTCTTATTTTAGGAAGTGCTGGTGTATGATGAAGCTACGCTGGAGCAATGATTTCTGGGGGAATTAATATGATGCACCGCTACCCTGCACTACAGGTCCTTGCACACCCAAGTGGTAGGGATCATCACGAGCCATCAATGCCTTCACCGCAGGATTACTGAGGGTTTCTAGGGTTTAGTCCTCCCTCTAATGACTTCCTCGTAACTTTATGAGATGGGAATATGCATTTAATAACATATTCCAGATGATTAAAAACCAAAGTATGGAATGAAATTTTGGAAGCAAATCTGGATAAGTTAACAGTTTCGGCTGCAGGGGGTAATTCGCTTATCAGACCCTTTTATCTCCTGGGTCCTTGTCATATGAGAAAACACAGCAATTCCCTGCGTCCTGCAATCTGTTTAGATCTGCATCACCAGATGAAGAGCAGGACACCAGTCCCACCAGATCTCATCATCTCAGGACTGAAAACAGAAGTGGTAAGACACAGGACAGATCCGACCTCTATTCCTCCATCCGTAGTCCATAGTCTTATGTGATGAGCTGGATCATTCACTCATTACCCACTGGGGCGAAATTTCTTACCCCTTGGGGTAGTCAACCTTTTATATTTTTCTTCCAGGGGGTCCTGGTGTCACTACTACAGCGAGCACTTGTTAATAAAATCAAGTCCACAAAGTAGCAACATTGTAAATTTCTTATGAAGTTGATGATACAATGTAACACTTGTGTGTGCCTACTCTGGGGCATTGGTGGGAGATGGCCAAGCTTATTGCATAGAGTCAGAGGCTTCTTAGAGTCAATAAACAAAGGCTTCTTAATTAATAATATTCCTCAATGATATGTAACTCCTCGCTTCCAAAAGCAATAGACTTAATGAACAATCTGTCTCGTGCCCTGTGTCCTGTGCCAGCTGTGGTGCCAGTAGACTGGCGTCCTGGCAAAACAACTCCCTGCGCTGTCGGATAAGATTAGCTGAAGTTGTAATTTACTTTGTGTAAACAGGTAGAATGGGAAAAAACAAAGGCAAACAGCCTCATGCCACCGGGAGAGGGGCTGCCAGGGGGGATGCCAACGAAACAGACCCAGGGCATCAGGCTGGGGTAGGAAACTCTGACCCTGCATAGAGCGTAGTCACTAAGTAATACTCTATATATGCAACTATATTCTACACTCATATAGATCTACTCATAGATATAGGGTCATTGTAGGGCAGGGGAATAGACAGGACATCACTTACCTGTAGGGTTACCTAAGAAGTCCAAGGGAATCCAGCGCCTTCTCCAGTAGAGCACCTGACAAAGTCCATTCTCCTGAAGTTTCTCACCTGCAGTAATGAATCCTTGCAGGCAAATTTTGGAATTTTGTAGAATATTCCCTGTGTATTTCTGGGATCAGATTCCTGTGTCTGCAGAGTGACCTCCCTCCAGCTGGTGCTGCTCCGTGTGTGCGCTCAGTCTGAAACCTCCTCTACATCTGAGGTTGTATCCAGCAAGTGGAGAGAGGAGGACTCGCAGAAATCCTCCTGTTCACACACAGATGGTGCTCGAGCCATACAATCCCCTCTGTAGTCTACAGCAAGCGAGAGAGATGGAGCATCTGCCCCCCCCCCCCACCACCAGCTCTGCGTCACTGCTGACAGCTCTCAATCACTGCATGTGTCACTATATACAGAGATTTCTAAATTTAACAGGATAGAAAACCTGCACTTTGTAGGGGTGTATTCACATGCAGCAGATTTGTTGCATAAATTTGGCGATTTATGGATGGATGTTGCAGAAATGTGCGTGCGTAAGAGATGTAGCCCCAGCCATATGTTTGGGATTAATTTTCGTGTGTAAAAATGTTTGCAACAATTTTGCGACATGTGGAACTAAGATAGATATATAGATATGAGATAGATATGAGATAGATAAATAGATATGACCTAGATAGATAGAAGATAGATAGATAGATAGATGGATATGAGATAGATAGAAAGATAGATAGATAGATAGATAGATAGATAGATAGATAGATAGATAGATATGACATAGATAGATAGATATGACATAGATAGATAGATAGATAGATAGATAGATAGATAGATAGGAGATAGATAGATATGAGACAGATAGATAGATAGATAGATATGAGATAGATAGATAGATAGATAGATAGATATGAGCTAGATAGATATGAAATAGATAGATAGATATATATGAGATAGATAGATATGAGATAGATAGATAGATAGACATGAGATAGATATGAGATAGATAGATAGATATTAGATAGATAGATAGATAAATAGATATGCGATAGATAGATAGATAGATAGATAGATAGATAGGAGATAGATAGATAGATAGATAGATAGATAGATAAATAGATATGCGATAGATAGATAGATAGATAGATAGATAGGAGATAGATAGATTGATAGATAGATAGATAGACGGATAGATCATAGATAGATATGAGATAGATAGATAGATAGATAGATAGAATAGAATAGATAGTAGAGACAACAGAGAAACAAGGCAGCACAACCTGTATAGTTTGGGTGCAGGATCGTATGTCGTTAGTCCGTGCAAGGGATCCAATCATAGTAGTTTCAGGAGAAAACAGCAGCACTCCAGTATGTAGTCAAACGGGTGATCTTTATTTCAAAGGTGCGACGTTCGGTGAGCATTTCACTTCTCAAGCTACAAACAGTGGCCAGCATGTGGATTTTAAATAGACCTAATCACATTCCGATTGGTCAGTATATACATATGTGAAATACAGTAAATATACAGCTATATTGTGATAAAGTTACTGTGTACATTTTCCAGAGAGTATATTGAATCAGTAGTTTCAATAATAGTGTTAAAACAAACAGTGAATAGTGACTTTAACACATAGTAGAGCCTCCAGGTGCAGGACCGCCCCATCGTCAACGGCAGTCATTCATGAAAAAGGAATTAACCCATTTGTACCTGCTACAAGATAACATACCACATTCCAAGGCGCTGTCCGGGAAGAGATGGTATCACGTGTTTAGAGTCCGGAGTAAACCGGAAGTGGAGTGTGTATCACACAGCTAGGGCCGGATACCGGCAGGAGGCGTGCAGGCGCATGCGCACTGCGCCATCCTAAGCCGCAGCGGCCATGTTGGAGTCTGGAGCATAAGCGATGGCCCATAATACAGGGTACACGTGAAGGGTAAGTAGATCTATGTCCAGGTGATAGTCAGAGTCACAAATATTCACCCTATGGGGGCGTGTGAACCCGAGGACTAGCGGAGCACATGGGGGGCCGCGAATTAGACGCCCACCGTTGCGTCCGTAAATCGTCCCAGACCACACAGCATAAGGATCAGGATCAGAGGAAGAATATAGAAGAGAGGCGTTCGGGCCAGATGGGTATCATCAGTTGTAGCAGACAAAAAAAATAGGGTGTCGACTTGGGAAAACGGTTACCATCCTAAGTAGATAGATAGATAGATGATAGATAGATAGATTAGATATGAGATAGATTAGGTTTCAATTCAATTAAATTCAAAGAAGGCATTTATCGAAGACCCAAAATATAAGTTAGCCTTGCAAAAGCATTATGAATATTTGGCTAGTCGGTAATAAGGTGGGTTAAGGGTTCATGATGGGTCATGATAGAGAGGAGGAGAAACTAAAATGCTCGGGTGGTACTGTTTCTTCGAGACGACACTTTTACCGATGCTCGAGTGCTCGTCTCGAATACCGAACACCATGAAGTCAATGGGAGACCGAGCATTTTTCAAGGGGACCAAGGCTTCTTGGCACAGGGAAGGCTTGGCCAAAAACACCTGGGAACCTCAGAAAAGGATGGAAACACCACGGGAAATGACAGGGGAACCAAGGGCAGGGGCAGCAGGCATGGATGCCTTGAGGCTGACCTAATCGACCATTATGCCAAAAAATTATGGCAACAGCATGGCATGCACCGCAGAGTGAACAGAATGAAGCTAGATAGAATATAAAACATCATAATTGACCCTGACAATATGAGGGGACGGCATGCAGAGGCCAGCCGGCAGCAGCGGCAGGCCTAGAAGAGTGGCATGGCGACATACCCTAAATGGACTCAGGCTTCAAACCAAGGGTGGCAGAGAGGAACCAAAGGAGGTGAGCAAGAAGCGCTAAAAAATATCGTACATGATAAAAAGTTTGCCAGTATATTTTGTGGATTACCAGAGGGTGGCGAACAAAGTTAACATGCGAAGCCATGAAAACAAACCCAAATCTGCCTGACAAGCTCGTTGATAAGGGACCATGTTAATGCTTACAGTTTGCCAGTCGCTGCACTTGCGGCCAGTATCCTTTCGAATAGTTAAAATAAAATAACCCTCATCATAAAGCTCTGTATAATGCTGCACCCCTTACCTCTCCTCTCGTATCTCAGGTCTATCGCCCAACCCCGTGTCGTTAGATCCGGCCAGTGATCTTAAAGATTAACCTCTTACCCTAGTGCGGGACTCCCACTCGCGTCTCCAAGGACTCTCTAGAGCTGACAACCAATTCTATGGAATGCTCTGCCACCGGACATCAGACTAATCCTAACCTCCAAAGTTTCAAAACGTGCTCTTAAAACCATCTGTCTTTAGGCAAAGGCATATAAACTCATAACTGCATGAAGTTTTTTAACTCTTCTACGAACCCTCACTTGGTGGGGGGGTCGTCCTCCCATCTGTTATCCCGCAACCAACAGGCACCAACTCATTGCGTACAATTCACCCTGGACCTGGTATATAGGATGAAGGCTGAGTGTTTCAAGCGACAGCAATTCCATGTATTAATTTTTTTTTCTATTCCCTAAGAAGAATGGCGTGGACCCATTAAAATTCTTTTACATGTGTTACCCCATCATATTCATAAACCGTAAGCTCTGGCGGAGCAGGACCTCACTCCTGTTGTTCCCTTACAAATGTTGTGCTCTGTTAATTACATTGATTTGTTTCATATGATTTGTAAAGCGCTGCAAGAATATGATGACGTATTATTAAATAAAGATTATTATATTCTGGAGAGGCAGTAAATAGTAGTAGATAAAGGTGCGCAACAGTTAGTTGGTCTTGTGATGGAGTGGCGGCTCTTGCATCCAGGCGAGCTTTCGCCAATCAAAAGGCCCTGTCTCTAGGCGACTCCCAAACAGCACTTCTAAGAACCTTGTATAGATCAAGTTGTAGTAGCGTTCTTATACGTTTGAGGATTGCCGGGTGAGGGGAATGTAAACAGATGCGAGAAGCGCTGAGTGAAATAATACCCGAAATGGATAAAAGTTTGCCAGTATATTTTGTGGATTACACAGAGGGTGGCGACAAAGTTAACAACTTTGATGTGGAATGCCCTTGTAATAGCTATTGGCGGCTGTGCCTTTCTCGCCTAGGCTCCGCAGTGTTCCGCCCGCCTGCTGTCGCTTAGCGACGGACACTGTGTGTGCTAGAGCTACCTTTTTTCTTTTTACTTGACTGATGGCGCCATGCCCAGGATGGAATTCGGAGGGGAGGAGGTGGAGGAAGGGGTGGAGGAGGTATAGTAGGCCTTGAGACCTGGGACCGAGTAGGTAGGCCCGAATTCTCTGATGTAGCCAGTATATGCAGCAGCCCAGGGTCAGACTCGTCCCAGCCTGCACCAAGTTAGTGTAGTAGCGTTCTTATAAGTTTGGGATATGGCGGGTTGAGGGGAATGTACAACAGATGCGCAGAAGCGCATTGATGCGCATGGAGCTGGCGATCCGCTGCCAGGGAGGCGATTCGCCAATCCAAGCCCCTGCTCTAGGCACTCCCCAAACAGCACTTCAAGAACCTTTTGATAGATCAAGGGTAGTAGCGTTCTTTAAGTTTAGGAATGCCGGGTGAGGGGAAATGTAAAACCAGATGCGCAAGAAGCGATGAAATAATATCCCTAAATGGTAAAAGTTTGCCAGTATATTTTGTGGAAACACAGAGCACGGTGGCGACCAAAGTTAACAACTTTGATGTGGAATCCATGAAAACAACCCAAATTCATGCCTGACAACACTCGTTTGATAAAGGCGACAGATGTATGGAGGCAGCATCTGGACGACTTTGGAGGGTAGCCAATGGAGGAACAACGTTGTGGAGGCCTGCTATGGAGACATTTAATTTGCGATAGTGCCATGTATGTGGCCGTCCCAAACATTTTTCAAACCAGAGGAGCAGGGAGGTGAGCCCTCCAGTAAAATGAAATAGATTGAGTGCTGTATGTGGCAGCTCCCAAAAATGTTTCAAAAACAGAGGAGCAGGTTAGGTGGCCTCCAGTAACATGGAATAGATTAGAGTGCCTGTATGTGGCCTAAGTCCCACACAAATTCTTCAAACCAGAGGAGCAGGAGGTGGCCCTCCAGTAAAATGCGAATAGATTGAGTGCCTGTATGTGGCCAGTCCAAATCAAAAATTCTTAAACCAGAGGGAGCAGGTAGGTGCCCTGCACAGATAAATGGATAGATTGACGTGCCTGTATGTGGCAGTCCCAAAAATGTTTCAAACCAGAGGAGCAGGTAGGTGGACCCTCCAGCTAAAATGGAATAGATTGAGTGCCCTGTATGTGGCTAGTCCCAAAAATTGTTCAAACCAGAGGAGCAGGTCGGGGCCTGCCAGGTAAATGGAATAGATGAGTGCCTGTATGTGGCAGTCCCAAAAATGTTTCAAACCAGAGAGCGAGGTGGTGGACCCTCCAGTAAAAGGAATAGATTGAGATGCCTGTATGTGGCGAGTCCCACAAATTGCTTCAACCAGAGGGAGAGGTAGGTGGCCTTGCCCAGCTTAGTAAAATGGACATAGATTGAGTGCCCTGTATGTGGCAAGCACACAGTCACCAAAAATGCTTTTCAAACCAGAGGAGCAGGTAGGATGGCCCTCCAGTACAATGGAATAGATGAGTGCCTGTATGTGGCTCAGTCCTCAAAAATTTTTTAAAACAGAGGACCGAGGTAGGCGGGCCCCTCCTAAAAATGGAATAGCATTGAGCGCCGGTATGTGCCACTCACAAAAATTGTTTCAAACAGAGGACGGGTAGTGGCCCCTCCAGAGAAAAATTAAATGCATGAAGTACTATCAGCAAGAGCCAGTGGGCCCCTGTCAAAAAATAGCCATTTTCTCTGCCTTTACTGCTACAAAAAGGAGGGAGAAGATGGAGAAGGAAGAGAAAATAAGGAAAATGAGGAGGAGGCGGAGGAGTGGCATCAATTATTCAGGGTGAGTTCCTTGCACCTGGTGGAGATTGGAAAATTCTGAGAAATCCAGCCTTTCTTCAATTTAATAAGCGTCAGCCTGTCAGCGATGTCAGTCGACAGGGTGCTACGATTATCTGTGATGATGCCACCCGCTGCACTGAAAAACCCGCTTCGGACCAAGACGCTAGCGGCCAGGGCAGGACCAAGAACCCCAAGGCGTACAGACGCCAGTTCGCTGCCCAAATGTCAGCTTTGAAACCAGTAGTATGTAGGGAGCTGTGGTGATCATTTAGGACGATGGTCTGCGTCAGCTACGTTCTCCATCACCATCTTTCTGTAAAGATCAGCCCTACTTGCCCCGAGAACTGGGGACAGGGACAGTGTCTTGTGGGTTGGTGACATAAAGCTGGCAAAGCCTTGTAAATCGTACCCTGCCAGTGCGGACAAGACTGCTCTGCCTCGCAGACTTCTCCCTCGCACTTGTCCCGCAGAACTACGCACTCTGCCGATAGCGCTGTCAGAAGGGAAATACTGTTCAGCTTGTGCCACCAGGGCCTGCTGGTATTCATGCATTCTCCACACTCCTTTCCTATGCAGGGATGAGGAGAGTGGAAAGATTTTGCTTGTACCGTGGGTACCAGGAGAGCTGAACAACAAGTAATCGGTGCTGGAATAAATTCCTTGAACGCGAGCGGTCAGGGATAGGCCAGCCATAGCATGAAATCTGACCATATGCGCCAGAAGTAACAACGCAGAAGAATTCACTCCCCTCACTGGCTGGGACTGTCAATTTCCTCCTCCTCCAAATCCTACAACTCCTCTTATTCTGCCATACACGTGAACAGTGCGGAAGAGACTCAACAATGGTCCCATCTGGTGTCTCGACCAACATTCTCCTCCTCTTACTCCTCATCCTCCTCCACCGACACCGACGCCCGATATGCCGCTGAGAAACAGACTAAGCGGGTGCGTGGCTATCAACAAGGGACATATTCTTCCCCGTCTCTTGTGAGAGCGCAAAGCTTCCGAACTTTGCTGACCAGAGAGTTTTTCAACAGGCAGCAGCGGATGATGGTGAGCTGATGGATGGCGCGCATGCAACTGCCATCGTGTTGACTCTCAAAGTTACTCAGCACACTGACAGATATCAGACATCCAACGTCACTCCTCATGCTAGACTTGGGAAGCTTGACTGCAACTGAACTACCAGTTCTGGGGAAGTGACATCTGGCAAGTCATAAATCGCTCGCGCTGTGGTTAAACTCTGCCGATGAACAATGAGTCAGTGTTGAATTCACACTACGTGGGCACGTGCCACAAACAGCGGTGACCGGGGCAGTTGAGCGACGGCGGCGTGCCGCTGCCCTGAGAGTGGCAGCACTCTGGGAACCTGGACTCTGAATGCGCACCAGATGCGGCGCACCTTCGTGAAGCAAATCAGACAGATTGGCGGTATGTCTAGAGAGGAAACGCTGGCCACTATCCGATTTAACCACATGGGCCAGGCCATGGCACATGTGTCAGTCTGCGAGTTGCACGAGCGCACCAGGTTACGGCCGTTGTCACAACACAACCATTCCCGGCCCTTGAGGTCAGCGGTGCAGCCAGCCACAGATCAGTCTGTCCGACAGTGATTGCCCTTGTAATAGCCTTGGAGCGGGTGCTCCTTTTTCGCATGGCTCAAGCAGTTTGAGCACCGCCGGCCTGTCGCTTAGCGACGGCACTGCTGCTGTGCCATAGAGCTACCGACTGATGGCGCCGTGCCACACGGATGCCGTAGTTCGGAGGAGGAAGGTGTGAGGGGCGGTGGGAGGAGAGGAAGGCACTAGTGAGGGCCTGAAACACCTGGACACGAGGTAGGCCCGCAATTCGGTGGCAGGAGTGAGCTTAACGAAGGAAGACCGCGGAACAACAAAACCTCACGGCCCTCGCAAGCCCCATCATACAGCATACCACCTACCCGATTGGCCACCCAAACCCACACCCCGAGCTACCCCCCCCACCCCAAACGCCCGCGCCAAGTTAGAATCCTACTAGCTCTTCCGTCTACCTCACATCTTCTTATCTTCTCGCGCTCATTCTCTCCACCGCTTTCTTTAACCAACCCAATGTGCCGTCAGACGATATATATGGCCCTGCCCGGAGCCAGCACTCGTCCACGATGTCGTGTCAGGTGGACCTTGTCAGAAACGGCGTTGGTCAGGGCACGGATTATGTTGTCGACAGTATTGGTTGCAGAGGCTGGGACGGCACATCGGGGAAAAGTAAGTGGCGGCGTGGGCGATCCCCGAATAACGAGGAGGCGGCCGCCCCGCCCATGAGGTTGCGAAAGGCCTCGCGTCTTAACTAGCCTTAGGGACAGCACTCCAGGTAAGCAATCTGGAGATGTCCACATAAGGGTGGGCGTGCGGGGCGGTTGCATATATTTGCGTTTCAGCTCCGACGTATGGGCGTAGGGTATGGAGAGACTGAAAGACTGGTATGTGTGTGAGGGATGTGGAGGCGAAGATGGGGTTTTGTGCCAGGGTCCTGGGCAGGGGGGCTGCTAGCAGATCGACACAGGGGGAAGCAGAGCAGTGGTGATGACGAGCCGGAGGTGGAGGAACGGGACTTGTGCCACTGAGTGGGTCCGTGCTTAGCATTCATATGACTGCCGCAATACTGGTGGTAGTTAAGATAGTAGTGGTGGAACCCGCTGAGCTGTTTTGGCAACGTTTGCACACCACAGTCCGTCGGTCATTCCGGTGTTTCCTTAAAAGAACCTCCACATTCTGAAATCTTTAGCCCTCGCCGCAAAGAGCCCTCACCACGGGGACTTCCACAGTGACAGTGGACGCTGATGCACCAGATCTGGCCCTGCCTCTCGTCTGCGCCACACACTGCCTCTTCAACCTGTTCAGGCGTCGAGGACCTACCTCACGTTCAGAAGAATCGTGTTACCCGCGCCTTCAACCCAGCTGGGTCTGTCACGCTCATCATCCTCCGATCCCTCAGTCTGCCTCCCCCCCTCGGACTCCTGCCCTGACAACAACTCCCCCACGTTGAAACCGTGTCTCTCATCGTCGGACACTCTTTACACACTTCCACTACAGCAAGAAGAGTCATACATCACCCACAGACTGTGAATGGCGTGGAAAACTGGGCACTTGGAAATTGGCCTCAGCAGCAACCCGCGACAATGTGGTTTGTGACTGTGGGAAGGGCAGCAGGAAAACAGTTCCCAGACGTATGCCGGTTTCAAAGGCAAATTTTCATGGGGAGGGCGGAGGACTGGGGGGGAGGAGGCTGAGGTGCAGGAGCTGGAGGAGTGGGGATTTCGGGTGACATGGGTGGACTGCGTGGAAGACTGACTGGTGGTGCAAGACAAATTTGCTGAAGCATTGTCAGCCAATCCACGACATACCTGTTCGCACTGTTCTGGCGCTCAAACAGTGGCTCTACCAACGAGTCCCAGTAACTTCAGACATTGAACCTAGGGAGTGTAGCTCTGACGGCGTCCTGCTCCTCTCAGACAGGTGGTGGTCACCCCGCCCAGGACCACGGCCTCTGACCCCTGCAGTCGTTGGAGACCCATGTCCCCGCACATGTCTCTAACCTAGCCACGTTGCGGGTTAACAGTTTTAAAATGGAGAAGTTTATAACTCTTTGTTTTGTTATTTTTTTGGTTTATTCTTTATTTGTTTTTTTGTGTTTTTTGTGTTTTTTGTTTTTTGTTTGTTTTTTGTTGTTTTTTGAGTTTTTAAAAACCAAACAATCCTATCCTATTGTATGGCTATTATCTAGCCAAGTATCAAAGCGAAGCCACACGCACTATGCCAGATGAGACGACACTGAGTCTGTGCTAAGTAGAAATCCAACACCTACTGAATTTTGCCCTCGCCTTTGGATAGGATATTGTGCCGCCACTAGCGCAGAACACAGCGGTCCAGTACCACTAACCAAATATGTCAGAAATTGGCAAGTCATGACACTGCAGAAACACAGCCACAGCAGAATCAACCAGAAATCAAATATATAGAACGCTATGTAGGCTTCAAAAAGGTTGTATTCTCCCTAGGCTATTTCTAGCAGTATCAAAGGAAAGCACACTATATGCCAGAGTGAGATGACACTGAGTTAGTGCCTAATAGAAATCCAAACCCTAGAGATTTCCACTCGCCTTTGCTATGGATTGTGCGCCCACTAAGCGCCAGAACCACAGCGGTCGCAAGTCTCACTACAAATTGACCAGGAATTGGCCAGTACATGCATTGCAGAAAACAAGCCACCAGCAGATCAACCAGAAATCAAACTATATAGAACCGCTAATGTAGCTTCAAGAAGCTAGAAGCTATTTGATTCCCTATGGATGCGATTTTCTAGCCCAAGTATCAAAGGAAGCACACTACTATGAAGAATGAGATGACACTGAGTTATTGCCTAATAGAAATCACAACCTTACATGAATTTCACCAGCTTCGGTCTGTTGCCTATGGATATGTGTGAACTAAGAGCATAAACACAACGAGGCTAGCAAGTCCCCATGCTATTCCTCACAAATGGTAATAGATGCAAATTAAAATAAAAAAAGTAGAACGTTATTGTAGCCCTAAGAAGGGCTGTTGGGTTCTTTGAGAATCATCTCCTGCCTACAGTAAGCTAATAGAACACCCTAACGCTTTACCTGACCAGCCAGCAGCTCTCTCCCTACCGGCATCAAGACACCAGAATGATCCGAGCAGCTGCGGCAGCGGTGTCCTATCCCAGGGGTCACTGATCGGCCAGCCAACCAACTGTCTATCGACGTGTAAGGGTACCACGTCATGCTGGGTGGAGTTGCAGAGTCTCCTGGCTTGTGATTGGCTCTGTTTCGGCCCGCCAAAAAGCAAAACGGCGGGAGACTGCCCATTTTTCGAGCGGGCCGAAAGTATTCGTCCGAGAGTAACGAGAAGTTCGACGTACCCTGAATGCTCGACGAGCATCAAGCCTGGCGAGCATGTGTCCGTTCCAATCTCTCTGTCATGACTAGGTCATCTCTTCATATCTATCCATCCACTATTTTATATCAATCTATCTATGTTCTCATATCTAGTTATCTGGATAGAGATGGAAGTCCAAGGTAGCACTGTGTCCAAACCACTGATGCTGGGTGCAAAGTTTGCAGGTTTCTGGCACAAACCTATTTAAACAAATATGGAATAGCAGGCAGCCCTCCAAATATGCAGCGATGATCCAAGGTGAAATTTTCAAAGGGCAACGAGGTGAGCACACCCACCGGGGAAAGGTTTATCAGCGTGTGTCAACTTTAGCGCTGAAAAGCGACCGGCAGAGCTGAGGAGGACAGCGCAACTGACGGCTCGAGGATCGAGCTGAGCATGAGGATGAGCGGACTCGAGTATGGCCCAGCGAGCGAGGCGAGAGCGATGCGAAAGGAGCGAGGCAGAGCGAGCGAGCGAGCGAGCGCTAGAGCGCCAGAGCGAGGCCGAGGATGCGAGCGGCAGGAGCGAGCGAGTGAGCGGCGAGCGTAGCAGATTGGAGCTAGCGAGCCGAGCTGAGCGAAGATTTCGACGAGAGCGAGCCGAGCTAGGCGCGCGGAGGGCGAGCAGCGAGAGAGCAGAGCAGAGCGAATGCGAGACTAGAGCTCTAGCGAGCTAGCGAGCAGCTCGAGACTGAGCGATCTATATAGCTATACGACATCTAATCCATACGATCTAGCAGATATATATCTCATGTCATATCTATCTAATGATCATCTATCTCATATCTATCTATCTCAATAGAAGCTATTTTCATTATCTATCTCAGCCCTTGGACACAGTTGCTGAACAACAGACGACACGTTGCGGGAGGGGGAATAACACCTTGTTTTCAACAACTTGTGCGGTGGCTGACCCGTTTTCTCTTATTTGATATCGTATTTAAACTCTGACTGGGTGGAGAGTTTGGATAGCACCATGGTCATTTTTCACAAGGACGTGTGATGTTTTTCATTTGGGACCGGGTGGAAGCCAGTAGAAGAGATCTTAGTACATCCACGAGTGGAGCACATCCTTCATCCACGGTGAGTTCTCAGTATTTGAGTGAGGAGGCTACCCAAGAGTCCTTATTGCAATTAACGGCTCGCAACGAGAGGTCCTATCGCTGTTAGTTAAGGAGAGGAGGGCGGTCGGCAGTTCGCTACTAGGTTAGGTTCAGGAGGAGGTGAACAGGGCGGACCGGCGGCTGGGGGGCGCGCGGAGGTGCCAGGAGCAGGGGTCGATTTATTATCTCATAATCTACTATTCTATCTTGTTATATCTATCTTATTTTTCTAATATAATATCTAATGTCCTCATATTATATAATATGTGTGTAAACCACTCACGGCAGCCCGTGGAACACCAGGTGACAGCCCATCCACTGCCACTGCACAGAAGAACCCACCCACAATCTCCTGGGACCCCCCCCAGACACCCCCTCCGACTTCTAAGGGAAATCAACCAGCCAGGAAACATAAAAACCCTATAAATACTCACCTCCGCTCCTTTTCACCTTGATCCCGGCGCTGTCCTCTGCTAGTCTTGACATGCCGTGATCACCTAAAAAAGAAACTTATAATTAGCAGGACAGAGCACGGGGACAAGGTGTTGGTTGCTCCGGGCTGCTAATTATGCATGCTAGGAGAGGGAGTTGACGTCACGCCACTATCAACATGGACAAATAAGCACCACACCCGTCACGCCCCTGTTCCAGTTCATTAATAGTTGCCCTGCTATTACCTACAAGGTGCCTGTCCACCCACATCTCTCCATTGCTGTCCTGTTTGGTCTGGATGTCAGAGTTCTGCTCCAATCATTCCTGGGGTCAGGACCCTGGCATTATCCACCCACTTTGAGTTCTGTGCCTGATACAGACCTAGTTTGTAGTAAACTTTTTGTGATGAATAAGTATACAGCATGGGGGGGGGGCACTTAGCGCCAAGGTGTGATACATGTACCCATTTGAACAGATAACAGGCACCAAGAGCCTTCAAAGAATTCCCTCCAAAATGACAAAGGATTACATGGCCAATTATTTCATATAGAATTATGGGCCACCCCAGCCAGATACCAGGTACATTTCTACATCTCAATCTATTCTGGATGAAGAGACCTGCAGAACTCTCAATGGGAGCATAGTAAGTGGGTGATGTTCTGTCTCAAAAGATATGGGAGATCCAGGTGGATCTGATGGCAGTGGAACTATAGACCTATGAACTTCAACCAAAAAGTTAGAATTCACCTGAGTTCCTGGATCTAGTCCAGGGAGGAGGTGATCTTGAACCCACCTAGGGGCTTCATATTGGTGTAGCACAAGGTAATTAAATTTCATTGAATAGTTTATACTTGTACTCGGCTTGTAATTTATACACTACTGTACATTTATTCACTTATGTCCCTCCTCTTATCTCAATCTACAAATCTAATGTTTGCATCTCGGTTATATCTACGCTACATGGGCTGACTTCTGGCCCAATATATTCCTGTTACTGTCCGGGCTTATATCTAGCAAAAAGCTGATGGTAGAAACTACAGTGCTTGACAGGGCTCTGTTTAAGTCTAGTGAAAGGGGACTTTTAGCTGTTCAGGATTGTGGGGGCGAGTGTTGTGCCATACCAGAGGTTGTGTGCCTCCGAAAACCCATGTGTTCACAAAGTGTCTATGAAAAACAATATCTAATTGACCATGCATACCCTTAAGGAGTCCAAAACAACTCACTTCTGACATCCAAATATTTCTGAGCTCTGTATTCTGGCATCATGACCTTCTGCCTGTATCTAGACTTTCCTTCTGCCTTGTGATTTTGTACTGAGCTTGCCATCTTTTTTGTGAACCGGATCGGGAGACTATTCTTCTGTGTTTCTTTTGTCTTGTTTTCCTCTCTGTGTGATGTCCCTTACCACTAAGGTTAAAGAGAACCTGTCACCAGGGACTTTATTTTCACTAAAGGCAGGTTGCAAAAGCCCATTACAGCTGCAGTGCAAAACTGCCTTTATGTTTTATCTAAGCATTTTCATTACAATATAATTGTGTTTTATAACGTACTTTGTACCATGACAGAATCCACTGTGTGGTCCCAGGGGTTGGGCTTTGGTTTGGATGCATTTCAAAAAACAACATGTGACTTGTCTGAGCTGCAGAGTGTTCAGCTCTCAGCCCCCACCTTTGTGCTCCTTCTTCTCCCACTGATGCTCTGTAAAGGAGCAGGAGGGAGGAGTTGTACAGGAGTACAAAGGTGGGGGCTGAGTGCTGAGGAGTCTGCAGCACAGACAAGTCACATGTTGTTTTTTTTAAATGCATCCAAACCAAAGCCCAACACCTGGGACTACACAGAGGATTCTGTCAGGATGCAAGGTAAGTTATAACACGTAATTATATTGTAATGCGAATGTTTAGAAAAAAAAACCAGAAAGAAATGTGCAATACAGGTGTAATGGGCTTCTGCAACCTATATTTAGTGAAAATGAGGTCCCTGGTGACCTGGTAAGGGGATTAGATCAGGGCTCACTGTCTCTGTCTATGCCTTAAGTCTGAGACTGAGTTACAATCAGATGATCATATACAGACCTATAAAGACCATATAAGTATGGCCCAACACATACAGTATGGACTACAAAGGAGAAGTACATCATGCCGGCACGTAGACATATTCGGCATAAAGGGACAAATTAGTAGAGCATAACGTACCACCAGGTCTATGGCAGATGGACTTTAGTGGCCACAATTTATTATTACAAGAAAATGTAAAAGCATATAACATGACTCAGCCCTATATCTAGCTCCGAGTGAGTTATCCAAAAAGTCTTGGTTTAGAATAAATGACTGATAAATAAACTGGCCTGACACCAAAGTAATGAAAGAAGAAAAGCAATGTGATCAGACATAAAACAAAACTGTACAAATGTAATGAAAAATACACAATAAAGCAAAAATATTGACCAAAATAGAAATAGGGAAACCAAAAGGGAATTATCCAGATCAGCTTGTTAGATCAATCATCAGTCATCATAACATCTAAGTCATCTATAACCAGGACAAGTCACAGTGTAAATGGTGCAGCCGGAGGCTACAGATACAGGAGGACGGTGACTTACTGAAGTCTTCACATCTGGAAGATCAGTCCACGGAAGAGAATGATAGACACGGATTCCTTACTCTTTCATCCTGACATCTCCATTCTTTGATCTGATAAGGAGACGTCAAGAAGAAGTGGATGTCTTATTTTTCCGGACGAGTGCGAAGATCTAAGGAGCAGCCAAGAATCTGTATGTAGAGGAACTGAGCCGAACACAACATGGGACATCACTGCTAACACTGTATACATCTCTATAGTAAGAGGAACCCCCTCCCCGAAATACACTGGTCACTGATACACACCCCGGCCATCAGATTCAGGAACATCAGCCTTCCCCAAGCCTGAACTTACAGATAACAGAGAGCAAAGGATTGCACTGTGCTAGATTCTATCTCATATCTATCTCATATTGTCAGGACTGGGAGTCTGTGGACCCTCTGGACCACCGCGGGAGATGGTACTAGCCAACCTGGGACCGGAGTCTTAGTGGCACCCGGTTTTCAACAGAGCCCGCCGCAAAGCGGGATGGACTTGCTGCGGCGGGGTACCACCAGGTCGTTCCACAGGTGCGACTAGCCTGCAGTGGCTGCCAAGGCAGTAACAATGGAGACAGTCTGTACCCGGAGTGGCGGCAGAAGAATAGCAGTGGAAGGCACACCAGGACTCACATCAGGAATCGGAGGAGCTGGCACACAGGATCGGACTGAGATCCTGGAATGCAGGATCACAGGAACGGACTGGCACACAGGAATGCAGGACACAGGAACGGACTGGCACACACGAATGCAGGACCACAGGAACGGACTGGCACGCAGGAACGGACTGGCACACAGGAATCACAGGAATTGCAGGAACGCAGGAATCACAGGAGAGCTTTCTCTTCATGGGAAGATCCGGCAAGGGTCACAGGAAGAGGCAGAAAGTTATAGCAGGCCTGCGCCAATTAGCCGCGGGAGCAGGAGAGGACATCGCTGGAGCCAGGGCAGGTAAGACGAGCGGAGCTCCAGAGGGACGCTGGGGGGCACGGGTGCACCCGCGATCCGAGACAGGGATCGGGGGAGCACTCGTGACACATATCCATATCTATATCTCATATCTTTCTACCTCCTCTCTTTCTGACTTTCTATCACACAATCTCTGGGAGCCAGCATATTGGTCATCATTTTTAAGGTTGTTTTTGCTGTTTTGTTTTGCACAATTTTTTGGCACAGTTAGTAAATTTGTATCTAATTTGCGACTTCTTTGGGTACAAGCTTAGCCCCAGCACTTACTGGTTTTGAGTCCCTGCACCTTATCTGACATAGTGAGTGGCTGCTATATAGATGTTTGCTCTATCATCTCTATCAGCTCTTTAATCTATCATTATTTTGCGCCTAAAAGGTCACAAAAAAATGCAAAAACTCCCCTGCTCTGAGCAGCTACAGTGGAAAAAAAACCTCCCTTTTCATTACTGGAAACAAAGGTCTTCACTTCCCAAATGAAAAATGAACTGAATGCAACATAAAAAATACTTTACAGCGCAGCTTTCACATTTAAAATTTCCTCCTCTTTCCATAAAAATGGCTTCAGGTAATGACTTTATCATTTTCTATAAGATCACCTCTTTCAGTGGGATTATTGTCAATCTTTATGTGCAGACTCAATTTCCTATAATTTATAATGAGAAAGGCAGAGACTAATTTGAACAAAACATTTTTTTTAAAGGAAATCTACCATTTGAGGCTCTGGCGCTCCTTTGGCTGCCCCGCAGCTTCTCCTCTTACCCTAATTATGCACTGCTCCAGAGAATGGTGTAATTCACTGTGTTGTCCCTGACAGACAGAAGTAATAAATCTCTGCACCAGCCGCTGTGTACAAGTCATCCAGCTGAGGTTGATGGCTCAGTCCTATCTGGACAGTTCAGGAAGCTCTGTGAAACACGGCAGTCAGTCTGTACCCAGCTTACCCAAGGTCCTGAATGTTATAATTGTTTTTTGAGCAAAACCACTCAGATCAGGGATTAAACAAGATATGTTTCTGCATCAGTGTAGTTTCAACATTCTCAAGGTATGTTTGGTTCCTAATGCATAAAAACAAATGGTAGATTTTCTTTTACTTATCTAACTTTTAGTATCTGCACTTACGACAATGGGGCTCATTTTATTAGGGTGATTGTGATTCTGTCGGGTTTCCCAAATATTTCCTTCTTGCGCTGAATTTGGCGCACAAGGTCGGATTGTGGCGCATCGGCGCCGGCTTGCATGTGACAGAAGTCGGCGGGCGTGCCGTCGGACAAACCGCGGAATTTAAAAACGAAATTGTGTCGCAAGATCAAGCACTCACATGCACCAGGAAGAAGATGGTGAACACCGGCAGACCTCAGTGGGTAAGAGACACATGCAGGAAATTGGACGCACGATCTTAGTGAATTGCGGCAGCTACGAATCCTCGTCGGACAACGCAGCGCGGGATCGCGACAGGACCAGGTAAGTAAATGTGCCCCAATATGTAGTGTGGACATTGTACAAGCAGATACTTTTTTGTGCAAAAACGAAGCCCTGAATGTTCTCAGTCCCGCACTTTGTAGGGGAATAATTTGCAACAATTTTGGCAACAAATTAGGTGCAAATGAATCAGGCACGTGATAATTCATAACACATTGGGGCTTATTTACTAAGGGTCCACGAACGCACCTTCGTCGGACTTCCGTTTTGCGTGACTGTGACAGATATTTAACAGGGGGATTGTGTTGCACGTGATTGAATTTGTGCGCAGCTCCGCTGCTTTCATGTAACAGAAATCAGGGGATAAGTCGTCGGATGATCTGACAGATACGGACTGAGCGCGGAATTTAACTTTCAAATTGTGTCGCAAGCCCAAGCACTTAAATACACCGGGAAGAAGAAGGTGAACTCCGGCGGACCTGAGCGGGGAAGCGACACATTCAGGATATCGGGTGCACAATCTTAGTGAATCACGGCACAGGGCATTATACACGGACAATGCACTTTCTGTGAGCTCCAGCGGACCGGTAAGTAAATGTGCCCCAAATAATAAGGTAAAAGAACAACAAACATAAATCACAAGTCAAGAAAGGGAACAAACCAGGTGCAAAAATAGGCAAACCTGAGACACAGGATGATTAATGTCCTCCGTGATGTAAACTCCAGAAAACTGGTACATGACCGCTGACAAATCTCCCCCTATGAATCTATCTGACCTAATACTTGGCTTCCATTACTGTCCCTGTAGATAATCTTATAGAATAATATATCTGCAGATGGCACTAAACTATAAAGTTAATTGCCTGAAGAATATTATTTCGTTACAGAGGGATAATTTTAGAGAGATTGGAAGGAGAGAACGGGGGATGGAAATGAAATTCAGCGTGGTTCTGGATGTGATAACAAATGTCCTCATTACATGATAAGTGGATACATTTGGGGGAAACTGATACAGTAATCCTAAAGGGGCAGATTCATCATCTACTGATCAATACTTACCTATAATATTGAATATGCTTTGTATCCTCCAACTTACAACGAACCAGAAGTAAGAAACAAAAATATTGGAAAACATTCCTGAATATCTTGCTCTGAAATATGTGTATACTGGGACTGACAACTGGCTAGAACACATACCTAACTCAATACAGTTGACAGTAGTCAATCTCATTTCTCCTCTGAAATATTTTAATTGCACGACCACCTTGTGCACATTTTAAGCTTTGAACAATTGGTTGTCACTAGATTCAAACTACAAGAATTCTGCCCCCTACAGACAAGAATATGGAACTGTGAGATTACCAAATACATCTGAATTACAGGGCTGTGTAATTAATTAATGAATGTCTTCTCTAGTCACAAGGCTGATTGTGTGGGTAGGTTTGGACCCTGCAGCCAGTGTTAGGTATTGTCCCTGGAGAGATGTGTAATCATAGCGCTGTTTATGTTGTTAGTAGATGCAGGACTGTGAAATATGGATTTGTATTACAGGATTGTAGCTTCTCCAAGTGCAATGTGGATGTGTCCTCACACTTGTCTCTGCAGAGATGTGTACTCAAAACTTTATGTATGTTGTGGAGTGTGTAATGTGAATTTATATTCCAGGAATTTAGCAGTGGGGATGTCCTCACACTGTTGTGCTCTGTGCTCTCTGCAGCCAGTGTTAGCTATTATCCCTGGAGAGATGTGTAATTATAACTGTATATGATTTTAGTAGCAGCAGGGCTGTGAAATAATGTTTTATATTCTAGGATTGTAGCACTGGGGCTGTGATCTCACAGTGCTGTGCTCTCAGCTCTCAGCAGGCAGTGTTAGGTATTGTCCCTGGAGAGCTGAGTAATCATACATGCCTATTTCTTGGACTGAAAAAATTGAGTGTATATTCCAAGATTGTAATTTCTCCAGGTTCCAGGGGGGACATTTTCTCACACTGCTGTGCTCTCACTACACCACATTGTTTTACCTTTGCTCCTAGCATAAGCTAGAGATACACAAAACTACGATTACATATCTCTGCAGGGGCAAAACCAAGCACTGGCTGAGGAGAGCACAGAGCACAGCAGTGTAAGGATATTGCTTTTGTATAAAAACTACAATTCTGGGATATGATTTGTAAAGTGCTACAGAATTTGATGGCTCTATATAAATAAAGATTATTATTATTATATAAATACATATTAGTGATGGCTCACTTAACCCCGCCCCTAACTGGCTCACCACACCCCTTTTAACCCGATAAGATTGGGTTAAGAGGGGATTGGCGTGGGGTTATTGACTGGCCTGCGCCTCCCTACTATATATTTAATAGGGAGCCGTTCGGGAGCCAGAAAAGCCAGCTCTTCTTAGAGAGCGGAGCCTAATGAGCCAGCTCACTAAGGAGAGCCATAATTCCCATCACTAATACATATATCACAGTCCTGCTGCTACTAACAATATACACAGCAGTATGATCAAAGAGTTCTCCAGGGACAATATATAACATTAGCTGCAGTTCCCATGGTCAGACTACTGACAGGTTCCCCAGAGCCATAAGCTAAGTTTACAATAATATATAGTGATAATAACTGTTATTATGTATCACTGCAGTTCCTTATAAGACTAAGAGCTCTGTTTCTGTAGAAGTCGGGATTGCTCTTATGCCCGGGCTTGAGAGTACACGGTAAAGTTTCTTAACAATGCCCAACCTACATCTAGTAATATCCAGAACGTAGGGGTTTTATATAGTGCCACCCCGCATATGACTCAAAGCACTTACCTACAAGGCGAGGAGCAAAGCATTAGCATGATAAAAGGTTACACTGAGTGCAGTAATGAAATGTACAAGTAATTGCGGAGGGAGCGCACATACATGTACACTACTTCACCTTGTGCCTATAATGGGAGATATGCTAAAAGCACAAGAGAACAGAGAAAGGAGCACTGCCCCTGATATTTACAGGCATCTTAAGACCCTCAACACAAGAGCTTGCATTCCAGTTACTGATTGTATGGTAAGCTACTTAGCTAAGACATGAGTCCTGGTGGTGTGGTGGTCCCTAACAATCACAGGCTCATATACTAAGCAGAGGATTGAAGAAATTCTGTTTAGAATGTAGTGTAGTAACTGCATACAACTAGATCTCCAGCTGTACTGTATCACATAGCACATCCTAGTAAATGGAGAAGGTTGTATCCTGTATGAGGTCATTTGTACAGTGCAAATTATGTAAGCAGGACTCTACCAGCAGAATAGTGAGTGCTGCTCTGGAGTATAATACAGGGTGTAACTCAGGATCAGTACAGGATAAGTAATGTCATGTATGTACACAGTGACTGCACCAGCAGCAGAATAGTGAGTGCAGCTCTGGGGTATAATACAGGATATATAAGTCAGGATAGATAATACATTGTGTTGCTGTAGAAGCTATGAGGACGGGAGCGCAGTGTAAGTTGTATTCCGGATGCTGGATTGGGGACATCCTGGAAGTTTGTTTTGTAACTTTATGGCTTTAACCCCTTGTTCCCCAGCATCTTGTATTCTCCTTCACCAATCCCTTGCTGCAGAACACACCCGGAACAGCGCTCGCTACCGCCACCCAGTGGGACGAAATAGAAATACAGGAAGAAACCGAGGCCGGGAGCAGCGTAACGTCCAAGATCCGACTCCCAGGACAGGTTCGCTGTGTATACATTGATGCTGTAAGACGTTTGGGTTGGTATCTCACGGCGTCTGATGGATTGTGTGTGTGTTCTGGATGGCAGTGTTCCTGGTACGTGCAGTCCCTTCTCTTCAGCCTGTGCCAGGCAGTGAACGGGGTCGGAGGGCACGCGCTGCCCAGGGTCACCCTGCAGGACCTGCTGAGGAGCTGCCTGGAGGATGTGCTCGGGGCTTACGAGAAGCTGTGCCAGGAGGGCGTGGGAAAGGTAACCTCTGCCAGGGGCATTATTCTTGTGGAATTATGAATTGGATCTCAAAGGGATATTCTAGATGTGTCAAATTATCCTGTGAATCTTTAATCTTGTAATAAATAGAGTGGGTGCTCATGTATGGCGCCACTAGTGCACACAGTGGCCGTGCCTGGTATTGCAGCAAAATCCGTTATTTTTGCAGAAATCTGCCAATCCCATCACACAGACCCGGGCGTTGCAGCTGCTCTTTGACCTCCGCTACCTCTGCCTAATCCTCACCTCCCGGGCAGATGACGGCAAAAGCATCAAGACTAAGCCAGACGCCAGGTATGTGACTGGTGACCGGAAGGGTTGTCATAGGATTTCCGTCATTCCGGGCGCATCTCATGGGTTTGTCGTTGCAGGATCCAGCAGGTGGCGGATCAGCTGGAGAGCTGCATCGATCCCTTTGATTTGGACGTCTTCACCCCCCACCTGAACGTCAGTCTGAATCGGCTGGCACAGAGGACCTCGGTGAGTGGGTCACATATCAGATCCCTTTAATCCGGTGCGTCACATTCCGAATTAACTGATGGTGGTCTTAGTAGTGACTCCGGTGTGTGTTCCATGCAGGTTCTGTTTGGGTTACTGACCGGCGCCGAGAACCAGTTCGCCAGTAGAAGTTCTACACTGGGGATGCAGGAGACGCACAACGTCCTGCCATTGGCTTCCAGCCAGATCCGGTATGATCCGTCCTCTGTCTATGGGAAATATGGATAAGGGATTGTTCCAGGATTAGTGGATGAGCCCCACAATGCACAGCTTGCTCTGTGTATGTATCAGAGTGTAAAGTAGTAGGGTCAATGTATAATAACAGGGAGGTCCCACTGCTGGCACCCCACATGCACGGCCGAGCATGGCGACTACTGCTCTGTGTACTTCATCACTGACCTAAAGGAGAGTCTCTGCAGAGCATCACAATCCGCCTCCGATCTGCAGAGCATCACAATCCGCCTCCAAGATTGTCAGATAATGAAGGCTGGTGTCACTGGTGTGTCCTTCCACATATTTTCCTGTCTCCCATTGTGTCTCTCTTTCTCACTGCCCTTCCTCACTGACAAAGACAGGAATAGGGGAGGGGGAGGGAGCAGGATGAGTCATAACTCTCCTGCTGCAGCTCCTTCTATTCAGCAGAGCTCAGACATGTAAAGAAGGATCCACAGAGAGTTTGCAGACATCACTAAAGCTGTATGAAAGCTGTATTCGTCACTGTGCTGTGAGCACCCTCTAGTGGTGGTGGAAGGCAGACAGTTTTAATATTGAGCACAGGGGAGATTTGGCAATGGATTTACTGGTAGATACATTCTGAGAATCATTTTTATAAAATTTGATCACTCTCATCTACAGGTTCGGGCTGCTTCCTCTTAGTATGTCGAGCTCAAGGAAACCAACGAGTCGGACTGCAGAAGATGTGAAGATGCAGGTGGGTGCAGCAGCAGTGCCGATTCTGTAACGTGAATATAATGTATGAGTGTATATGTGTATATATATTATGTGTGTGTATATATATTATGTGTGTGTGTACACAGACTTTCATGATAAGATTCCTATGACACACTTAGTTCCAGTCATTAGACCCCCCCCCCCCCCCCCCATTGCTTCCTCCAACACTGATGATCCTGATGTAAATGCTAAAATCTGAAGGTGCTGCAAAATGACAACTCCATCATTCCCTACCCGGCCAGGAGTGCTGAGAGTTGTAGTGCTGCAGTGATTATTGCTGGAGCAGTGCATACAGTCCATTATAGATCTTGCTCCTCCGCACCTTTTAATTCCTGTAATTGTAAATTGACTTCTAGCTGTTAGCGAGTCACATCCTGTTCTAGAAGCCTCCGCACCCCGGGGACCGCCGTACGTAAGATGCTGATGGCTTTGCTTTTGATGTGTCTTGCAGTGAATCTTATTTGTTTGTTTTGGCGTTTTTCAACCCAATGTGTCTCCATATACCACGAGGAGTGGGGTGCACAGGGGGCATCCTCTGGATTGGGCCAGATTTTAGATAGGTCTAGTATAATGACCCTTTATTCTAAGTGCAGACTAAACATATGTAAGAGACTCCTTACCTGATCTGACCAGAGTTATATCCTATATGTAATGAGTGCAGCTCTGGAGTATAATACAGGATGTAACTCAGGATCAGTAGGGGCAGCTCACGCTAATCGGGCGCTAATCACCGTTTCTCCTTATAGAAATTACGTGCTTGTCATGTTCCCAGAATGCAGCTTGCTCATGATAAGTGGATTAGCATGTGGGGGCAATAGTTGGGTCTGGTACTGTGGAATGGGTATTGTAACTAAAGGAAATTACTACTCATATGATTCCAGGCACGGGATCTGTGGTATCTTCTATATTGTTGTCATCCATGGCCTCTTTTCTAAAAATTCAAACTTTTTAAGTATGCGTAATAAGCCTGAAGAGCCTAGGTGGCGTTACCAGCGTCCTTTAATGCTGTTGTATCACAAGCTGTTACACTGTTTACCTCCACCGCCTGCCACAGTGTGAGGGGGATGTGTGCTCTATCCAGTTGTAACAGCCTTTGACCGCTACTGCCATGGAAGAGCGGGTCCCACGGCATTAGGTGATAAGCGCTACAGCCCTTATACGATGTAGCATATTATTAAATATGATTTGTAGAATGAAGGAGGCGCCATTTAAAAACACATGTGACGAGGATTACCACAGTACAGTATTAAGATGACTCTGGTTGATTATGTATGGATTTTACATTTCTTAAAGTGGGGGTCGGGAGGTGAAAAGACATGGTTGTTTTGTTTTATAAACGGCCGCCACATACGGACCATGGTGGTGCTCGGTATTGCATCTCAAGCGTATAGAGACATACCCACCATAGGCGAAAAGATGTTGTTGTAAGAGAGCAGCCATGGTTCCACCACTTTACAGTCGTTGCGTAGCGCAGAGGTAGTACGGTAATAAGCACTTTTTTTTGCAGTCTTCAGGGAGGACAGCAAGTAACTCAGTCTGGAATCTCGAACTGTGTCCGGATCGGGGGCCCGCACGCCGCAGCAGTGTCCGTCCACGGAGCGTCTGGCACTACATCAGGACTGTACGTTCAATCAACCAGATCTTAAGGAGCGCACTTCTCCCAGTCTCCCCAGCAGGCGGTGGCACGTCCTCCTCCGACCTCCCACCCGCCAGCATGGAGCCCACCCAGACATCTGCGTCTTATTGCAATTATACAGCCTCAGGCGGCTTCCAAAGCAGTTTCAGGCGGCTTTATATACGACCCATCTCCAAGTCCATGACCACGATGGTAACACAACAGGCCGACACCGACTCCATTTGGTTGTATCTCTCCTCCGGACGGGGTCTGAGATGCCATCCTGAGTGTGGCATTAGTGTGTTGTGAAAAATCTCATTGTACATTTATTTTTTTGCCTTTTTGTGGGGGTGACTCACTTCTTAGCACTTTGTTGGTGGGGTCTGTATATACACTTGTTGGTTCCCTCCAATTTTACGAATGCAAAAAGCGACGGGACGAGGGTTGTGTCTGAGCAGCTTTTATCTCTACTGTCTGCTTGTTACAGGAGTACCATGCTGTACCTGCGCACGGTCATGAAGCTGTAAGAAGAAATCTGTGGTACCTAGCCTGACGCGGAATACCTGCCTCAGACCAATGGTCTCATACATCTCCACCACCAGCTCCCAGTACACACACTCCTCTGCCAGACAACGAGTGACATTACCAAAAACTGATGACACAAAGCCAGGTGCTTTTTAAAGGGATCCTGCATGGGGAAATTGGACATTAAAGCGTTTGCAGGTTCTTTATGGACTAGGCAACTAGTTCCCAATCGCTCTGTATGTTTTTTTTTTGTTGTGGACAAGTGAAGCCGACGTAGTAAAGGTAACACGGATCACCTGCGCAATGAAGCCGAGGTATTAATCCAGCTTCACTTGCGCAAGCGCGGAGATCTGCGCTGTGAGTCAGATGTACTCGCTCACATCAGGTGAGTACAAAGGTTTTTGTTTTTTTTGAATTAGGGTCCCAAATCGAGTGTGATGTGTCGTTCTTAAGGCTGCGTTCAAAAGCACTATGTTGTTCTCTGCAGTTTGCAAAGTTGCAATTCAATATACATTCCCCCAAAGGCGAGAGAAAGACATCCTGAGAGGATACATGGCAAAGAAGAAATCTTATATATTTACAAGTTCTGGGGACCCAAAGCATTGTCGTGGGCAATATGAGGCGGTATCCGACAAATAAACCACGTTGGCATTAGACTGTAAACCAGTCAGGAGAAAGTCACAGAGTAGTCATGTTTGTATCCATGATATCAGTTATCCACAGGGTGAATTACACATGACCCATAACGGGAGTCGGGGTTGCACAAGCTAGGAAAATGCGGTCTTGGTATGCCCATGTTCTGTATTGGATACAGTTTGGGGCCTCCTTGGATTCTTCGCCGCGCAGGCTCACTCTGGCAGTAAGATACACGTTGGATTTGTAATACGCAGTCAGACACGTATATAAATAACAGAAAGGGAAGGCAAGTTGAGGTCAGTCTGGTCCGATTGTGGCTGAGGTTGGAAGATGGTGAGGTAAGAGGAGACAGAATGAAGCGTCTATTAATACTCTTCACATAGAGGGGTTGTTTGGGTTTAACCACTGTTCGGGTTGCTTTTTATAATCCATACAGTCTCTGGTGGTCGTTTGCACGTGCCAGTGATGACCAGACAATCACATGAACCTGAGGTGGTCTTCAGGGGGGTGTGAGGGGAGGGTCACGCATGTGGATGAGTATAAGGGACCTGGCACAATTATCAGAGACGACTACTCTCTCTCCTTGGTTTGGTGTGTACATTGGTTATGAAGCATTAAACGCCTCCATTTATATGATACAACTTTGGAGCAAAGTTTTCTTGTTTTTTTTTTTTTTTTGGTGCGCTTGTTGATGCACAGGATTTATGTCATGGATACTGACTTTTCAGGCAGATACGCTATGCATAGATATCCGATATTAGGAGGGAAAATTGAAATGGGAGGTCTTAAAAGTCGGTTGGTTCAACATCTCGACTTGTGTAATGATATTAGGAGATGCCTATAGGTGGTGTCCTGGCAGGGTCCACAGCTCATGAACATGGACAAGCTCTGGACGTTCTACTGCAGTCTAGAACAAGTCCGAGCATACGGGGGGCGGATAGGGATAAAGAAACAATCCTGCCTGATATGACGGACTGCCACCATTGCAGAGACGCATCGACACAGAGTTTAGTAAAAAGGTCCAGGAGGGCGAATGTGTTAAGCAGGAGAAACTTAACAAATCGTCCCCCGAGTTTGTTGTAGAGTTTTTCAGTGAGTTATAAGTAGCTAGGAATGGATTCCAATTCCCATGGCCGCCAAAGTCTGCAACATCAGGAGGATTCCTAGTACTGATTCTGACCGCCTCCCCTCCCTTGATACTAGGAATTTTGGGAGATGAGGTGGAAATGTTAAGGCAACTTTAAAAGTGGGATGTGATGCACAAAAAGTATGTAGTTTGCTCAAAATGACCAGTTTGTTACATGTGTTGTGTCAGTTCTTTGGGGGGGGGGTCATTGGTCATGCTTGGAGGCAGCCCAGTCGAAGTTTTGAAGAGGGACGGGGCTGGTACCTCTCTCCTGGGTCGCTAGTTGTTGAACAAGGAGACCCGGGGTGAAGACGGTCTTCTGGTTGAGGGGCAGTAGGGGCATCTGACGGAAGAGGAAAATTGAGACGAAATGAGAACAAGAACAACAAGGTGCAATTGTGCCCCACAATCTAACCAAACAACACACGCCAGCAGCATGTGCAAGGAGCCGCGGGACTACCATTAGAGGTTGTACAGAATAGGATGGTGTTACTGCCGCTCTCCGATGCCTAAGGTTTGGTGGTGTATTACAGCGGAATTACTATGCCACCTCCATTTGTGAATGTGAGAGCAGTTTAAAGGACACTACCACCAGAATGAAGGACTGTATGACAAAGAGCCTAAGGGAATGGGCTCCAATAATGCTAAGGAGCCTGCAGCCCCTCAGGCTCCTTTGCATACAGTCCTTCATCCTGTGGTTAGATCTCCCTGACAAGTCACAGATTGTAAATGATTGCTAATGAAAAGAGCAAGTAAAGGATATGGTATCAGTACTGGTTTGTAATGTTCAATTTTTCGGTATCGGTAGGAAGAATAATCTTTATTATAGCGGGACATTCACACTTCTAGCGACTTTACAAATCAGAAGTGAACTCATTTATGATATCAGTGCAACAGGTGTCAGCCCAAACCAACCAAAACTGAATCTGAGTACATGCTGTATGTTTATCCAGTAGTGCACTCACTATTCTGATGCTGGTGCAGTCACTGTGTTTACATACCGAGACCTGAGAATCAGTATTATCGAGCTGACCTCTTTTGCTGTGGATCGGTAATGACATCATGACGATCGAGTACAGTCCTGTATTTACTCCAGGCTGCAACTCACTATTCTAGTGATGGCTGCAGTCACTGTGTTGTACATTACATGACATACTTATCCTGTACTGAATCCTGAGTTCATCCTGTATTGTATACTCAGAGTCGGCACTCACTATTGCTGCTGGTGCAGTCAACTGTTGTACATACATGACATTACTTATCCTGTACTGTCATGAGAATCCTGTATTTACGCAGAGCGCACTCACTATTTGTCTTGACTATGCATGCCGTGCACGTCACTGTGTACATACATGACATTTTATACCTGTAGCTGATCCTGAGTTACATCCTTCGTATTATTATGCGAGAAGCTGCACTCACTATTATGCTAGTGGTGCATCCTGTACAACATGATACTTATCTACTTTATCATGATGACCTGAGTTACATCCGTGTATTATACTGGAGTGCACATCACTATTCTGCTTGCTTGGTTGCAGTCACTGGTACATACATGACATACTTAATCTGTATGATCTGAAGTTACATCTGATTTACTCCAGAGTGCACTCACTATTCTGCTGCTGGTTGCAGGTCACTGCTGTACATACATGGACATTCACTTACTGACTGATCATAGTTACATCCTGTATTAACACCAGGCTGCAATCAATTTGATAGTGGTGCAGTCACTGATACAGACATACTATCGATCTGATCCGAGTTACATCTGATGTTATACTCGAGAGGCATCACACTATTTCTGCTAGGTGCAGCACTGTTACATACAGACAGTTACTTATCCACGATGGATACATTCCTTATTATACACGCGAGAGCTGCCCTCATAATTCTGACTGCTGGTTTGCAGTGCTATGTGATAAACATGAATACGTTATTACTATTGTACTGACACTTGAGGACATCCGGTATTATACACAGACTGGCACATCACGATCTGCTGCTGGTGCAGTCCACTGTGTACAGAAATGACACATTACTTACCCGTTAATGTATCTTGAGACATCCTGTATTATACCCCAGAGCTTGCACTCAATATTCTGCTGCTGTTTGCAGTCACGTTGTACACACATGGACATTACGTATCGATACTGGATGTAACTCAGGATCAGTACAGGATAAGTAATGTCATGTATGTACACAGTGACTGCACCAGCAGCAGAATAGTTCGTGCTGACTCATTTTGCTGTGAGCTACTGACGGGTGTGGTTGTGTGCTGCTGAGCTCCTGCACCACCTGGAGCAATCTCCATCCACCCAGGCCTGCTCTCTCCTCCCCAGGGAGGGAGTGGGTTACTGGGATGAGTGAGCCAGGAAAATCCCAGGCTTCTGCCTCCCGGACCAGGCCGGCGGGGGGCAGGAGAAGCCAGTTACCGGCCAAAGCGCAGGGGGTGAGAAGATCTGCCCGGAGCCAAGGACGCAGCGATGTGACCTCGGCTGCCACCCCCAAGACCCAGGGAAGCCGCAAGGTCTCCGGTTCACTGAAGATCAAGGCAAGTAACATCAGCCTGAGTGCTCCTCCTGGAAAGCTGAGTGACTGTGCGGGAAAGCTGGGTGGTTCAGCTGAAAAGCTGGGTGCTCACGGAGGTGTGCAAAAAGCATGGGGTGAACTTAAGGCCCGGGAGTCTGCTACCATCTATGGCTCCCGGATTGCTGAGCACCTCCGTGAGTACGAGGAAGCCACATTTAAATTTCCTCCTCTTCCATAAAAATGCTTCAGGTAATGACTTATCATTTCTATAAGATCACCATCTTTCGCTGGGATTATTGTCATCATTTTATGTGCCAGACTAAATTTCTTAATTAAATGAGAAAGGCAGAGACTAATTGACAACTTATTTTTTGAAAAGAAATCCTACCATTGAGGCTCTAGGCGCCCTATTGGTCTGCCCCAGCTTCTCCTCTTGTACCCTAATTACTGATCCTGCTCAGAGACTGGATTTAAATTACATTGTATCAGATCCTGCACGACAGAGCGAATAAAATATGCACATCGCTGTGTACAAGTACTCCGCGAGGTGATGGCTCAGTCCTAAATCTGGACAGTTCAGGAAGCTCCTGGTGAAACACGGCAGTCACTCTCTGTCCACAGACGTTCTACCAAGGCCTGAATGTTTAGTAATTGTTTTTTTGAGCAAAAACACTCAGATCAGGATTAACAAATATGTTCTGCATCAGCTGTAGTTATTCCACAATTCTCAAGGTATGTTGCATTTGGTTCCTAATAGCAAAAACAAATGGTAGATTTCTTTTACTATCTAAGCTATCTAGTACTACTGCAACCTGAACGACATGGGCTTCAGTTTATTAGGCGTAGATCTTGTGATTTGTCGGGTTTCCCAAATATTTATCCTTCTTGGCGCTTGAATTGGCGCACAAGTCGTGATTAAGATAGGCGGCATCGGCGCCGCGAGCATGTGACAGAAGTCAGGCGGCGTGCCGTCGGACAAACCGCAGAATTTACAAAACGAATTGTGTCGCAGATCAAGCAACTCACGCACCATGAAGAGATGAGTGAAACACCGCAGACCTACAGTGGGTAAAGACACATGAGGAAATTGGCGCCACGATCTTAGTGAATTTGCGGCAGCTACATCCTCGTCGGAGCAAACAACAGCAGCGGGATCGCGACAGGACCCAGGTAATAATGATGCCCCAATATGTAGGGGGATTGTAGCAAAAGCAGATATCTATTTTTGTGCAAACAAACGAAGCCCTGAATGTTATTCAAGTTCCCGCACTTTGAGGGAATAATTGCAACAATTTGACAAATTAGCGTGCAACTGTAATCCGGACCGTATAATTCATAAAATGGAGGTATTTAAGAGGTCACCTGAACGCAACCTATCGTCGGAACTTCTTTTGCGTATGTGAACAAGATTATTTACACAAGTGAAGATTGATGTTGCAACGTGATTGAATTTGGTGCCGCAGCTCGCTGCTTTCATGTAACAGACAAGTCAGGGGATAAGTCGTCGGAATGATTTGAATACGGACTGAAGCGACGGAATTTAACTTTCAAATTGTGTCGCAAGCCCCAAGCACTTAAGATACAACACCGGGAAGAAGAAGGTGAACTCCGGGACCTGAGCGGGAAGCGAAACTTTTCAGGATATATAGTGCTGCACAGATTTAGTGAATCAAACGCGCACACGGCATTATACCCGGACATTCACTTTCGTGCAGCTCCAAGCGGACCGGTAGTAAATTATGCCCACAAATAATAAGGATAAAGAACAAACAAACATAAATACAAGTTCAAGAAAGGAGAAAAAACCAGTGCAACATAGGCAACACTAGACCCAAAGATGAGTATGTCCTGCCGTGATGTAACTCACAGAAAAATGGTATCAGCATACACGAATCTGACACAAATCTCCCTATGAATCTATCTTGACCGTAATACTTGGCTTTCCATTAACGATTCTGTCCAAGATAATCTCTAGTAATATCATCTATAACTGCAAGGCACTGAACTATAAGTTAAATGCCTGAGAATATTATTTCGGACTACGAGGGATAATTTAGAGAGATTGGGAACGAGACACGGGGGGATGAAATGATAACAGCGTGTTCTGGATGTAGATAACCAAGATGGTCCTCATTAATGATAGTGATAACATTTGGGGAAACTGATAAGTATCCTAAAGGGCAATTCTCACTACTGATCATACTTCACTATAATATTTAATAAATACTTTGTATCACTCACACTTATCAACGAAAGAAGTCAGAAACAAAAATTTGGAACACATCCTGAATATCTTGCTATGACATAGTGTATACTGGGCTGACAAACTGGCTAGAACACATACCTAACTCAATACAGTTGCCAGTAGTCAATCATCCCATTTCTCCTCTGAATCATTTTAATTGCACGAACACCTTGTGCACATTTTAAGCTTTGACAATTGGTTGTCTACACTAAGATCAAAATAACAAGATTCTGCCCACCTACAGACAAGAAGTAATGGAACTGTGAGCAATACCAAAATCATCGATTACCAGGGACTGTGTTACTAATTAATTATGAATGTCTTCTCGTTAATATCACGAAGCTGATGTTAGAGTGGCGGCATAAGAGGGCTGGAGTTTTGAGACCCGGCAGACCAGTGTTGGTACTTTCCTGAAGAGATTATGGACTATAGACGGACAGGATAAAGCCTGTTAGTTATAGTTTATAGCTAGCTGCCAATGGCGTTATATAGATTATTTGTATCTACAGATTCGGAGCAATTCTCAGTGCATTAGCGATGTGTTCAACCAGCTATGTCTTGCAGAGCATGTGTCTCAAAACTTATGAATATGTTGTGGAGTGTGTAATGTGAATTTATATTCACGAATTTAGCATGATGGGGATTCCTCACACTGGTGCTACTGTGCTCAATCTGCACGCCAGTAGTTAGACGCTATTATCCTGAGAGAGTGATGTAATGTATAAACATAGTTATAGATCCTCTGAATAGTTATAGCAGCAGGCTGTGAAATATGTTTATATTTCAGGATTGTCAGCACCGGGGCTTAATCTCAGCAGTGCCTGTTGCTCTCATCTCTCTCAGAAGGCCGTGTTGGTAGGATTTAAAGTCCTGGAGAGCATGAGTAAATATACATGCCATAATCTTGGACTGAAAAATATGAGTGTATATTTCAAGATTGTAATTTACCTCCAGGTTCCGGATGACATTTCTCACACGCTGTAGTCTCACCAATATCTACCACATTAGATTTTTAATTTGAACTCCTAGCAATAAGCTCGAAGATTACACAAAACTAAAACGATTAACATATCTCTCGAGGACCACACCACTACAAGCACTGTGAGGAGGAGGCACACAAGAGCACAGCAGTGTAGGATATGCTTTTGTATAAAACTCAATCTGGGATCATGATGTAAAGGAGCTAACAGAATAAATTGATGGCTCTATAATAAAATAGATAAATTATTAAAACTACACGTATTAGTGATGGACTCCTATGACACCCCAGCCCCTAACTGGCTCACCACACCCTTTTACCCGCATAAGATATGGGTTACGATGCGGCAATTGAACGTAGAGGAGGTTAATGACTGGCCTGCGCCTCCTACTATAATTTAATAGGGAGCGCCAGGTCTCTAGGAGAAGAGTTCAGCCAGAAAAGCCAGACAACTTCTTAGAGAGCGAGCCTAATGAGCCAGCACTAGGAGACGCCAGTAAATTCCCATCACTAATACATTAATCACAGTCCTGCAATGCTAAAACCACATAATACACACGCAGTATGATCAAAAGAGTTCTACAGGAGACAATATATAACATTAGCTGCAAGCAGTTTCCCATGGTCAACTACTGACAGGTTCCCCAGGCCATAAGCTAAGTTTACAATAATATAAGGATAATACTGTGTATTATTGTATACTGTAGTTTCCATATAAGACTAAGAGCTCTGTTTTGTAAGTTCGGAATTGCTCTTGGAGCGGGATTGAGAGACACGGTTAAAGTTTCTAACAATCCCAACCTACATCTAACTTATCCAGAACGTAGGGGTTTTATATAGCATAGCCAAACACCCGCATACTGCAACTCAAAGCACTTACCTACAAGGGAGAGCAGCAAAGCTAGACATGAATAAGGTTACACTGAGTGCGTAATGAAATGTACAAGTAATTGCGGAAGGACGCACTATACATGTAACTACTCTTCCTGTGCCTATAATGGGAGATATGGCTAAAAGCACAAAGAACAGAGAAAGAGGCACGGGACCCTGATATTACAGCATATCTTAAGACCCTCAACACAGAGCTCTGCATTCGTTACTGATGTATGACGTAAGCTCACTATAGCTAAGACATGAGTCCTGTGGGTGTGGTGGTCCCTAAACAATCAAGGCATCATAGACTAAGCAGAAGTTGATTGAAGAACATCTGTTTAGAATAGTATGTAGAATGCATACAACTAGAATCTCCAGAAACTGTACTGTATCACATAGCCACATCCTAGTAGAATGAGGAAGGTTGTATCCTTGTCTGAGGTCATTTTGTACAGTTGCAAGTATGTAAAGCATGGACTCTACAAGGCAGAATAGTGTGAGTGCTGCTCTGGAGTTAATACAGGGTTACTCAGGATCAGTAAGGATAAGTAATGTCATGTATGTCACAGTGACTGCACCAGCAGCAGCTAAGTGGATGCAGTCTCTGGAGATAATAAACGGAGTTAACTCAGGATCAGTACAAAGGATGAAGTAATGTAATCGTATGTACACAATGACTGCCACAGCGACATCAGAATAGTGAGTGAAGCTACGGGGTTGTAGAAGACCAGCCGCAGTACTTGGTACAAGCAAGGATAAGTACAGCCCACTACCATGTAACAGGCCACGTACGATAACAACAAGTCTTCGGACCCTCCATGCCCAAATCCAAGAAGAAGAATAGTTTGAATGACCGGTAAGGAAGGCGAGTATAGATAAGGAGGTAAACTACAGATCCAGCCAAAGGCCTGTTTTTTTGTTCCGGTGCTTTTTCTGCTCCCTTCTTGCCCCCCTTGTTTGACCCCCCCTGCGCCTGGTCTCCCCCCCCCGCCCGGGTATTTCTCCCGTCTTTCTTGTTGGCACGCCCGTTCCCCCGTCACTTGGTGTTTCTTTTTGTCGGTCCGTCCGCTGCTGTATCTTTTGTAACTCAGGATCTATGGTACTGATGTGACCGAAGTAATGTCATGATGAATGAATAATTGTGTCAACAGTGACTGCACCAGAGCAGAATAGTGAGTGCAGCTCTGGGTTATAAACAGATGGTAACTCAGGATCAGTACAGGATAAGTAATTGTCTTATGTACACAGTTGACTGCACAGGCACGCAGCTAGTGAGTGCAGATCTGGAGGACGGATAAAAGGATGTAACTCGGATCAGTACAGGATAAGTCATGTCATGCTATGTACACAGTGACTGCACCAGCAGCAGAATAGTGAGTGCAGCTCTGGGGTATAATACAGGATGTAACTCAGGATCAGTACAGGATAAGTAATGTCATGTATGTACACAGTGACTGCACCAGCAGCAGAATAGTGAGTGCAGCTCTGGAGTATAATTCAGGATCCGTACATGATGAGTAATTTATGTTACTAAAATGTGTTACAATTGTGTTTGTGTATCGGTAACATTAGGTAAGTGACCGTGCAGAGCTTGGCACAGAAATGGCTCAGTCCTGTCTGCGCTTTGTTCGCTTGAGGAGATAATCCCCTGAGTTGCAGATGTTAAATCATATCTGGCACGTGGGATTTTTTGCAGGCGAGCCGCTCTCCACTGATCTCAGGCTGTTACTTTTTTCCATTGTGCTGGAGGATTACACACTTAGCCTGTGATATGTGTTTTTGTAGGAATTTTAGAAAAAGCAGCTTTTGACCAGGGGTCATGGAAACTCAGGGATTGCAAGCAAATCTTTGTATACAGAGAAAATATAATGTAACACAGGATCAGTACAGGATAAGTAATGTCATGTATGTACACAATGGGGGTCATTTACTAAGAGCCTGAATCGCGTTTTTACGGCGGGTTACCTGAATTTTCCCTTTTTGCACCGATTTTCCCCGAATTGCCCCTGGTTTTTGGCACACGCAATCGGATTGTGGCGCATCGGCGCAGGTGTGCATGCGATGGAAATGGGGGGCGTGGCTGTACAAAAACCCGACGGATTCGTTGAAAAAATGTCGCGCTTACCTGCACCCGGCCCGGCTTGGTGAAGTTCAGTGCATTCCGATGAACTTCAGCGCAGCAGCGACACCTGGTGGATGTCGGGGGAACTGCCTTAGTGAATCGCCGGAAGACCCGATTCCTCCACACCGAACGCCGCTGGATCGCGACAGGACCGGGTAAGTAAATCTGCCCCAGTGACTGCACCAGCAGCAGAATATTGAGTGCATCTCTGGAGCTCGTTTGCTCCAGTGTGGACAGGTACCGCCAGTGTGAGTTGCTGTGAGAGGCTGTGTGCTGCTGCTCTGAGCTCCAGGCAGGTTCCATCTCCACCTGGGGCCTGCTCTCTCCTCTCCCAGAGAGGGGGTGGGTTTCCAGGCATGAGCCAGAGCGGCAAGCCCCAGGCTCCTGCTTCCCGGGCCAGGCCGGCGGGGGGCAGGGGTAGCACCTGGGTATCACCTAAAGGCAGAGATTGCTAAGCTTAATAAACTTTCATATTAGATAACAGCGGTCCATTTAAAGAAAAACTTGTAAATTATGATAGATTTGCTCAAATGACTGATAACAGAGAGCAAAGGCTGAAGGGGTTGCAGCCTGCGAGCCAGGTGGAGGAGGAGGATGATGATGATGACGAGCAGCAGGACACACCTGGCGGCCTGCAGGAAGATCAGCAGGCCACGTGCAAAGCAGCAAGAAGAGGTACGTTTCATCTTTACCCCCCTCCCTGTAAACCCCCCTGGGCAAAGCACAGGGTCAGCTCACTATGCAAGCCCTGCTACCCAAACCCCCACGAGTTCTGCTGTGGACCCGGTGCAAGGGTGCAGGGAGATTACAGATAAACCTGATGTGGCGATGGGCACCGTCTCTGTTTGTGGTAACAGTGGGGGAGCAGGGGAGGCATCGGCCTCGGCAGTGGCAATACCATCACAATCCAGTGCTGTGGTGCGTCCCCCAGTGGGAGGGGGGGATAGCCCAGCACTGGTGGCAGCTTCCGGTGCCTCGGTGCCTCTTCATGCTGTTGCCGCTAGTCACCCAGTTGAGGGGCGGCGGCAGTGGGGAGGGGTCGCTGAGGCTGAGGGCTCCGGACCTCCCAGACAGAAAGTATTGTTCTGTGTCGGTGTTGGGGATAATGCACATTCTGTGGAGACTGAAAATCAGTGGCGCCTCACACCGGCTAAAGAGCAGCAGCGAATGTTACCAAGTCCCAGAAAAAGCAAAATAACATCTGCTACCGATGATGCGGAGGGCACAAGTGTGACAAGAGTTGGGAGTGAGTGATGGAGTGACTGGTGGTGCGAATGGCATGGAGGTGGGTAGTGTTAATGTGGTGGGTGCAGGGGTTGGTCCAGTTGCTCCCCCAGTGGCGGCCCCTCGTTAAGAGCTATGCCAGTGTCGCTGCTGCCATCATCCTCGTCTCTGAGCTCTGGGGACGCCTTTTTGCAACGGCGCCTCCTGCAGGCCTTACAGAAGGGTGAAAGGATGATCAATGTAGCGGGGCAGGAGGTTGATTTGTCATTTTGGATAGAGAGGCACGGCCTGTCTGCCTTCCGAGAGCAAAGAGGCAGGGAGACATCATGGTCGCTCCCGACAACCGGGCTGGGTGCTAACCGTAGGAATGTGGTCCGTCTTCGGTGGCGTGGCAGTGATGTGTGTCCCCCTCGGGCACGGGTAGTTGAGCTGCTGCTGAAGATGGACTTCAAGGCGGCTGACATCTTTGCCTTGATCCATCCCTATGGTACATCTGAGTTTGATATCATCTTTGTTCGGCCGGAGGGGCTTGAGCTCTTCTGGTCCAACTATGAGCTGAGATACAACGAGCCCGAGTGGCGGGACTTTGCTGTACAAGCAGTGTCCCGCCAGAGCGAACTCAAGAAAGTGACCATTCTTACCCGTAACGAATCACTATCTTGCTTTGACATCATGACCTGGATGAATCGTTATGGAGAGATACTGGGAGTACCCGAAAAAAATCGGGACGAGTATGGTATCTGGTCAGGGGCCTGGACCTTCATGGTGAAGTTGAGGCGTTCAGGTAACTCAGTCGCCCACATCCCTTCATCAGCCTTCCTGGGGAGGGATCGGATCCTGATCTTCTACCGGGGGCAGCCTAAGCTGTGTCACAGGTGCGGTGACCCCACACATTTCAGCGCAAACTGCACCGTG
Organism: Engystomops pustulosus; assembly: GCA_019512145.1. Lineage (NCBI taxonomy): Eukaryota > Metazoa > Chordata > Amphibia > Anura > Leptodactylidae > Engystomops > Engystomops pustulosus. Next base: position 1,851,842 of record CM033646.1, on the reverse strand, counting down.
CAGAAGTGTGCGTTGTGTGGGGGTGTCGGCCATCTCGCTGCATCCTGTACAGGGCAGATTAGGTGTAACCTGTGTGGTGATCTTGGTCACCCGTACAGTCGTTATCCTCTTTCCTTCCCTAATGCAGGCTCAACCTCAGCGGATGAAAGCAATGAGGCTGAATCTGCTGGGGAGGGGACTAGCCGAGGCGGAGGAATGGAGGGGCCAGGGAAGAAAGACAGGAAAAAGACGCCTGCCCAGCTAAGGCGTCTAGAGAAGCGTCAACAGGAGAGAGAGCGGGGGGAGTCTCGGGTTGCTGGTACAACCTCTGGCGCTGTCCTGGAGACCACACATGTCGCTGAGGCCCCAGGGGATGATGTACTGGATGAGGAGGTCAGGAGGATCGAGAGAGAGGAAGGTGCCACGTCCTCAGATTCCTCCCATTATGAGAGTATGGATGAGGATAATAGGGCGTGGCTAGAGGAAAAGCGTGGCGCCAAAAAGAAGAAAAAGGGTAAAAAGAAGGGAGGTGTAAGATCTTCTCCCTCCCTGAGTAAGGTACCCAAGGAAGGGGCAACCGACCCCCCACTGGTCGAACTTTCAAATCGATTCCTGGCTCTGGATGGAGCCTCTCCTGCCAATGGAGGGGCTGAGGGTGAAGGGCCAAAGGTGGCGGAGGGGCCTGCAGGGGGTGCCGAGTCTCCCCCTGGGGAGTCAGGGTCCTCAGAAGGGGAGACTGGCCCAGAGTCTGGAGACGAGGATGAGGGGGCAGGTCCTGGATCTGCCCCTGAAGCATCAGAGGTGCGGGAGATGGACACCACAATATGTCTAAAAAGGGGGTGTTCATTTCCCTAGGGTGGTGGTAAGATGGGTAAAAAGAAAGCCGTCTAACTCAATCACTCATGATGGCGGCACCCACTCCGTTGACGCTGGCGTCCATTAATGTCGCCAGCATTAAGTCTGATGCGGCTATTTGGCCGTTGATTTCTCTCGTCCGCGTTGAAGCCTGCAGAGACCAGCTGCAGATTTGGCGGCGTGTTTAAAGCTAAGAGGGAATGGGACACGGCCTTCTTGTCTCTTGCGGCCAGAGCCGTATAGCGAGTGGCGGTCCTTTTTAACCGCACCGGTGAATGCCGATGAGTTAGTGAGATGTAGAAATGGGGAGGGTCCTGATCCTGGATGTCCTCATGGAGGGACAAGACTTCGCCTAATTAACTCTATGGTCCCCAGTCCCCAGTGGGACAGGAATGTCCTCCTTTTGAAGATCAAGCCCTACCTTTTTACAAGTCGGCAGGTGTCTTGGAGGGACTTCAATGCTGTCACGAGTTCCCAGGACAGGGAGTTCCATAACAAGCTGACTTATGATAGCGTCGCTCTTACTAGCATAGCTAGTGAGGCTCGCCTGTGGAATGTCCACATCCGCACACCCCAGGCCACGCGTGTGTTCACCTATTATAGGGGTAGCTGCAGTCCTAAGAATAGACAGTTTATGTAAAAGGAGGAAGCCATCTCTTCAGCAGTGTCCGTTGTTGAGTGGAGTTCTCCGACCACTGTCTATTTTTTGTTTTCTCTGAATGGTTCAGAGACCCCCCGGATGGGAAAGCTACTGGAAGCTCAATTCGTCTCTCCTGGATGAACGGAGATCAACAATACCCTTGAGTACTTTCTTCAGAGCCAGGTCCGGGATCCTGGAGGGCGCAGACCCTTCTATCCACCCCTCTTGGTCCTGGAAGGATCTAGATCGGGATGATGTGTCGGCTTTCTTCCTGGCTGAAAACTATCCTGAGCCAGGAGTATCCCTTCTCTTGATGTTTTGACAGAGATGATCAGGGAAGAGTAATTCACCCATGGCATTGAAGGGCTCTCCTCAATAAATCGCCAGGTCCCCCGGATGGCTTAACATCCTGAGTTTTATAAGACCTTTAGGACGCCTTGGTTCCCCTCTTGACTGAGGTATTCCAATGAGTGTCTTTCCTCGCGCTCTGCCGAGTCAATGAGGAGGTCTGCCCTGATCATTCCTGTCAAAGGGAAGGACCTATCTCGTAATGAGAAACTGCGTCCCATACGGCTTCTCAATACGGACATAAAGGTTTTGCAAAGGTGCTTTTAAAAATCGGCTGGTGTGCAGTTGCACCCCGGCTCCTTTCGGGGACCCAGGACTGCTCTGTTCCAGGCCGCACTTGTGAACGGTTGGGATTGGCCGCTCTTTTTAGGTCGTTCTGGTGTTCGCCAGGTTTCCTCTGAGCCCACTACTGTACGTGTTCGTGATTGACCCATTCCTTAGGAGGGTTGATCGTGGGGTCGTGGTGGGATTCGGGATGGATCGGGCAGCACCGGAACCCTCTAAGGGTGGTAGCGTAATCCGATGATGTATCCACCGTTTTCGTGTCCCGGAGAGGAAGGCGCATGGGTGAGTCCATAGGTTGCCCTGCTACTCAGAGGCTTCTGGGTCCAAGATCAACCGGGATAAGTGTGAAGTCTCTGGCTGGGAATAGGGTATCCAGGCTTTTGATCTCCCGGACCCTCCTTCCTGGTCCCAGGACTCTGCCAAATTCTCGGCATCGAATTTGGCCAGGGTATTCCCCCTGCAAACTGGACGGCAGGCTTACGATTCGCCGCTCGAGGTGGACCAGTGGAAGGTTGGTCTTTGACCCTCAGGAGAAGGGTTTATTCTGATCAACAAAACTTACCTTGCTCCCCATTGCTGATTTACCTGTGCATTGTGTGCATGTTTGCCAGAACCCCTCTGGAACTCGGGTCCTAAGTCTGTTCTTCCAGCTGTTATGGGGAATAGGCTGAACCTAATCAAGAGGGGAGGTATACTTATCCGCACGAGGAGACAAGGAGGGTTTTGTATGGTCAACCCGTGGTGTCCTAGTGAATACTTTCTTAAGACAATTGTGAGCAAACCTCTGGAAAGAGGGGCTCCTCCGTGGGTATTTCCTGTAGGGGATGATTTCGGCCTTCTTCTTCCAGGAATGGGAGACGGAGGGCAATTGAAGGATCTCCGTACACGCGGCATGTGCATCTCTCCGGCTTAACGCTACCCCTACGTTCTGATCGAGTGATTCGCCGGGTGGGGTCTGGGAAAGTGTGTGATATCAGACCATTAGAGGAACTCCTTGACAACAAAGGGTTTCGTTGACCCTTTCCAGAAGCCTACTGGACCTCAGGGATTGCCCCAAGTCGGGATCTGGGGGGTTTGAGTTTTTGATGAGTTTATTTGAGCTCTCGGTATCCCCGTTGAAGTTTTTGGACGTGACCTTGTCGCTGCTCTTCCATGGAAAGCTGTGGTGAGGTAACATCTGAGTGTAGGAGCTCTGAGGAAAGGGGTTGTCCCCGAGAAGTGCGGTGGCCTGCTGGAGAGCATGGACCACTTCCTGCTTCAGTGCCCCTTTAACACAGAGGTGTACAACCGGGTGGGCGCTTCCATCCATTGGCCCGGGTTGGCCGGTCTCTCCTATGCAGAGTGGGCCTATGGAGCATTCAGAGGCCTGGGTGGCCGGGACCGCTGCACGTTATTCCTAGTTAGCCTAGTGGTCAGGTACCACACGTGGAACGCACGGTGCTTAGTATCGACGCAGCGTAAAATCCTCCCGGTGGATGAGGTGGTTAGGAACATTCTGGGTGACCTGGTGAAGGTGCGCTCTCTGGAGTATGAAAGGCTGGGCACGGGTAGGGCCTCTCTCCTTTGGAGGGGGTTCTCCTTTAGTGTCCCTAAGGGTGAAGACACACGTGGCATTTTTGGGCCGTTTTTAGTTTTTTGAAAACGCATGCGTTTTTGACAGGTTTGACCAATTATCTTAATTCAAACTGGTCAAAAACGCATGCGTTAGATGTCAACTAAAAACGGCCCAAAAACGGACTAAAAACGCCACGTGTGTCTTCACACTCAGGCCCCTTCCACACTAGCGTTGCGTTTCACGTCAGGGTGCAATGCGTGAAAAACTGATGTTTTTGGCTGCGTTTTTGTTCCATTTTTCCTTGGAGTAATTAGCGTTTTTGCGTTTTTCACGCGCGTGTTGTTAGCGTTTTTTTGCGTTTTCGCCGCATTTTTCACGCGCGAGTCAATGGGAGACTCAAGCATTTTTCAAAGGGACCATGGTTTGGGATTAAAATGTGTTATTTAATTGAAAAATAATGTCTTCTGATAAGTTGCAAACATCTGCGATCTATTCTTCACTGTTCCCCGTGTATATTATCTCCCGACAAGTTAGCAGATGTGAAGAACAGTGAAGAATAGAATAAAAACAGTGAACACAGTGAACACAGGATCATTTAAGAGAAAAACACAGTGCAGAACACAGTGCAGAATAGATTACAGATGTTCGGCACATCTGCTTACTTGTCGGGAGATACGCGCGGAACGGTGCGAACAAAATAGCATGTGAAGAACAATATATATGTGTGAAGAACACATTGCAGATGTTTAAATACATCTGCAATGTTTTCTTCACACATATATATTGTTTTTCACATGCTATTTTGTTCACATTGCTCTTACTATGGGTGAGGGCTCAGTACTGTGTATACACAGAATGCTAATAAGTAATGTAAATTTTGTTACTGGGTACTGCCAGGCAGGGTATGAATAATTTGTCAGTCACGATTCGGGCTCGTAGCCTGTGGATCTCTCTCCAGAAATGCAACGTTGCAATCTGCCGTGAACATTTCCTCCATGTTACATCTCGGCCGGCTGTGTTATTTCTGTGGAGTTATTTCAGCCTCTGGTAGATGGGGCTCAGCTGTCGCTAACCAGGTGATGGATTAGTCATGGAGTCAGTGTGAGGGAAGCTGCGCAGAGGATGGAGAAGAGACAAGAGGACACGGTCCAGGGGGTCACAGCAGTGACACTGATGCACAGTGTCCAGGGGGTGACACGACGGTGGGTGCACACTGATGGACGCATTAAATGGGGTTAATCAAGGTGATAACTCCCAGCAGTTCAGAAGTGCAAACCTCAGCAAAAATCTGAAGCTCAGGCATGGATATAGAAAGCTCAATGCACATACGTAAACGGAGGCTGCGGTCACACGTGACGCTTACATTGTGCTTTGAAACGCCATACAAACGCCTGAGCAGAAGAGATCCGCCTAATTACATTGCTGACAATATTTGCATTCAGTTACGGTTGTGTTTACAAACCAAGTTTACGCTTTGTAAATGCAAATGTTAACAGCAATGTAATCAGGCTCTTGTCAGCTGTTGTATTGCTTCTCAAAACGCAATTTAAATTTGTGAATGTATGAAAAATTTATATTATACCCATTGCACTGCGGGCGTGTTCTCACACTGCTGTGCACCTTGGTCATTGAACTGCGACAGTGTTGGGTAGTGTCCCTGGAGAGATGTGTAATTATATCTTTGTCTATGTAGGAACCGGACTGTAAAAAAAAAATGAGTAAAATTTGAGGATTACAGTTTTCCTTATGTCCTCACACTGCTGTTCTCTGCGCTCTCTGCAGCCAGTATTAGGTATTGTCCCTGCAGAGATATGTAAACATATATATATGCAGAATATGTCAATTCCACGGATACCAGATTCTCTACTATTTAGGGTGATGCCACACATGGTGTTTCAGTCCGTTTAAAAACGCATGCGTTTTTAAAATGCATCCGTTTTTGACTGCTTTTGTCAGTTTTTCCTAATTATCTTAATAGAACAGGTTTTAAGCAGTCAAACGCATGGTAAACGGTCAAAAACAGACAAAAACGGATGCGTTTTTAAATGGACTGAAAATGCATGCTTAAAAGCGGACCAAAAACGCCACGTGTGGCATCACCCTTCCACGCTCAGGCACCTGGGAGACGCTTCTGTGTGCCAGGCTTTGGTCATAGTAACATCGTTACGAGCGATAAATGGTGCATGGGAGAAAGGATAAATATTCCATGAAGTGCGATCTCTTCTACAATCGTTGGCGCTGTTAATGCACATGAGGTTCGTGTTGCGTAACTTTCTCCTTCACACTGATTTTTACGCCTATTTTCACTTCTGAGTCATGTGTGAAGTAGACATTGCTGCAAAATAGCAGAGACTGGAAGCGGCCGGCAATCTCACTAGTGATGGCACATGGAATCTTTGCTTTATATTTAGCTACTTAGTATCAGATATATTGAAAACAAGAAGCCTCATTATTATTAGTGATTCTGGGAGCCTGTCTATGGATGGGGTAGTTATTCATTATGGATTTTGTAAAATCCTGTCCCCACTAATCAGCTGAGTAATCTGGACTCTCACTGTCAATCACTGTATGTGGGCGGGGTAATCAGGATTCTCACTGTCAATCACTGTGTGTAGGAGGAGTAATCAGGGCTCTCACTGTCAATCACTGTGTGTGGGAGGAGTAATCAGGACTCTCACTGTCAATCACTGTGTGTGGGAGGAGTAATCAGGACTCTCACTGTCAATCACTGTGTGTGGGAGGAGTAATCAGTACTCTCACTGTCAATCACTGTGTGAGGGTGCGGTAATCAGGACTCACTGTCAATCACTGTGTGTGGGAGGAGTAATCAGAACTCTCACTGTCAATCACTGGGTGTGGGTGGAGTAATCAGGACTCTCACTGTCAATCACTGTGTGTGGGAGGAGTATTCAGAACTCTCACTGTCAATCACTGTGTGTGGGAGGAGTAATCAGGACTCTCACTGTCAATCACTGTGTGTGGGAGGAGTAATCAGGACTCTCACTGCCAATCACTGTGTGTGGGAGGAGTAATCAGGACTCTCACTGTCAATCACTGTGTGTGGGCGGAGTTATCAGGACCCTCACTGTCAATCACTGTGTGTGGGTGGGGTAATCAGGACTCTCACTGCCAATCACTATGTGTGGGTGGAGTAATCAGGACTCTCACTGTCAATCACTGTCTCATTGTCTCTCTCAGCATTTTTATAAACGTATATATATCACAGATCTCAGCTTATCCCCACCTAAAAAGTGTCTGTAGTTGAACATTAGAGGAAGTGTCTTTGTTCTGATGCAATGAAAGGGCTTGGAACGTGCACATTACAAGATTGAAAACTCCAGCTACATTATTGCTTTTTACTTTCCTTTATAGACGTTTTCCAGCAAGAACTTAACGACATGACTTAGCATTAGCCCTTCAGACTGAACCGATTAATCTCCACCTCCGTTATAATTATGTGTAATTTTCTAATTGGTAATCTTCACGTGATTCTATTTGTTTTCCATTCGCCTGTACTTTATATTATAATTTGCTTAGAGGTTCCTGGGTAATTGCTGTGACTGGGACACACTGAGGGCTGTGCGGAAGCTTTTCTGTATTATGTTTTGTCTTTATTTGCTTTGTTTTAGGTGTTTATATTCATTCCAATAATGAGGTATATTTATACAGACTGGTATACATTGTCTTAAAGGGAACCTGTCAGCTACTTTAAACCTCCAATATGAATGGATTGCTTCACATTATCCCATGTGTCACTGTCATGGGCACCGCATTACCTTGAGGATATGCAGATGAGCTGGGGGAGCAGACAGTGGGGCACATTTACTAAGGGTCCGCACACAGTATTTTCGTGGGGTTTCCCGACTTTCGGGGGTGTGGCCGGACAACCAGACTGATTCGGACTGAGCGCAGAATTTAACATTCAAATTGTGTTGCAAGTCCAAGCACTTACATGCACCGGGAAGAAGAAGGTGACCTGAGCGGGGAAGCGACACATGCAGGATATTGAATCCTCGTTGGACAACGCACCTCAGGGATTGCGATGGGATGGGTAAGTAAAAGAGCCCCAGTGTTGGGATGGTGTTCTTTGGCCTCACCAGATTGAGGGATTCTACACGTTAAATCTTGATCTCTGAGAACTAGTAGTTTGATACTTTGATACTCTGTTGAGCCAATTTCAACACCCAACTTTGCTTGACTCAGCATCACTTAAATCACCATCTCACTCAACAGCAAATCCTGCACATGCGCGATGTTCATGTGCCAGGTTGTCTACTGTATTGTCCCTGATCACGTCTACAAGGTTCCTTTTCAGGGCCCATAGTTAAGATATTAGGGCCCCCACCCCGTACTGATATATTTCGCTCCTTGGTGTGATGCGGCACAGCCCAGTCCTACTCTCTTTTTCATCCACTTTCTTTCTCTTACTACTGGTACTTAAAGGGAACCTGTCATCAAAATTGGCCTAATAAACCACTAGCAGTATGTTGTCAAGCAGCTGAACACCTTCCAGATAATGGGGCTCATTTATTAAGGGTCTGTCGGATGCATTTTTGTTGGGTTTCCCAGGGCCGAATTGCCCCGGGATTTTAGTGCACGCGATCGGATTTTGGTGCACCGGCTTGCACGTGACAGAAATGGGGGGGCGTCGGACAACGTGACGGATTCGGACTACTCACGGGATTTAACATTAACAATTGTGTCGCAAGACATGCACTTACAAGCACCGGGAAGAAGCAGGTGAACTCCGGCAGACCTCAGCGCAGAAGCGACGGATGCAGGAACTCGAGCACACAAGCTTAGTGAATCATGGCAGACCCAAATCCTCATCGGACGACGCACCGCCTAGTGTGTTGACATCACCAAAAAAATCAACATTGGAGTGAGGTGTAAATTGGTTTTATGAAGTCAAGAAGGCGGAGAATTTAACACTGAAGTCAAGCTCTCCCTGCCCTAAAGTGTCCCCTTGACTGTAATTGATGGTCCTGCGTCCAGGGACATCATCGATCAGAACTCCTGTGGTCTGGTGCATGATTTAAATTGGGGATCGGCCTCCCCAGTTATCTGGTTGATATTGCACTGCATAGGGTATAACCTCACAACTTGGGGCGATCTTTTGAAAAGTGCCCCCCCCCCATGTAAATGTCTTGTGACCCCATCACTCAGCCCACAGCTGTATCTCTCCAATCACATAGTCATGACCTATCCATCTGATGACACCCCCCTTAAATATGCGGTACAGGAGACAACCTGCTTGCTGACAGTTTCCCAATCAGAAAACACAATGCAAAGAGAAAAGAATTTTTAAGGTATAATTTTAGTGGAAAATACATTTATTTACTAAGTGAGACATGTCAGGAGCGGTGACAGCTCCTCTCCAAAACAGACTCTATCATTGCACTTTGAGATGTCAATTCCAAGAATAAAGAGATTGAATTCTTTGCTTCTTGAAATATTTCCTTCCGGGTGTAGCGCTGTGATATGCTTATGAGATTACCCGGGGGTCACGTAACTCAAGTGCACCCGTCTATTGTTGATATTGTAGAAAAAAAACAAGGGGGGGGGGGGGTGGTAGCGGAGATTGTTCCTAAGCTTGGAGAAATCATATGCATGGGTGATATGTATTCTGCATATTAATGGCATGTCAGTTCCACCTCATTATGGAGCAGTGCGATAACCTCAAAACAAGGATTACTGGCCTTTGGGGATGTGAATAAACAAGAGTTACTGCTTTCGAGACTCGCTGGGTGAAATGTTAAATACATGGGAGAGGAAAATGAAAGGAATTATTCCGGACGCAGTTTATCCGGAGACAGCAAGCGGGGCGATAGCTGGGCGATAGCGAGGCGATGACTGAGCGCAGATGATCGGCCCCTTCACTTGATATTCCAGGCTACATCCCGAGGAGATTAACCTCACTATGTGGAAATGATAAATGATATTTTCAAACCGCAGAAGTGGGCAGAATTAAAATGGATGCTGTGCCCAAAAAAACCTTCTTATAGTTCGATGCCTAAAAAAAGGCAAAAGTAAAATTTTGAACCGGAAAGTGGGTGTTCCCAAAACATACTATCACAGAGTTGTTATAGGTGGATTACACGTTCATACACATGTTGTCGTAGTCAGGAGGTAATTTTGTCAAGAGTTTTTGTTTAACGGTTGCCTGAATAACAATACAGCTATACAGGGCAAACTCCACGGTTTACTAAACAGAAAGTTATTCTGTATATTTCCTGTGTAGTAGTATCCATCATATGTCACAATATGCTGGACATGTATACCAACATACAGTCCCAAATTTACCGGGATGGTCCCAAACAACGATCCTGTTAAAAAGTAGCCTGAACAAGAGTTTGTAAGACCCTGACCCCATATACATGTTGGGTAGATGTTTCCTTACAGGGTTTCTGTATTTTAATCAGAAATTCTACCTGTATAATGTCCTATATTTTTAGTGAATATTAATAGGCATCGGGGCAGTACAGTGGCTCAGTGGTTAGCATTACAGCCTTGCAGCGCTGGGGTCCTGGGTTCAAGTCCCATCCAGGTTAACATCTGCAAAGAGTTTGGGTCCTCCGGTTTCCTCCCACACTCCAAAAACATACTGGTAGGATGATTAGAGTGTGAGTAGTGATTTGGCAGTTCTGTGCAGCGCTGCGTCATCTGTGTGCTCTATATAAATAAAGAATTATTAATTATTATTATTATTAGGTCTGAGGGCTGAAGCCAAGGACTTGGGCAGTGACAGTGAAACATTTCTTAATACCGTATATAATTTGAATGAGTAGGATCCATACCTTCATACCACCTCCTGCCCCTCTTAGGGACATACAAGACAGGGGCGTGTGGTTTTGGAGCACTACTTGTCCCTGCCTAAAAGTGGGCGTTCCACAGCAAGAGAGAATCATTCCTGCAGTGCAAACTTAAATTGGACCAGTTTTTACCAATGACAAGTTGTTGAGTATGCAACTTGCAGTCACTAAATAGCAATGAGTAGCTAATGCATTTGTATGCATACTTTTGTAGTCGTAGTCAGGGTTTAATTATAGGAATATGAAAGCACCAATAGTTAGCACTATATAGGACGTGTCTAAATAGCAATGATATCTGGTGCCACCAATTATTATTAATTTTTTTTTATTTATACATTGTATCAGGATAAAATGGTAAATATACAGTGAACAAATAGGTGAGACATGCTATTGAGTGATGTTGGTATGTTCCTACCCAAAAGTTTCGAGTCCAATTGTCTTTCCATGGGGATTTCAATATTTTTACTAAATTCAATTTTTACTTCTGAGGAGTTAGTAATTATGGAATATACTGTCACCAAATTGCAATAGGTGTTACATGACTGCGTGCTTGACATTGTAGTCGTAGTCAGGAGTAGTGTCCTAGCAGTTTCCTAATTGTAAGTAGCTGTGCCTCACATACTTATGTAATGGAAGGAACTACCATTACACTGTGCTCTTAAACTAACTACATACTTACCAATAGTCCTGAATTAGCCAGGATTTGCCACTTGCCATATTTGTTTTTTCACAGCCTTTTGTGGAAGAGAAGAGTGGATATCAAAGGACCTAAACATCAAGTTTTTATCTGCAGGAACTTGTATGTAACATAAAGGGCACATTTACTTACCCAGTTGACGGAGTTCCCGAAAGTGCATTGTCCGTGTATAATGCACTGTGCCGCAATTCACTAAGATTGTGCGCCGCCGATATCCTGCATATCCCGCTCAGGTCCGACAGAGTTCACCTTCTTCTTCCCGGTGCATGTAAGTGCATTGGATGTGGCACAATTTGAATATTAAATGCTGTGCTCTGTCCAAATCAGTGGGATCGTCCGACTGCCCCCCCCCTCGATTTCTGTCGCATGATAGCGATTGTGCCAAAATCCAATCGCGTGTGATAAAATCCCCATCTAAATACCTGTCACAGCAGCCCAAATCCCCAAAATGTCCAAAATCTAACGAAAGTGTGATCCGCGGACCCTTAGTAAAAGCCCCATAGTCACTAAATTGCGTGGGTGGAGTACAGGTTTGCATGAGTCGTAGTCGTAGTCAGGAGGTCATTCTTTTTGAGTAGTAGCCTAGCGGTTGCAATAAACAATTAGGCCAAACATAAACAAGTGACTTGTATAACTCTGTGACTAGGGACAAACTCGCCAGAGTTGTAGTGGATTATAATATGGACAGTTGCCCGGGGCCCAAGCCTTCTAGGGGGCCCATGGCCACTCCAAACCACCCACCAAAATTTTATACTGAGAAGGACCTTCACCCATGAAATCCTTGTACATCTTTTCATATTCTCAATACACAAGAGCCATTTCAGGACCTTTGAAGGTCCTCCAAAGGTCCTGAAACCACAATGCATCCTCCATTCCCCAAGAAGCTGATTCTAGCACCATATGAGCTTTCATAATTTTACAATTCATCTCCCCTCCAAAAAATATTGTGACAAATCCTTTAGATGTTCCCCATAACTGGGGGAGTTACATACATCATAGTAGTGATTGCAGAATGACCCCCACCCCCCATAGAACTCTTCTGTTCTTGCCGGAATCTCGCAAGTCTCATTCCTGATGCCTGAAGTCCATTGTCTGTATTGTAAGCGGCTGCGGAGCTGAAATCCATGAACTGCTTCACACCCCGCAAAGCAGAGCAAGATCCCGTTACTTGTAATAAGAGAGCGTGTTACCAGGCAACGCCATACATAATGCACCAGCTTCACCTGCCGCTGTCCTGCAATTTTGCCTAATCCATGATTCTCCACTAAAATAGATCCATCAGGTAAGATGATAAATCACGCGGTGCCCGGTGCGGACATGGAGGAGATAATGAGAGCAGAATTTACTGGCTCTGCCTGGAGTATGAATTATGAGATTGTCAGCAAGTTTGACAGTACAAATCTGTAGCCATTTTTGGAGATCCACGTAACCATACTCCTGTGTTGTTAGTAGCAGCAGGACTGTGAAATATGGATTTATATTCCAGGATTGTGCACTGGAGGCATGTTATCTACTCATATCTTCTATATATATCTAATCTATACTATACTAATCCATATCTTCTACTATCATCTATCTATCTCTACTCCCATCATCATCTCCTATATTCCCTCATCTATCTTCCATATCCTATCTATCTATCTCATACTTTACTTCATTATCTAGTTCTTTCCTCATACATATCACATGTATCTAATCATCATCTATCTCATATTTCTCATATCTATCTATCTCCTATCTATCTATCATCTATCTATCTATCTATCTATCTATCTACTATCATATCTATCTCATATCTATCTATCTATCTATCTATCTCATATCTATCTATCTATCTCCTATCTATCTATCTATCTATCTATCTATCTCTCTATCTATCTCATATCTATCTATCATCTATCTATCTATCTATCTATCTATCAATCTCATATCTATCAATCTCATATCTATCAATCTCATATCTATCTATCCCATATCTATCTATCTATCTATCTATCTCATATCTATCTACTATCTATATCTCTATCTATCTATCTATCTATCTATCTATCTATCTATCTATCTATCTCATATCTATCTATCTATCTTACTCCTATCTATCTATTCTTCTCATATCTATCCTATCTATCTATCTATTCATCATCTATCTATCTATCTTCTCATATTATCTATCTCCTCTATCTATCTATCGATCTATTTATCTATCTATCTATCTACTCTCTATCTATCTCATATCTATCTATCACTACTACTATCTATAATCATCAATATCTAGGTATTTTTTGACAAAAAATTTTTTTTAATAAAAAAAGGAAGAAGAAAAAATTTTTTGAAAAAAGGGAGAAAAAAGAAGAAAAATGCACATGGAACGCAAGCTGAGCCGCAATTGTGCGCATAAAAAAGAGGTGCACGGTGGAACGCCCACTATGCGCCTGGTTCTGCGCATGTGTATTATGCCCCAGCCGAGCGTCTGGTGCGAGGAAACCAAAAATGAAAAATTATCAGATAAAATAGATGATTCTGGAATGCAATATTCTGCAATTTACTAAAGGAAAAGTCCCGATGTGTCAGCCATAAATAAGGACCAATGGCTTGATAAAACCATGTGGATGACTTGATATATTCACCAACGATTGTATAAACTCGCAAATATATAAGGGCGACCTTGCTGAATAACCCCTAATAATAACGGGGCAGACGGTAATCATCAATCCCCTAAGTTTTGGAATGTACTTGTATAAAAGACAGTGTGGTCCCTGGCTAGACACACCAACCGTAACCTATGAAAGAACAACATCTACAATATGGGAAAGGATGGAAATACGTTACCATAGCACTTGACAATTGATGAACGGCGCAGCAATTTGCCTCTTGAAGCACCAATAACAAAAGAGTTTTGGGAGTTGGTGGAGGCTTCCCCGAGGAGAATTCTGGGATAGGCTCATATTTCTTCATATTCTTCTTTTAGAATATGAGCTATCCCAGATGTCCTCGTGGAAAAGCCTCCTACACAACCCCAAAAACTATTTTGTTATTTGGTGCTTCAAGAGCGCAATTGATGCGCCGTTTAAGCAATGTCAAGTGCTATGGTAAACGTATTCCATCCATTTCCTATATTTGTATTGTTGTTCTTATAGGTTACGGTGTGTGTCTAGACGGGACCACCACTGTCTTTTATACAAGTACAGCAAAAAACTTAGGGGATTGATGATGCTTCTGCCCCGTTTATTATTAGGGTAATTCAGCAAGGTCGTCCCTTATATTTGCGAGTTTATACAAGATTGGTGAATAATATCAACGTGCATCCAACATGGTTGTGATCACAGCAATTGGTCCTGATTTAGGGTGACACATCGTGGACTTTTCCTTTGGTAAATTGCATGAATATTGCATTCCAAATCATCTGTTTTATCTGAGAATTTGTCATTTTTGGTCCATAGACACCAGACGCTCTTGCTGGGGCAAATACACATGGCAGAACAGGGCATAGTGTGCGTTCCAACGTTCGACATATTTTTATGCGCACAATTGCGCTCAGTTGCGTTCCATGGAGCATTTTTCTTCCTTTTTTCTTCCCTTTCAAAAATTTTTCTTTTCTTCCTTTTTTAAAAAAATTTTTTTTTCCAAAAATTTTTTAAAAAATTTTTTCTATATGACGACCGAGAACATTGTGCTGATCAGGGAAGGTCGACACGTGGAAACAACTGGGAAGCATTGCTGTCAACACAAAGCACTTGAGCACCTTTACACAGACAAGACCAAGGCTGGACTAATCTGTGTCACAATAAGTGTTTGTTATATTAACACAATTTTAACGTCTATCACATACATATACATGTATTCACATTGTGCACCTATGTTTAATGTTCACGATATGTTAATTTGACTATGTAATAAGCATATATCACAGTATACAAAAATGGGGGAGATATCCCAATTTGTCATGGGATCACCTGTTGTATTTTAATATGGCCCATTTCACTGTTTGAATGGCTTGAGAAAGGCTCTGAGAGCCGAAACGTCGCTGTACGTTGTCACTAGGAATAAAGAAACTTTTTACCTTATTACAACGGAGTGCCTGCCCGCTTTCTTTATACTATTACTGGAGGACTGAGGCCGGGTCTGGGTGTTGCCTGCACCAATTCTTTTTTCCTGAAGGTTGTGCTGCTTGGACTTCTTCTCTCGTATCTATCTATCTATCTATCTATCTATCTATCATATCTATCTATCTATCTCATCTATCTATATCATCTATCATCTCATTAATCTATCTATCTATCTCATCATATCCATGATCTATCTCATCTCTATATCTCATATCTATCTAATCTGCATCATATCATTATCATCGATATTCTATCATATCTATATCTATCATATATCATATACTATCTTATATCGATCTATCTCATATCTATGTATGTATCTATCTATCTATCTATCTATCTATCTCATATCTTTCTGTCTGTCTGTCTATCTATCTCATATCTATATTCTCATATCTATGATCATTTCTAGAGCCATTACTATCCTATTTTTCTCAATACCCACTTGTATATTTTTTTTGTTTTGATTGAATAAGTTTGATCTGGATAAAGAACAGTAATCAGGGCTGTGGCACAGCATTCATAGACATAAAACTACAATCTGAGTTGTAACCACTGAGTACCTGAGCCTTATGGTGTATTAGAAGTATAGGATGTATTTTTACATGCATGAATAAGAGTTTTTGCTGAAACCTGAATGTCTCTTTAACTACAGTAGTGCAGAACAGTGCAGCAGTAAGGACACACGGCTGTAAAATCTCCAGCACCTCCTATGGGGGACATTTTCGAGTTGATCTTTTACAGCTCCCATTAACACCTTGTAGAGCTGGCGCAGTATTGTGTGTGGGCGTCAGTAGAGAGACATGCAGGTCTCCGGCTGTACACGCAGGTGACAAAACAATGAAGCACCAGGTACCAGCCGCCGTCATGTATGTACAGAGCCCCCGACACTGGAGACCAGTATACAGATATACATATATAGCATTATACACCGGAGACCAGTATACAGATACAGCATTATACACTGGAGACCAGTATACAGATACAGCATTATACACTGGAGACCAGATACAAGATATACAGACTTACTAGCCAATATTTGACACTGAGACCCAGTATACAGATACAGCAGTTATGACACCGTGAGACCATATAACAGATTCAGCGATTATACACGCAGACCCAGTATGACAGATACAGCATTATACACTGGAGACCAGTATACAGATACAGCATTATACCCCGGAGACAGTATACCAGATATTACAGATACGCAATTAACACCGGAGACCAGTATACAGATACAGCATTATACACCGGAGACCAGTATACAGGTACAGCATTATACACTGCAGACCAGTATACAGATACAACATTATACACTGGAGACCAGTATACAGATACAGCATTATACCCCGGAGACGAGTATACAGATACAGCATTATAACCGCAGACCAGTATACAGATACAGCATTATACACTGGAAGGACCAGTATACAGATACAGCATTATACCCTGGAGACCAGTATACAGATATATACAGATACAGCATTATACACTGGAGACCAGTATACAGATATACATATATAGCATTATACACCGGAGACCAGTATACAGGTACAGCATTATACACCGGAGACCAGTATACAATACGCATTATAACCGACCGATTTACAGATACAGCATTATAACTGGAGACCGTAACAGTAGCTTATACACCGCAGACCAGTATACAGATACAGCATTATGCACTGGAGACCAGTATACAGATACAGCATTATACACTGGAGACCAGTATACAGATACAGCATTATACACCGCAGACCAGTATACAGATACAGCATTATACACTGGAGACCAGTATACAGATACAGCATTACCCTGGAGACCCGTTACAGAATATACAGAACAGCATTATTCCACTGGAGACCAGTATACAGATATACATATATAGCATTATACACCGGAGACCAGTATACAGGTACAGCATTATACACCGGAGACCAGTATACAGATACAGCAGTATACACCGCAGACCAGTATACAGATACAGCATTATACACATGGAGACCAGTATACAGATACAGCATTATACACCGCAGACCAGTATACAGATACAGCATTATACACTGGAGACCAGTATACAGATACAGCATTATACCCTGGAGACCAGTATACAGATATATACAGAGAGAAGCATATATACATAACTGGAGACCAGTATACAGATACAGCATTATACCCTGGAGACCAGTATACAGATATATACAGATAGAGCATTATACACAGGAGACCAGTATACAGATATATACAGATACAGCATTTTACACTGGAGACCAGTATACAGATACTCATTATACCCTGGAGACCAGTATACAGATATATACAGATACATCATTATACCCGGGCAGGGCATATACAGATATAATACAGGATACAGTCTTTACACTGGAGACCAGTATACAGATACATCATTATACCCTGGAGGCCAGTATACAGATATATACAGATACAACATTATACACTGCGCCACATGGATAATCGGCTCGGTGGAATCTGCGCGGGGGTCTCCATGATTTCCTCTTCTCCCATGCATCTTTGTATAGACTTGCAGGATTTGTTTTCTTCTTTATAGCTGTCATTTACTCTGACTATGTTTTATTCATTATGACATTAAAGCATATGGCCATGTTTTTGTAATGCGTGGGGATTTTATTATTATTATTATTTTTTTTTTTTTTAATTAAGATAATTTTTATCTTATATGTAGCAGAGCACGGGGCGCACAAGTTGTCCTGACATCATAGAGTATGTGCAAAATGACATATATATGTATACACTCACCGGCCACAGTGCAGAGTATACAGACTGCTGTCTATTATAGCGAGGTCGGGAGGTGAGTTAAGTAGCTTTAAAGGAACTCAATTCATCCATTTTGAAACAGATTGGGGAAGCAGAGATGCCCGGTCACACTGTATCTGAGAACAGATGCCATGAGAGAGAATCTGATATCCTTAACCTGTTTGTTCCTGCTAAAGGGTTTAGGCTGTACTTACCCCTTACCCACAGGGTACGAAGGGTTTCAGGTCTGTGGGCCCTTTGCAAGAAAACAAAGAAATCTGTAAGTTCTTAGTAGAATGAAGAAGATGCAAATGCAACATTAATTTGCATGTCCAGGACAACAATCTCATTAAGTCCCCATATATGTGACCATTCTGAGCATAAATCGTGACCAGATTACCCCCCATTGAGGTCTATTGCACCTGTTCAGGGTGCGGTGAGCACACAGACAGGCATTCAATAATTTGGGCGCAGGGTGGTGCAAGAACAAAAAGGTTTAGAACTGTCTCCACATTCATGAAGGTGAAATAGAACTCCCTAGATCAGCTGTTAGCTGCGCCAAAAATTCAATTGTGCGACAAAACTACCGTATTTTCCGGACCATTAGGCGCACCGGAATATAAGGCGCATCAGTCCGATGCGCCTTATATATGTAACAATTCCATATATAAGGCGCATCGGACTATAGGCGCAGGGTCCGGGGGTGGGCGCGAGGTCCGGGGCGGGAGCAGAGACCCGACAGACGCGACGACGAGACGCGACGCGGGGAAGGTGAGCGGGGAAGGTGGAGGGAGGTGGAGAATGGCCATCTACATAGGTCCCCGCTACCGGAGACAGAGATCTCCAGCGGGAACTGCAGCGATGCGGCAGAAGTTGTTCGTGCCGCGTGGGTCTGCAGTTCCCGCTGGAGATTGCTGTCCTCCGGTAGCGGGACCTATGTAAGTAGGGTCCGTGCCCTCATATAGGGCGCACGAGACTATAAGCGCACTTTGGAGTTTCCAAGGAAATCCAAGGCTTTATGTGCGCCTTATAGTCCGGAAAATACGGTAGTCAGAAAACTAGAAGCACCGGAAAAGTGTTGGATGCACAAGCGGTGCCACAATTTTGCGCCCAAAAGAAGAACCAGTCGTGAGTGTCAGAAAAGCATATTCTGGCACCGACACTTAATAAATGAGGCACAAAAATTTCCACCAGTTTTCTGTTTGAAAGTGGATAATAAATGCCCCCCACTGTGTCTCAAAAGATTGACTAGGTCCTATATTTGGCCGGATTTGCAGCAGATGCGCTTCCTATGGAGTGGGACACAAGTTTTCCAGCCTTTACTTGGTTGGTAAGAAGTTTATTTGTGATTCGTTTCCCTCCCTCCTATACTCAGGGACAGTCTCCTGTCTGCACTCTCACTACTCCTGAAATACCTATAAATATTTCAGGCAATATTTGCTATTTTCCTCAGACTAGACCTGAACTCGAACATATTGCAACTTAAACATAAAAATACTGGATTGGTGTCTGAACAGCCAATCCCTAGCAACTAGCCGTGGCTATGATTCCCTGGCCGTCATAGCCATAGCTAGATGCTAGGCCCGGCAAAATGCCGGATTAAGTTTGCAGCCACCATTCTGACAATACATTTGGGTCATGTGGCCGAATGTGAAATGTTGGGCCCTCTCATCTCTAGGTATTATCACCGTCCGATCATCTCGTACTATGCCTAGGATCCATCTCTGTACATCACCTGTGCTATCCATCTTGTACTATCGCCTTATGCTGATCAATCTTGTACTTCACCCTGGCTGATCCATCTCTGATACCACCTATGCTGATCATATCTTACCATCACCTGTGCTGATCTATCCTGTACTTAACACTATGGTCCATCTTACTATCAACCTTTGCTGATCACATCGGTACCATACCTGTGCTGATCATCTCTGTACCATCACCCTGTGCGATCATCTCTTGTACTATCACGCTTTGCTGATCCATCTTTGTACTATCACCCTATTCTGATCCATCTCTACTATCACCCTGTGCTGATCTATCTTTGTACTATTACACTATGCTGATTCATCTCTGTACCATCACCCTGTGCTGATCTATCCCTGTACTATTACACTATGCTGATCCATCTCTGTACTATCACCCTATGCTGATCCATCTCTGTCCATCACCCTGTGCTGATTCATCTCTGTACTACACCCTATGTGATCATCCTGTACATCACCTTGGCTGATCCATCTCGTACTATCACCCGCTGATCTATCTTTGTACTATGACACATATGTGATCCATCTCTTGTACTATCACCCTATGAGTGATGACATCTCTGTATATCACCCATATGCTGAATCCATTTCTCTGTACTATCACCTTATGCTGATCCATCTCTGTACTATCACCCTATGCTGATCTATCTTTGTACTATTACACTATGCTGATCCATCTCTGTACTATTACACTATCCTGATCCATCTCTGTACTATCACCCTATGCTGATCCATCTCTGTACCATCACCCTGTGCTGATCCATCTCTGTACTATCACCCTATGCTAATCCATCTCTGTACTATCACCTTATGCTGATCCATCTCTGTACTATCACCCTATGCAGATACAACTCTGTACTATCATCATATCAGAACCTGTCATACCATCTGATCCATCTCTGTACTATCACCCTGTGCTGATCCATCTCTGTACTATCGCCTTATGCTGATCAATCTCTGTACTATCACCTTATGCTGATCAATCTCTGTACTATCACCTTATGCTGATCAATCTCTGTACTATCACCCTGTGCTGATCCATCTCTGTACTACCACCCTATGCTGATCCATCTCTGTACCATCACCCTGTGCTGATCTATCTCTGTACTATTACACTATGCTGATCCATCTCTGTACTATCACCCTATGCTGATCCATCTCTGTACCATCACCCTGTGCTGATCCATCTCTGTACTATCATCCTATGCTGATCCATCTCTGTACCATCACCCTGTGCTGATCCATCTCTGTACCATCACACTGTGCTGATCCATCTCTGTACCATAACCCTGTGCTGATCCATCTCTGTACCATCACCCTGTGCTGATCCATCTCTGTACTATCACGCTTTGCTGATCCATCTTGTACATCAACCTATTCTGATCCATTCTACTATCACCCTGTGCTGATCTATCCTACCATCACCCGTGTGTGATCCTCTGTACTATCACCCTATGCTAATCCATCTCTGTACATCACCTTATGCTGATCCATCTCTGTACTATCACCACGATCCTATCATCTATGTACTATCACCTATGTGTTCCATCTCTGTACTATCACTTTATGCAGATACATATATGTACTATCACACTATGCTGATCCATCTCTGTACTATCACCCTCTGCAGATACATCTCTGTCCTATCACCCTTGCAGATACATCTCTGTCCTATCACCTATGCAGATACATCATCTGTCCTATTCACCCTATTGCAGATACATCTCTGATACTATCACCATGCAAACATCCTCTGATATATATCACCCTATGCTGATACATCTATGTACTATCACTATGCAGATAACTCTGTACTATCACCCTATGCTGATCCATCTGTACTTTCAACCCTATGCTGATCCATCTCGTACTCACCATGCTGATCCATCTCTGTACTATCCAACCTTGCATGAAATCTGTACTATCACCCTATGAATGATCATCTCTGTACTATCACCCTAGTGCTGATAACATCTCTGTACTATCACCTATGCTGATCCATATCATGCTACTATCACCCTATGCGTCTGATCCATATCTCTGTACTATCACCCTATGCTGATCCATCTCTGTACTATTCACCCCTATGCTGATCCTTCTCTGTACTATCACTTATGCAGATACATCTCTGTACTATCAACTATGCAGATACATCTTTGTACTATCACCCTATGCAGATACATCTCTGTACTATCACCCTATGCAGATACATCTCTGTACTATCACCCTATGGATCCATTCGTACTATCACCCTGTGCTGATACATCTCTGTACGTATCACCCCTATGCTGATCCATCTCGTGTATATCACCCTATGCTGATCCATCTCTGTACTATCACCCTATGAACTGATCCATTCTCGTAATCAACCTATGCTGATCCTTCTCTGTACATCACTTTATGCAGATACATTTCTCTATACTATCACCCTATGCTGATCCATCTCTGTCACTATCACCTATGCAGATACATCTCTGTATATCACCTATGCAGATAAATCTTTGTCTACTATCACCCTATGCAGATACATCTGTACTATCACCTATGCAGCTTTACATCTATCTCTGTACTATCACCCTATGCTGATCCATCTCTGTACTATCACCCTGTGCTGATACATCTCTGTACTATCACCCTATGCTGATCCATCTCTGTACTATCACCCTATGCTGATCCTTCTCTGTACTATCACTTTATGCAGATACATCTCTATACTATCACCCTATGCAGATACATTTCTGTACTATCACCCTAACAGATACAACATTATACACTGCGCACATGGATAATCGGCTCGGTGGAATCTGCGCGGGGGTCTCCATGATTTCCTCTTCCCATGCATTCTTGTATAGACTTGCAGGATTGTGTTTTCTTCTTTATAGTGTCATTTACTCTGACTATGTTTATTCATATGACAATAAAGCCCTATGGCCATGTTTTGAATGCGTGGGATTTTATATTATTATTATTTTTTTTTTTTTTTAATAAGATAATTTTTATCTTATAGTAGCAGAGCACGGGGCGCACAAGTTGTCCTGACATCATAGAGTATGTGCAAAATGACATATATATGTATACACTCACCGGCCACAGTGCAGAGTATACAGACTGCTGTTCTATTATAGCGAGGGTCGGGTAGAGTATTCCTTTAAAGGAACTCAATTCATCCATTTTGAAACAGTATTTGGGAAAGCAGAGATGCCTCCGGTCACACTGTATCTGAGAACAGATGCCATGAGAGAGAATCTGATATCTTAACCGCTGTGTCCTGCTAAAGGGTTTAGGCTTGTGTACTTACCCCTACAACACACAGGGTACGAAGGGTTCAGGTATCTTGTGGCGCCACCTGTTGCAAGAAACAAAGAAATCTGTAAGTTTCTTAGATGAAGAAGAAGATGCAAATGCAACATTAATTTGCATGTCCAGGACAACAATCTCATTAAGTCCCATAATGTGACCATTTGAGCATAAATCGTGACCGATTACCCCCATTGAGGTCTATGCACCTGTTCAGCGGGGCGGTGAGCACAACGACAGGCATTCAATAATTTGGGCGCAGGGTGTGCACGACACAAAAGGTTAGAACTGTCTCCACATTCATGAAGGTTGAAATAGAACTCCCTAGATCAGCTGTAGCTGCGCCCAAAAAATTCAATTGTGCGACAAAATACCGTATTTTCGGGACCTTGGCGCACCGGAATATAAGGCGCATCAGTCCGATGCGCCTTAATATGTAACAATTCCATATATAAGGCGCATCGGACTATAGGGCGCAGGGTCCGGGGGTGGGGGAGGTCCGGGGCGGGAGCAGAGACCCGACGAGACGCGACGACGAGACGCGGAACGCGGGGGAGTGAGCGGGGAAGGTGGAGGGAGGTGGAGAATGGCCTATTACATAGGTCCCCGTACCGGAGACAGCAGATCTCCAGCGGGAACTGCAGACCGATGCGGCAGAAGATTGTTCGTGCCGCGTGGTCGCAGTTCCCGTGGAGATCTGCTGTTCTCCGGTAGCGGGGACCTATGTAAGTAGGGTCCGTGCCCTCATATAGGGCGCAACGAGACTATAAGCGCACTTGGGATTCCAAGGAAACCAAGGCTTTATGTGCGCCTTATAGTCCGGAAATACGGTAGTCAGAAAACTGAAGCACGGAAAGTGTTGGAGCACAAGCGGTGCCACAAATTTTGCGCCCAAAGAAGAACCAGTCGTGAGTGTCAGAAAAGCTATTATGCACCGACACTAATTTAAATGAGGCACAAAAATTACCACCAGTTTTCTGTTTGAAAGTGGATAATAAATGCCCCCACTGGTCTCAAAAATTGACTAGGTCCTATATTGGCCGGATTTGCAGCAGATGCGCTTCCTATGGAGTGGGACACAATTTTCAGCCTTACTTGGTTGGTAGAAGTTTATTGTGATTCGTTTCCCTCCCTCCTATACTCAGGACAGTCTCTGTCTGCCTCTATACTCCTGAAATACCTCTAAATATTTCAGGCAATATTTGCTATTTTCCTCAGACTAGACCTGAACTCGAACATATGCAATTAAACATAAAAACTGGATTGGTGTCTGAAACGCCAATCCCTAGCAACTAGCCGTGGCTATGATTCCCTGGCCGTCATAGCCATAGCTAGATGCTAGGCCCGGCAAAATGCGGATAAGTTTGCAGCCACCATTCTGACAATACATTTGGGTCATGTGGCCGAATGTGAAATGTTGGGCCCTCTCATCTCTAGGTATTATCACCCGATGCCGATCCATCTCTGTACTATCGCCCTATGCTGATCCATCTCTGTACTATCACCCTGTGCTGATCCATCTCTGTACTATCGCCTTATGCTGATCAATCTCTGTACTATCACCCTGGCTGACCTCCTGTACCACCCTATGCTGATCAATCTCTGTACATCACCGTGCCGATCTACCCTGTACTATTACACTATGCTGTCCATCTCTTACTATCACCCTATGCTGATCCATCTCGTACCATCACCTGTGATGATGCATCTCTGCTACCATCACCCTGTGCGATCATTCTGTACTATCCGCTTTGTATCCATCTTGTACTATCACCCTATTCTGATCATCTCTACTATCACCCTGTGCTGATCTATTCGTGTACTATTACATTAGCGATTCATATCTGTCCATACCCTGTTGATCTACTGTCAGTACACTGTCATCTGTACTATCACCCTATGCTGATCATCTCTGTACTATCACCCTATGTGCGATCCATCTCTGTACTATCACCCTATGCTGATCCATCTCTGTACCATCACCCTGTGCTGATCCATCTCTGTACTATCACCCTATGCTGATCTATCTTTGTACTATTACACTATGCTGATCCATCTCTGTACTATCACCCTGTGCTGATCCATCTCTGTACTATCACCCTATTGAGACCATCTCTGTACTATCACCTTATGCTGATCCATCTCTGTACTATCACCTATGCTGATCTATCTTTGTACTATTACAACTCTGCTGATCCACTGTACTATTACACTATCCTGATCCATCTCTGTCTATCACCCTTGCTGATCCATCTCTGTACATCACCCTGTGTGATCCATCTCTGTACTATCAACCCTATGCTAATCCATCTACTGTACTATCACCTTATGCTGATCCACTCTTCTCTCACCCTAGAGATAAAACTCTGTACTATCATCCTATGCAGATACAACTCTGTACATATCATCTATTCGATCCATCTCTGTACTATCACCCTGTGCTTGATCAATCTTGTACTATCGATTAGCTGATCCATCTCTGTACTATCACCCTGTGCTGATCCATCTCTGTACTATCGCCTTATGCTGATCAATCTCTGTACTATCACCCTGTGCTGATCCATCTCTGTACTACCACCCTATGCTGATCCATCTCTGTACCATCACCCTGTGCTGATCTATCTCTGTACTATTACACTATGCTGATCCATCTCTGTACTATCACCCTATGCTGATCATCCTGTCCATCACCCTGTGCATCCATCTCTGTACTATCATCCTATGCTGATCCATCTCTGTACCATCACCCTGTGCTGATCCATCTCTGTACCATCACACTGTGCTGATCCATCTCTGTACCATAACCCTGTGCTGATCCATCTCTGTACCATCACCCTGTGCTGATCCATCTCTGTACTATCACGCTTTGCTGATCCATCTTTGTACTATCACCCTATTCTGATCCATCTCTACTATCACCCTGTGCTGATCTATCTCTGTACCATCACCCTGTGCTGATCCATCTCTGTACTATCACCCTATGCTAATCCATCTCTGTACTATCACCTTATGCTGATCCATCTCTGTACTATCACACTATCCTGATCCATCTATGTACTATCACCCTATGCTGTTCCATCTCTGTACTATCACTTTATGCAGATACATATATGTACTATCACACTATGCTGATCCATCTCTGTACTATCACCCTCTGCAGATACATCTCTGTCCTATCACCCTGTGCAGATACATCTCTGTCCTATCACCCTATGCAGATACATCTCTGTCCTATCACCCTATGCAGATACATCTCTGTACTATCACCCTATGCAGATACATCTCTATACTATCACCCTATGCAGATACATCTCTGTACTATCACTTTATGCAGATACATCTCTGTACTATCACCCTATGCTGATCCATCTCTGTACTATCACCCTATGCTGATCCATCTCTGTACTATCACCCTCGTGCTGATACATCTGTACTTCACCCATGCTGATCCATCTCTGTACATCACCCTGTGCTGATACATCTCTGTACTATCACCTATGCTGATCCATCTCTGTACTATCACCCATGCTGATCCACTCTGTACTATCACCCTATGCTGATCCATCTCTGTACTATCACCCTATGCTGATCCTTCTCTGTACTATCACTTTATGCAGATACATCTCTGTACTATCAACCTATGCAGATACATCTTTGTACTATCACCCTATGCAGATACATCTCTGTACTATCACCCTATGCAGATACATCTCTGTACTATCACCTATGCGATCGTATCATCTGTACTATCACATTGCGATACATCTCTGTACTATCACCCTATGATGATACATCTCTGTACTTCACCCTTGCTGATCCATCTGTACATCACCTAGCTGATCATCCTGTATATACCCTATGCTGATCCTTCTCTGTAATCACTTTTGCAGATACATTCTACTATCACCTATGCTGATCCATTTCTGTACTATCACCTATGCAGATACATCTCTGTACTATCAACCTATGCAGATACATCTTTGTACTATCACCCTATGCAGATACATCTCTGTACTATCACCCTATGCAGATACATCTCTGTACTATCACCCTATGCTGATCCATCTCTGTACTATCACCCTATGCAGATACATCTCTGTACTATCACCCTGTGCTGATACATCTCTGTACTATCACCTTATGCTGATCCATCTCTGTACTATCACCTATGCTGATCCTTCTCTGTACTATCACTTATGCAGTACATCTTATACTATCACCCTAGCAGATACATTCTGTATATCACCCTAGCTGATCCACTCCGTACTATCACCCTAGTGCAGATACATTTCTGTACTATCACCCTATGCTGATCCATCTCTGTACTATCACCCTGTGCTGATACATCTCTGTACTACCACCCTATGCTGATCCATCTCTGTCCTATCACCCTATGCAGATACATCTCTGTCCTATCACCCTATGCAGATACATCTCTGTCCTATCACCCTATGCAGATACATCTATCTACTATCAGCCGCTGCTGATCTCTGTACCTTCCCTCACAATATACACTGAGCCGTCCTGAATGATCACCGAACTAATACATAAATAATTCCCCCATCTCCTTCCCATAAACCTCTTGCATCGTGTAGTTAATGTGACATGTAACCTTACCCTGACCCTATAGTTTATACTGAATCCATACTCTGTATAAGTTTGTAAATCCCCGGGAGAAACTTTATTGCAAAATCATTAATGTTCTCAATAATAGAAGTATAACTAATCATAGTGAGTGCACATCCCGGCGACGTGAAGTATCGGGAACATCACTTATCATAAAAGTAGCCATTACCGACATAATCACTCCCCAGTCCAGACAATAACCTGCCTTATATACCGTGTACAGGCAGAGGGACTGTGCATTATCACTGCTATATAGTAATCACAGACTTGTACTGAAACTAGGGCACATTAAAGGGAACTTTTCTACAGCTTGGTCACACAAATCTGCAGTGTTAGACATTACAGTTTTAGTAGCAGCAGGACTGTGAAATATGAATTTATAATCCATGATTGAAGCTGTGCTCTTAATCGTCACACTGCTTCTTCAGACTGCTGTGTTCTTATTCCTCACACTTCTGTGCTCTTAGTCCTTGCATTGCTGTGCTCTTAGTCCTCACATTGCTGTGCTCTTAGTCCTCACATTGCTGTGCTCTTAGTCCTCACATTGCTGTGCTCTTAGTCCTCACACTACTGACAGTAAAACTTTCACTTTTATTTCATCATTTAAAACTGGAGCAAACAAAGGTGTTGCAACAGGTGTCACACTACTCTATATTGTCAGCTTCCAGATGGGGAAGTAGACTGATTCTGCTAATTCTTTTCTCCTGTTATAAGTTTTTGCAGAATTGCATTCTTATCTCTTATCTACACAACCACTAGGTCTCCTGCCCATTACAAGATGATACTCCCTTAGGGTATGTGGAAAGTATGAGGAGGGAGCTCTACCACTCAGGACCCTTCTCTATAAGCCTTAGAGAAGAGCCGCTCCTGTAATACAGTATCAGTCATTCCAATGAGACTATGACATGGAAATTCAGTCTCTCTGTATAGTTGTGCACAGTGTTAATATTTGTTCTTCTCCTCTTGGCATTGCAGGATTTTGCGGGGATGTATGATCCTAGGCTGAGGTCCACCCCGTGTATCTGTCCCCCACAGTCATGTTCTTGCTATGCCGCTAATTAGTAAAGCCTCAGCAAAACACACTCAGAATTATTTTTCTCCTCTGAATGCCGGAGCGGTGATAAAACAATAATTAATTCACTGAAGTCTGCTGTAATTAACTAAGAAAGAGGGGCAAAGGCATGATTAAAGGCAAACCGGGTGCAAAGGCTTCAAAACACGCTGATACATTGTATATCTGTCCTACAGATTGTAATAACCTGAGACTGAAACCTGCCGGGTTCTAGGTCAGGCAGGTTCAGGGTTCATGTTTTATTTAAAAATGTCTCAGTTTTAGTGTAATCTGAAGCTCTTCTTAATAAAATTGATATTCACTCTGAAATCTCTTCTAGCTTGATAGAGAGCCAGCAATAATTATTTGGATTGCACAGAAGTGTATGGAGAGGGGACGAGGTAAGTGAGTAACAGCATCTAGATGTCTTTCCATCTTTGAGAGAATGGCAATTTACTTACCTGTCCGACTGAGTTCATCCAAAGTGCATTGTCCGCGGATAATTCACTGTGCCACGATTCACTAAGATCGTGTGCCCGATATCCTGCGTGTGTCTCTTCCCCGCTCAGGTCCCCGGAGTTCACCTTCTTCTTCCTGGTGCATGTAAGTGCATTGTCTTGCGACACAATTTGAAAGTTAAAGGGGTATTCTTCCCATCTGGGCATTTACAGTTAATTTAATGCATTTGCCATATGTAAACATTTCTTCAATTGGATGTTATTAAAAAAAATGTTTCTGTGTGAAGATAATTTCTCATAAATGTAGCCATGTAGTCCCTTAGAAACGAGATAGCTTCCTCGGTTACGACCCCCTCACACTCTGGCAGCGGTGGCTAGACATGCGGTATAGAGTCCTGCCTGACCTCCTGGATTCAGCGATCATTACCACAGGACGGCTGTATGACATGTAGTAACTCAAGGACATTTCAGATACAAAAACCTTTTGTTTCATTGAGCAATCACTCCAGCAGAGGAGGTCGTATCCGAGGAAGCTATCTCATTTCTAAGGGACAAAATCACTACATTTATGAGAAATTATCTTGATTCAGGAACATTTTTTTAATAACATCTTATTGAAAAAATGTTTATATATGGCAGAATAATGAAACGGAATATGAATGTCCAGACGAGAAGACCCCTTTAAATCCCGCACTCGGTCCGAATCCTTCGGATCGTCCGATGGCCCGCCCTATTTCTGTCGTATAGAAGCAGCTGCGCCACAATCCGATCACGTGCGACACAATCACAGCGCAAACTCCTGTTAAATACCTGTCAAAGCTGCGCCAATCCCAAAAAAACATGAACAGTTCGACAAAAGTGCGATCCGCGACCCTTAGTAAATAAGCCCCATAGACTTCTGCTCGAATCTGAAGAATAGAAGTCACATAGTGCCCAGAAACAGAGTTACTCACTGAATTGATTCAAGTTTTTTATCAGGAGAGACTGGTTTTAAATAATCCGAATGATTGAACAATGATGAGAATTCTAAAGTCTCTCTAGCAATGTTATAATACGGTGACGGCAGATGCCACAAGGAATATCATAGGATTCCTCCAAACCTCAGAGGCCTTGGAAAGAAAGAGGCAGCCATCTGGTTTTTGATTGAAGGCGGCTGTTTCTGTGTTGTAACCTCTCGTGGGTACAGGGCAGGGCACTGGTGGATCGGGTTAGAAGTCTATGACTTTGCATTTATTTGGATAATAGGGAGCATTTAATCTCTATGGCTGTCTCCATATGGAGAAGCAACATCCTCTGAAGTCTACACCAAAGACTTTGCAACATACAAACTAGAAGAGAGGTGTCTGAAGGATAGCTGTGTGCTAGGGATGTGTTGACGTGGGTCTGAGCAGCGCAGTCCTGGAGATCCGTGCAGGAGGCGTCTCTGTTAATCTTCTGGCTCTTGCCTGGTGAGTGTGATGCTATAGGACGTTCCATACGTCTCCTGCCTCATCACTTGTCCCCACCATGCATTGGCTTGGGTTGTGTTCAGCTTTAATCCACATTATAGTGTGTGTATGTGAGCAGTCATTGGACTTACATAAGGCACGGAAACGCTGTCATAAATGATTATCACACTGCTAAATAATCCAGCTGCTCTCCGGGGTGAACAGACACAGACAGGATTATCTCTCTCTCTCTCATAGTCGGTTCAACTAAGAAATTTAAAGGGGCGGCAAATATTACGATTTAAATGCAAAACTGAAGCAGTTTTAGGTATTGTCCCTGGAGAGATGTGTAATCATAGCTTTGTGTATAGCGGTATTAACAGCAGGACTGTGAAATATGGATTTATATTCCAAGATTTCAGCTTTGGTGTGTATGTCCTCACACTGCTGTGCTCTCTGATCTCTGCAGACAATGTTATATATGGTCTTGGAAGAGATGTGTATGTGGTTAGTAATAGCAGGACTGGGATATATGTATTTATATTTTGGGATTGTAGCTTCTCCAATTCCACTGATGCTGTGTGCTCACACTGCTGTGCCCTGTGATCTCTGCAGACAGTGTTATGTATCGCCCCTCGTGAGATGTGTAGTCAGACCTTTGTGTATGTTGTTATTAACAGCAGGACTGTAAAATATTGAATTATATTCCAGGATTGTAGCTTCTGGGGGTGTGTCCTCACACTGCTGTGCTCTGTGATCTTTGCAGACAGGTGTTAGATATTGTCCCCAGAGAGATATATAATCATTATCATTGTGTATGTTGTTAGTAGCAGCTGGACTGTGAAATATGGATTTACATTCCAGGATTGCGGGGTCTCCAAATGCACTGGTGGTTTGTCCTCACACTGTGGTGCTCTGTGCTCTCTTCCTCCCTTGCTAGGTATTGTCCCTGGAGAGATATGTAATCATCCCTTTCTGTTCCAGGATTGTAGCTTCTCTAAGTGCCCTGGGGTTGTCTCCTCACACTGCTGTGTTCTCTTCAGACATTGCTAGGTATTTTGTCCCTCAAGAGATTTGTAATCAGACCTTTATGTATGTTAGTAAAAGCAGGACT
The DNA here is from genome assembly GCA_019512145.1 of Engystomops pustulosus. Taxonomy (NCBI): domain Eukaryota; kingdom Metazoa; phylum Chordata; class Amphibia; order Anura; family Leptodactylidae; genus Engystomops; species Engystomops pustulosus. The sequence continues at coordinate 1,820,045 of CM033646.1, read as the reverse complement.
GTGAAATATAGATTTACATTCTAGTATTTTACTGGGGTGTCCTCACCCTGTTGTGCTCTTAGCTGCTTCTCCAGGCTGCATTTAGTGACTGCTATCCCTTTAACCATTTCGGGCTGGTGCATCAATTGTAAAAGTGGGTTTTGAAAAGGGACTCACCAGTGGCTACTTGACCAAGATTTGGAAACATTTAGAATTTAGAAGTTTTGTGTCCCCTGCAGGTCTCTCCATTATTTACACGTGCCCTCTTAGCCGAGCCAACCTTAGATGGGTCCAACAGCCGGGAGAGACAGATGAAGCTGTCAAATTTTTATGGGTATTTTGGATGAAAACAACCATTTTTGTTTGTACCAAATAAAAGCTAGAGGGGTACCTGTATGATAAGTTTGGCTTGCCTTTTTCTCTAATTATTGAGACTTTTCGTGGTGCATGTGCTCATTTGCGACTTTTCAAAGTCTCCCTTCGAAGTTCTCTATTGAGTTATCACCTGAATACAGATGTGAAATGTTGTTGAAAATCTAAGTTTGAGCTACTAAGATACATGTGACCAGCAGAAAAACCAAGAAAAGTCCCCAAAAACCCGACATACAAAGCCAGACTTATGATACATGTGCCCCAGGGAGCACTGATACATTGTAGCTAGTTCTTCTCCTGTGTATTCTGCACATGATGGTTTGTAAGCAACGTGCAGTTCTGTGAAAACAGGAAATCGTTCACTCTATAGTTACATCACATTCATTCAATCACTTGATATTACATTTCGGCATCTGTGACTCCTGCCATCTACAAGATCATTGCCTCTGAGAGCTTTGCTGCCATCGTCCCCTACCAGGAGACATCTGGATACTCCATTGCGGGATGGTGAGTGGCGGCTCATTAAGTGGGCGCCGTACAAACTCTGGAATTAATGAAGCAAGGTTACATTGTAAGCTGGTATGACGGGATGACGCCACAGAGAGAGCCTCTCGGGGTGTGTACTGTGTAGCGTGGCGGACGGGGGGTGCGTCTGCGGGGGCATTATGTGCAGGCAGCCGAATTAATGCAGATCTCAAAAAGAATATATTTACAAAGCAAGTGGGAGGATATTGGCCGTGAGGAGAGAACAGAATGATAGGACATAAGTAGTTAATGGGGCACACCTCGTACTGTAGCTGGCACAGAGATCAGACGCCATACTGTGCCCGCAGGTGACTCCGCACCAATTACATGCACTACCTTAAAAATTTTATCTACTCAGCCGCCTCTTTATATATTATAATAAAGTCTTTCCTCACATACAAATACTCCCGACGGAGCAAAGCGCCGCACACAGCTTTATGGTCGTGTATAATTCAGTTTTCTGGTTTTATTGGCTCGTTACAGTACAGGCAGTAACAGCGTAGTATTGCTGTATATATATATATATTTGGAAATTTCACCCTATGTAGAAATACCTTAGCAATTTATAAATAAAGTCTGGGAACACTCTGATATCCAAACATAAAGAGTCTTCATTAAGCTGTTTCCTAGCTTCTTGCTGCTGTAAAGTCTGTGCAGCTCCTTTACATTCTTCCAATACAGACCTCCCAGCAATCTACTCCTTGCTTCTTATTGTTACCAAACGTTGGAGGTTGTATAGAGAGGGGAGGATCCATTGTCCATAGAGAGGGAAGGAGAAAGTGCATCTTAAAATGTAAAAAAATTAATCTTCTTTGCAATTTGTTGAAGAAAAGGTTACTTCTAACCTAAGGGAGTTGTCTAGAATTTGAAAAACATGGCAACTTTTTCTAAAGTTTCTTTCTTACTGACAAAACCAAGCAACTGCGTTTTACCGTCACTTCTACCGCATTTGGAATTGTTTCCCCAGCTTTGTAATAGATTGTATGGAATATTATGTGGTGTCTCCGGGAAGTACAGTTTATCCTGCAGAAAGTAAGCCCTCATCTGTCAATGTAAAAAAAAAAGTTCTAGATTTTAGAAGGAGGGGAGTTAAAAAAAAAATGGAAGCGCAAAAAAAACGAAAGGACTGCGTCTTTAAAAGGTAACTGTAGTTTGCAGGGTTAATACAATCGGTGTTACCTCCTAAATATCTCATCCTTAATTCCTCTATAGATTTACCGCAAGTCAGGGCAGAGTTTTAATCTGTGTTACACAAAATGAGGTAATTCATCTTCCCCGGTAGCACAGGGAGACGCTTCTACTAGACGATTGTACGTTATGTTCCGCGGCTCGCGGGAGTCCCACAACCTTTATAGATATTACTGGGTCATATGATCTCGCTGGCATCCGGCAGGTGGGCATCTATCCAATTGTGTCATGAAGACATATACATAAGAGAATAGTCCAGATATATTACTCACACAGCAGGGTGCTCCGCAGAAGGCGAGAAACGTTAAAGGGATATTCTGGGATTAGATTATTGACCATGTGTAACTGTCTGCAGGGCACGGTCTCTTGCTCATTTCCACCATCCATCACCTGTTTCGTACCCTAAGGCCGGTGGCACACGTGGCGTTTTGAACCTGTTTTTGGGCCGTTTTTAAGCAACACGTAAAAAAAAAAAACGCGTGCGTTTTTGAAAGCGCATCCGTTTTTTGACCGTATTTGTCCGTTTTCCAATAATCCTCATTAAGATAATTGGAAAAAACTGTCAAAAACTGATGCGTTTTTTAACAGACTGCCCAAAAACAGGTTCAAAACGCCACGTGCCTTGAAAAGTGCATTGGAGCTTGTGACCACGCCCATCGTGCACTTAAACTTTAATTTGCATATTAATACAAATGAAGGTTCCTCTGCATTCAGGCCATAGATTGCCTCAAGAAAGCTTGTGATGCCGGACACTTTGCTTTCGAGTGACTATATATTTGTCACAAGCAGATTCGATACTTCGATAGAAGTCAACGGAACTGCAAAGAAAAAAAGAAATTTTTTTTTGTTGTTGTTTTCCTCTTTTTTGCTAGGCAACCATCTGGGCAGAAAATACATTCAAAAACTATCTTTTTTTTTTTTTTTTTTTGGTGGATGTGAAAAAAATATGGACTAAACACGTCCATATCATCACACATCTGCATTTTTTGTGGCTGTGCAGTGGACACACCTATGTGAATAAGCCCTAAGGCTGTGATTACACATTCTAGTTGGTTTGCGTTGAGAAACATAATCTAGGAGGAGTGGCTTGACCCGAACGCATATATGCATTTCAATACGATCGGTGAGGAGCTCCACTCTTGTTACTTGTATGCAATTGGGCCGAGCCCCTTTGCGTTCCAGTAATGCGTGAATGCACCCGATCATAGCTAAATTTTTTTGCAATGATGTTCATTTGGTTCGGATTTTCTTGCTGCTGACTTTCCGCACACATTCTGGAACGTATTCCGGGCTGTGTGCGGGTGCTGAAATATTTTCCATCCAGATATTTCCACCTGGTTCTCGTCCGGCTTCAGAGTTCACATTGGCTCCATCCATAACTCAACAAGTAAAGGCTGATACTCTCCAAAGTTTTCTCCTGTGTTCGGAACATAGTTTTGCCATCTCAAGATCTTCTGAAGAATCAGATGACTCTCAGTAGTCTGTGTCCATCTTCTTAGGTGCCTTTAATTTGCTTTGTAAAATCTTAGAATCAGACTATATCCCATGTAACATTATTCGATAGAGCAATGCTCCGGACTATTTGCACTGCTCCACCGCCACAGTTCATGCGTTGTCTAGACTCCTAACACGAGGCCACACATCATGGCCGCAGATATCTTCATAAGATGTGAATTTGATGATGTGCACGAGTCGGGTCTTCAGTAATCATGCATGCAGTTTCCATGGATAGATCTCTGCGGGGGCTCCACACTAAAAGCACTTAGTTGTTGCAAGCAAATATAGCAAATCGAGCGAGGAACGAAAGGGACGTTACATAAACAACACATTCTGCATCTCACATGGTTAGGGCTTGGAGATGTCCCTGCAGAGAGCAGATGGCCCCCGTACACAGCCTGTGCTCTGAAAATCAACGCAGAAATATGAGTTGTCTTCTGCAAGTCTCCAAACTTATTTATGTGCTACCTACCTCTTCTAGGAGGGCACAAATGTCTTAAAGGGATGGTCCCATCAGAAACATGGCGTAACAATAGGATGTCCAATTCAACAAGGTGTTGCGTTGCCTGACATAGAACATAGATCGTCGCAATATAATATCAGAGTGAACCCAAGACCCCTTCATTGACCCACAGTAACAACTGATCACCTACCCCACAGGATAGTAAACCATAAGGGTAAGATCACTGCTAGCACATAACCAGACCTCACTCCATTCCATTCTAAGCTGTCACCACCACATTATTATCTTGATCGATGAGGGACCCTGGTGAGACTTATTACCTATCCTTAGTTGTCCCTTTAAGGCTATGTACATTTTCAGCAATTTTTAATTACCTCACTAAATCCATAAATAAGTAATGAAGCATCTTTACAAAAAGTCTTAAAGGGATCCAATAAATTACCAGCCCCCACAGGTAGAGGATGGAATGTCCTTCTAGAATTCCCTCTTTTATGTGAAATCTCACCCGTTATAAAAAATCTCATCGCCCTATTTTCACGAGATGAGTCAAGTTTATTGGTTGCAGGGGGAGTGTCAATTCAGAAGCTCCGATCTTCTGTTCTATAGCACCTAGAAACAAGATGTTTATGTCATGTTAAAGATTAAAACGCCAGCGAGCGCGAAACAGCTCCGTCGCCTGGGCTTGCACCCTCCCTGTTTGCTTCACTTTGCATAAAGGATGAATTTTACGCTAAAAACTGGTGAGTGCCGCAGCCTTTACTTGCTACACATATGAGCTCATCTTTAAGACTCCATCAGCTTATAGCTTCTTGAACTACAGAAGTGGACATGGAGGCAGTTAAAAATTAGGGACCCGGATCCTAATCCGAAGATTGCATTTTCAACTATGTCTGTAGCTGCCTTTATCTCCGGTTCACACTTGTTGCATCAGAAAGATGAGATTCTTATCTTTAATATGACACCAGCAGCATGTTTCGAGGTGCTATAGAACAGAAAATGAGGGCATCTGAATAGACCCTTCCTCTGCGACTAGTAAACTTGACTCGGCTGGGGTGAGAAGAGTTATATTTGCTGGATTGCAAATAAAAGAGGAAATTCTAGAAAGGACATTTCTTACCCTACCTGAGGGGGGCTGGTAGTAAAGGTTCCCTTTAAAGGGCTTTTTTCCAAGATAATTAAGTTATTGGGGCACATTTACTTACCCGGTCCATTCGTGATCCAGCGGCGCGTTCTCTGCGGTGGATTTGGGTCTTCCAGCGATTCACTAAGGCAGTTCCTCCGACGTCCACCAGGTGTCGCTGCTGCGCTGAAGTCCGCCGAGGCCCGCTGGAGTGCACAATCCTATACTTGGTGAAGGTAAGCACGTGTCCCGCAACACATTTTTTAAAAAAAATACGGAGGTTTTCGGACGGCCACGCCCCCTGATGTCCATCGCGAGCATGCCGGCGCCGATGTGCCACAATCCGATTGCGTGCGCCAAAATCCCGGGGCAATACAGGGAAAATCGGCGCAAAACTGAAAAATGCTCGTAAACCGCCGGTAAATGCGATTCGGGCCCTTAGTAAATGACCCCCAATGACTTATGTATTGGATAGGTCATTGATATAAGACATTTTGGTCCAAATAACTATATCAGAGCACTGATTACATCTCAGGAAACAGGTTGGACTTCCATCTCCATCCTTTCTTATTCTGGATCAGAATCATCAGTGGGGATCTCCAGTGCCCCCCCCCCCTCCCACCAATCTGATTTTGAGGGAAGACGTATATAATAAATAGATTGTCACCATAATTATCCTTATCCCTTCATTGTTATACTGTGTATAACTTTTTTTGTATAAAATGTATCTTCAGTGTATCTCCACGGTAACAGACGACAGTCAAAGCCTGAATGTAGTCAGATCCAGCTTTTTCCTACACTCCTTCTTCTTTGTCAGTTTGGAGGAAGAGATGTCATAGGAGTTGGAGCGACCTATGACTGAATAGAGGTTGCCATTAATATGTAGATTTCAAAAGGTTTCCAATGATCAAAGCATAATCATAAATGTGGGTCACATGCAATTTCTTTTTACAGTATTTGGCCCAAAACTTAGCACGTTCTGGAGAACATTGGAGTCCTGGATCTGTGTCCCACCGTCCTATCAGTCTATCCTATCCTGTAGATGACTGCGGGAGTATCCAGATAAGAAAGTGTAGCGGCTGCAGGAGTGCAGGGGTTAATAATCCACTTACCTCGGTGAAGCTGTCACTTTACTTGCCGATACTTAAATATTTATTGGTCCCAGTTGGGTACGGAGCCACCTAGGTGTGAAATTGATTTCTGTTGGGCCGATTAGAGGTGAGGCAAAGCATCGGCAGGATTTTGTAGGTTTTGGGAAGAGAAGGGAGTATATGAGCCCGATTGAAAAGTGATAGATGGTAATTATTGTGTATAAACAGCAAAATAACATAAATCACATGGTGCAAATAATCTACAAAAAAATCGCGCTCATGGTTAGCCACAGTCTTCGAGTTATCAGGTCCCGCTTGAAACCAGTTTGGCTTTCTAAGTACCGTAATAAGTGTCGGATAAAAAAGTTTGCTTAAAGGGAACCTGTCAGCACATTTGCACATATACAGCCCGTGACAGGTTCCTATAGCGCCCTAATAAGTGACTGACACCTCCTTTTAGCTAAAAATTGTTTTGCTTACATCCACATAAATCACCTTTTATCTTATATTACCTGGCATCAGAGGGGGCGTGTCCTGCTCATCAGGCCCCTCCCATCTAATCCTCCCCATGCCTTATGCCTCCTTATTGGTCACAGTTCATGTCATGTGACCAGAGTGACATCATCTCAGGTCCTTTTAGCCTCTTAATAATGGCAAACTGTACCCCATGCATGCATCTGACCACATGAAGTCACAGCTGCCTCCATGGACTTCTACTCCTCTCCATCCTCCATAGAGGCTGCTGTGATTTCATGGTGTACAGTTTGCTATTCTTAGAAGGCTGAAGGAGCTGTGATGATGTCACTGGTCAAATGCCGTGAATGTAACACAAGGCACTATGTAAAACATAGTACATAGAGCTTTATATGTCTGTAGTTGAATATTAGCAGACGGTCCCTATGTACAATGAGGCAGAGCAGGGAATATGAAGAGACACAGAGCTGTCAGTCACAATAATGGGGCGGGGTTCAGTGGTATCTCTGACTCTTCCCCTCTCTCAGGCTGCCAGAGATGAGTCAGAAAATATAATTTGCATATCAGAAAAACGTCTGTAATTAAGGTACAGGGCCCCACTGGAAGCTAATTTTAGGTGATATGGGGAGGACTTGTAACACTTTATCAGCAGGCGTTGTTAGTCCGGGGTGGTTAAAATCTGGTGACAGGTCCTCTTTAAAGAAAATATACCATTAAAGTCAAGTATGGTAAACCAGGGGCACATACTCATACACCGTGACTGCGGTATCTTCTTATATTTGTTATCCATGGCCTCCTTCCTTGTAGAATCAACAACTACAATTATGTTAATGATTCAGAAGGGCTATAGGGGTGTTACGCCTCCCATCGTGTGAGATTAAAGAGGTAGGGGGAAGTGTTGAGGCGGGGGGGCAGATACGTCCCTGAGCCCTTTTTTGCTCATTAGCATGATATTAAAAGTTGACTTTTTATAAAGGAGGCCATGGATAACAAATATACCGTAATAGGATTACCACAGTGCCTGGATCTATCATGCTTGGTTTTTGATGGTAGGATTCCTTTAAGCAAAGCAATAAAGAAAATCTTAGAATACCCCTTTTAAAAAAATCCCATCCAAAATCATAGACACATGAGCTGAGAAGAGTCATTTTTTTGCCTGAGATGAGTCATTTTTAGAGGGTGTCGGCATAGCACCTCTTCCGACCCCTCTATCTGGGGCTCTATAGCACCTAGACGTATTCTTCTGGTATCATTTTAAGGATAAGAATCTAATCTTCCAAATTTCTATGCTTGTTTCCAAATATTTTTGTTCACCAGAGATAAACCATGGCCAGAGATGTTTCCTGACTTGTTGTCTTCTACCGATGGTCTACATATACATATGCAGGGGGTGGGTATTAGGAGTAGTATCCGCTGCAAATAACGGTATGTCCATATAAGCACGGGCGGAGTACTAATGCTCCTTTAACTACAGCTCAGCCACGTTTTATATGCAGCCCACGCTCATTATGCACCTTATATTCTATTCCTGTATTTTCTGGAGCAGAAATCTGATCTTTTCAGACTCTCGGATCTGATGACATAATGTTCACTTTCCATTCATTAGCTGAGTGTATCTTTATGTCATGTTCCTTTTTCTTAAATGATAGGGAAGCATTACTGACACCCATTACGGAGCCAGTAGAAGTTAATAGTTTATAGAGCTCTTCTTAAATTAAAAGCCATAAATATAAAGTCAAGGATTTTCCGGCAGAGTTGTGTCCAAAGTATTCCCAGCACTGTGCAAAATGAGGACACCTTAAAGGCTGATGGACCTGCACATAAGATGCTGTGCTACTTACAGGTAATTAATTACTGCTATGTACATCAGGTAATGGGTGAACGTTGCGAAACTTAAAGGAATTGTTTGTTTTCCAGTCATTTCAGTTCCAAACTTCATTCGATTCAACTACTGTAGCAGTTACAGCGTGGTTTCTTCTAGTACAGAGCTCCATAAAACAAAAAAAAAGCAAAATAATACATTCTGGCTGCATGCGATTACCACTAGAGGGAGCCACAGGAGGTTTCTGCATACTGCATCAAACTCAATATTAAAATAGTATCCAGCTCCTCCTAAGACTAAATTTAGAGAATGTACAAGAGATATAATGCCGGGTTGCAAGAAATCCTCATGATCAATGAGACTCCAATCTCTATCCCCCACCCAGGACCTGCTGTGACTGGAACACCCCTTTAAGAACTTTTTCATGAGTGATACATTATTACAGTGCAACTTTCCTTTGTTTTAGATCCCTTTTGAGAATCTCTATCCTGAAATTGCTCCTTATTACTCCCCAATTTCCCCCTTGTCTTGCGCTATGTGATAATTCGGCACCTTTTGATCCCGTCGATGCTGGATTACAGAAGTTTTCTGTCATTTGCTTCCTCTGTCGGTGACCTTGTTTCACATCTTGATGAAAGCCCCCAGTTCGCTCCTTGCAGAGTTAAGAGCTTGTATCCCACTAATGGGCTTTCATTATACAGCTCAATACGCCACATGCTGCTCTCATTAACTCTATGATTGCCTGACATCCGAAATTGGACTTTCATCTATGCAGACATTTATGCAGAAGTATTCGTTTACATATATCTTTCTAAAAAATCTACTTCTTCAATATACTTTCTATCTGAGAGACTATTTTTGCTAAAATTTGTAGGAAACCCCCACTGACAGATCAAGGAAGGGATTTACTGCCGTGGGATTCATCCTGAAAGAGAAGGAACTGAATCCTGCTAGGTTTATGATACCAAGTTTCGAGGTTTATTATAGGTTACCGGTTCAGTCCTGAGGGTCGCCACCTCAGGGGTAGATTGTTATGTCTATACTATGTAGGCCAACTTAGGGTTATGCCACACGTGGCGTTTTGAACCCATTTGTGGTCGGTTTTTAAGCAGTCCGTTAAAACAACACAAGCGTTAAAAAAACGCATCCAGGTTTTACCAATTATCTTAATTAAAAATGGTAAAAAACGGATGTGTTTTTAACGGACAAAAACGCCATGTGTGGCATCACCCTAAGTCTTAATCGTTTAAAGGGGTGCTCACATGTAAAGACAAAGCTCCGTTTCTACAGTGGAGAGCCATGGTGAACTCCTGCAGCTAAGGTTGGTCAGGGATGTACCATGTGTCTGAGTTGATCGATGAGGTTAGTGATTAGATGTAGTTGTGACCTATCCACATAGCATATGGATCACAAACCTCCTTTAATGAATCCTTTTAATTCCAAGAGAACCTGTCATATTGGCGTTTATTTACTGAGGGTGCACTATCGTCGGACTTTCCGACGTTTTCGGCGATTGCGTGGCTGTGACAGGTATTAAACAGGAGTTTGCGCTGTGATTGTGTCAAACCCGATCGGATTTTGACGCAGTTGCCCCGGCTTTCATGCGACAGAAATCTGGCGGCGGGCTGTCGGACGATCCGACTGATTCGGACTGGGCGCAGGATTTAACTTCCAAATTGTCAATGCACTTACATGCACCGGGAAGAAGAAGGTGAACTCCGGTGGACCGGAGCGGGGAAGCGACACATGCAGGATATCGGGCGCACGATCTTAGTGAATCGCAGCACAGGGCATAACCGTCGGACAATGCACTTTCGGGAACTTCGTTGGACAGGTATGTAAATGTGCCCCATTGAGTCGAGTGCTCGTGCTTTGGGGGGCATCAACATAGCCTCGAGGGGTATGGCTATTACACATTGTACAGAACACTGCGGACACACCCCTAGTACTGTCTCAATATGGCACTGTGGCTCCCGTTGCGCCATGGCTTCTTGGATGTGCGATCCCCATGTCCGAAGCCGATGTCTCAGGCACGTGTGTCTGTGTGTGTATAATGACTCCCATTGCATCGCATCTGTGAAGCCAGCAGCTCAACAGGAGCCGCTGCCGAGTACGTGACACTGGCTTCAGATATTGCTACCGCACATCCCTAAAACCGGAGGTGCAACAGGAGCCACTGCGCATGCGTGGGCCTGTGTCATTGGCTTCAGGCATGGCGACCGTCTCAGCATTGCTACGGGGGGGGGGGGGGGGGGGGTTGTAATAATGTGTAATAGCTCATAGGGCTTTGGTGAAGCCGCCCAAAGCATTTGTAGTTAACAAAAGAGGAGGTAATTTAACTTATAAAGATCACAGCCGGAATCACAAAATCTGCCACTACTTAGGTAAGTAGATTCCAGAAGACAGATTTCCTTTAATCATCAGTGATTGATTTTGCTGGAGAGATGCCCTGAGATCTTTGTAGAGGCTCTTCATGGACATTCTTCAGATATGTACATTCAAGGCAGGAGTCAGCAGGAAGCGCCATCTTCATCAGAGCCTAATGGCCGCTATGGCTGATTAATTCCATATGAATCCACTTTGCATGGCTCTGCCTCTCATTAGGCGGCTGATGACAAAGGCTCTTGAGATAAAGCCGCCAATATAGAGAGAGCGAAGGTCTACAGCTTCACCATCAATTGGTTGTTCTTAAGATAACATCAAGAACATAACCAACTGCAATCCTCTAAGTGACAGATAAAGTCCAAAAATCCAGCCAGACCCATTTTCCCTTTACCTAAAATCAGTTTAATTTGGATAAAAATTTAAATTTTCATAACAGTCGAAAATATTTAGAATAATCTTAAAATAATAATTATTATAATACCTTATATACTCGAGTATAAGCCTAGTTTTTCAGCACAAAAAATTTGCTGAAAAACCCAAACTCGGCTTATACTCGAGTCAAAAAAATAAATATATCTAAACTCACCTTTCCAGCCACCCCTGTATATCTTCTGTGCGATCTGTCCGGCAGGGGCTGGCAGGCTATATACACTGGGGCAGGGTCTGGCATGCCAGTATAGATCACACTGGGGGCAGGTCCTATTGGCTGCCTATATCCGCTGGAGCAAGTGGCCTGGCATGGTCATCACTGCAGGCTGAGGTATACATGGGCAGGGTCTGGCAGGCTATTACACTGGGGCAGGGGCGGCAGGCTATATACCCTGGGGCAGGGGCTGGCAGGCTATATACACTGGACCTAGGGCACATGGGTCTAGCCAGCTAATACACTGTGGCAGGGGCTGGCAGGCTATATCACTGGGGCAGGGGCTGGCTTGGCTATAATACCACTGGGGCAGGGACTGGCAGGCTATATACATGGGAGACGGGTTCTGGTGCAGGCTATATACACTGGGGCGGGTCTGGCAGCAGGCTAGTATACACTGGGGCAGGGGCTGGCAGGCCTAATACACTGGGGCAGGGTTGGCAGGCTATATACACTGGGGCAGGGACTGGCAGGCTATATACAGGGGGCAGGGGTCTGGCAGGCTATATACCTGGGGAGGGTCTGGCAGGCTATATACACTGGGCAGGCGCGCCGGCAAGAAGGGGTCTGGCAGGCATTAGACACTGGGCAGGGGCTCAGCTATATACACTGGGGCAGGGTCTGGCAGGCTATATACTGGGGAGGCTGTGACCAATGCATTTCCCACCCTCGGCTTATACTCGAGTCAATAGGTTTTCTCAGTATTTTGTGGTAAAATTAGGGGTCTCGGCTTATACTTGGGTCGGCTTATACTGGAGTATATACGGGTAATAATAATATTTTCTTGACTTTCACTTAGCGTCTATAAAGTAGTCATGGGACTGTGATTTGTTCTGATGAGATCCGAAGACCTTGTGATAATTGTGGGCTCATCAGAACTCACGCATCGTAATAGTTTGGCATAAAAAGTCTATGTCTGAGATTTATCATACGCCGTCACTTCGTGTCACGGTGTATTTTTGAAAGCCCCTCCAATACATCCGGAGGCTTCTCCCTACATTTGTACGTCAGACTTGATTGGTTGCAGGCCATAGCGAATGTGCAGACATGTGGAAGAAACCCCCAGTGGTGGCCCCCTCAGCCACTAACCACTTGCCGTTGAAGTAATGTAAAGGGGAAAATAATTGCAAAGCCTCTGTATTTCACTAGGCGGTGCAATTATTTCAGGGCTTGTACCTGATAAATGTCCCCCAATCTCATTATATTTTGCAGCAATAGTGTAGAGATCATAAGTATCCTGTCAGGGAGGCTACACTTCATTATAACTGTGTGACTGGAGCTCCGCTATTCATCAGCAGTGATCAGAGTTTGTCCTCTGCCCTGTTGAAAACCTGTTTGGTACAGTCCAGGCAGTTTCATTATAATAGGTAATACTCAGTGACTTGTTTGTATGGGGCGACATGGGTTATAATGAAAGGGAAATATACATAGGATATCCCTTTAAGCATGTGAGGGAGGAGCAATTGTTTACCAAGGGGAAATAACATGACATTGGATATAATCCTAGCCGGGTCATTATACACTGAGTACAGACCCAGAATATCTGCAACAGGATCAACCCTAAATACATCTTCTGTAAGACTCGCAGAATCAGAACCTCCTCTTGCTGTCAGACCTTCATGCCTTCCATGTTTTTTAATAAGGTTCATTTCAACCGTTTTGGAATCACAACTATTGAATGGCTGGGACAGTGTACCCCAAAGGGGTCTGATCTGCCAAAAATTACAGTGAGGGGCAGGGCTGAGCAAAGTAGGCTGGACTTTGTTTGTTCTGATTTTTGCCCTGAGTTGGACAAGTGATGGAAATCTTTAATGACCGCAACAAAAATGTTTCCGGCTTTATTCGCAGTTTACAACCAGTTCCTAATTTGTCACATGTTCTTGTCCCAGTTCATGTTGGAAGTAAGTTCTGTGTGTCTAGGATGCTGCCACCTTCACTGGCTCTAATATATCGCCATAGCATGTATAATTTTAACAGTATAGCTTGAAATTGTCACGAGCAACAGCACAGCCTGCTATGTAAAGGAGATGCACAGACTCTACAGCAGAAAGATACGGTAGTTCCTTTTCCTCTAGGATTGGAAGGGTTGTGGATAAATGACGATCTCCGAGGTGATAGATAAAACTCAAACCTTCCCCAGTGTCCAATAATATCAACTGCAATCCCATCCATCAGACACATTCGTTAACATCCGCCTTGTTAGAATATAATCAGTCTTTAAGACAATCCATCGATCGGAGCTCGCACACTTTTACTGCCCCCTTCACGGCAGATCATTCATTGTGACAAACTCCGGCTAATTACTGGTCCGGTTTTTGCTTTTCTTGCAATAAAGCCTCGGTTATTCCACAGTCTTTTTAATAATAGGGATAAGTAGTCACCGGAGGCAGCGCTCATCTTTCCCTTCAATTATGTCATTGCCCTCATGTGCCATTCACTGTTTCATTTTACATTGGCATCATGAATTCCCATCATTGCTCTGCCGTCCTGGAATGACCTCGTGTCTATGACGTATACTTGCTCCAGGGCGGATTAGACACCCTCTAATCCAGAATGGAGAATTCATAGGCATTGCTATAGATACTATAAGAGGGATTCTAATCTACTTTTTTATCACTTGCATTCTCCATACACCAAGCCATGATGGGGGTAGTAGTTTCACCACCATCCAATAAACTTGGTCTAATGCTACAGACTTACTTCTTCATAGAAATCCCACTGGTTGTGCAGAGAGATTGTCACGCCAAGCCATTAGGATGCTTGGCACGTGAGCTTGCAATTGCTGCTACCTGGGTTGAGTTAAGCTGTTGTGCGAGTTTTCTAACTCGTAACCTTCAGGCGAAAATCTCTGCTTACGAGTCCCCTGATGTCTCCTAGGCTCCTGGAGTGTACAGCGCTAATTTATCATCTCCCTCCGTATCCTTGAATTTATAAATGAATGTTCTAGGACGTAAATGTTTCAGTTTTTGCTGCATTCGTCTCGTCTCTAATTCTAGAGTAAAGCTGTAAGAAACAAATTACGGTATTTTTTGGACTATAAGGCGCACAAAAAATGCTTTGATTTTCTCAAAGGTGCGCCTTGTAGTCCAGTGCGCCTTATATATGAACCGCACTTACAATCAACAGCTGCCTTGTACTGTGCATAGGTCTGCCACCTGCTGGTCATTCATCCTTATAATCAGGTGCGCCTTATAATCCAGTGCGCCTTATATATGAACCGTACTTACAGACAACAGCTGCCTGGAACTGTACACAGGTCTGCCACCTGCTGGTCATTCTTCCTTATAATCAGGTGCGCCTTATATATGAACCTAGACGTTTTAGCGGGCATTTATTGATGGTGCGTCTTATAGTCCGGTAGTCAGAAAAATACTGTAAAAAGGTTTTCTCTTGGGGTTCCCTGGTTCTGATGCAGGCGCTCTGGTCACCGAGACTCATCTAAACTTCACATACATTAATGACTGAATCAGTCACACATCATTTCTGCACCGATAGGCTCTGAATGTATCAAACTTTTGGTTTGCCTTTTTCTTTAATTTTTGAGAATTTTCATGGCGCTTGTGCTCACTTGCGACTTTTTGTGCGCCTTCAACTGTCTCTTTTCAAAGTTCACCATTGTCTACTTTTCTGCATCGTTCCTTGAGTTGTCACCAGAATCCAGATGTGAAAGTTGCAACTTTTTAAAGTTTTGGAGCAAATCTTTGGCTGCCCCTGATCAGGCGTAGAAATTAGCTTGGAAATGATTGCGACTTTTGCAGACTTTTTGCAACTTTTGTTTTAAAAAGTTACAAATTCCCTAAAGACCACAAAGGCCACATGTATCAATACGAAAAGATACATCTGATCAGCAGCAAAGCCAAGAAAAGTCCCAAAAAACAGACTTATGATACACGTGCCCCTATGTGTCTTATTGGAAGGATAATTTGGGATGGGGAGAGAGAAACTATGTTGTGGAATTAAATCCCTTTACATTCACAAGGTGAAAATTGATTTATTTTCTGCAACTTGATGATCAACAGCAACCCCCCCACACACATGCATACTTGGCTCAGCTGAGTGTGCATGTGTTCTGGCTAGGTGAATGGGTAGGATGCATGCCCCAGAGAACTTTGAGTATTGGGCACTTTAAAATCCAGCGTCTGTCTACGGAGTGTTAGACTTGAGAGACCCCCCCGCCCATACATAGATGGTCTGCCGTCCCACCGAAAACTGCAGGTCCAGCCGATGTCTATCATGTATGATACTAACATATTCCACAGACCTTGTCATGACTCTCGCAATCTGAATGACCTGTCAATGTAGAAGGCTCAGAGGTAATAAGCCCCATTGTGTGGCGCGGCTCAGTGCCGGCTATGAATTCTAGTCCTGTGTGTGATCCAGAGGGTAATTATATTAGTAAAGGAAAAATACTAAATTAAATTAATCCGAATTAATATATTTCCTGCTTGTAATGATGCTTGTCCTGAGCAGCGCCAGGAACACAAGCAACAAAGCTGCAAACATGGAGACTACAACTCCCAGCAGGCAGATATAGGGTATGCTGGTCAGGGTTGGACCCTGAACCCTATTGAGGTGATCTGTACATCTGCAAAAGAGCTCAGTAGGCAAAGGGGTCCATTGTCACCCTACATCCACATTGTATAGTGGGCACTGGCAGAGGGTATACATTGTATAGTAGGGCGCTGGCAGAGGGTATATATTGTATAGTGGGCACTGGCAGAGAGTATACATTGTATAGTGGGCACTGGCAGAGGGTATACATTGTATAGTGGGCACTGGCAGAGGGATACATGTAGGGGCACTGGGAGGGTATATTGTTATAGTGGGGACACTGGCAGAGGGTATACATTGTATAGTGGGCACTGGCAGAGGGTATACCATTGTATGTGGGCGCACTGGTAGCAGGGTATACATTGTTATAGTGGGGCCACTGGCGAGGTATACATTGTATAGTGGGCCTGGCCGAGGGTATACATTGTATAGTGGGGCACTGGCAGAGGTATACATGTATAGTGGATCACGGCGAGGGTACACATGTATAGTGGACACTGGCAGCGGTATACAGTTATGTGACACTGGCAGAGGGTGTATATACATCTTGTATAGTGGGACACTGGCAGAGGGTTATACATTGTATGTGGGGCACTGGCAGAGGGTTACATTGTATAGGGGACATGGCAGAGGGTGTAATGTATATGTGTGCGAGGGTAATTGAGTGGGGCACTGGCAGAGGTATACATTGTATAGTGGAGGCTACTGGTTAGAGGAGGTATCATTGTATAGTGGCGGCACTGGTCAGGGGATATACACTTGTATAGTGGGGCACAGGCAGAGGGGTATACATTGTATAGTGGGACACTGGCAGAGGGTATACATTGTATAGTGTGCACTGGCAGAGGGTATACATTGTATAGTGGGGCACTGGCAGAGGGTATACATTGTATAGTGGGGCACTGGCAGAGGGTATACATTGTATAGTGGGGCACTGGCCCCTCTGGTTGTGTATTGGGGCATCATCCTCCCTTGTAACATTGGCCCCTCTAGTTGGGTATTGGGGCATCATCCTCTCTTGTAGCATTGACCCCTCTGGTTGTGTATTGGGACATCATCACCAGGGACATAACGAGCCGTGCACCTGTGTGTCATCACATGACCAGGGACAAAACGAGCTGTGACAATCTGAGACAATCCATCCTGTATATTGTCAGACTTGAGACCTGCACAGGTACAGGAGCTATTCTGCATGAATATCCATCTTGCATAGTTACTCAGTGGTGCGGAGGTAGGTGACCAGGTGATCCCTATTATGACCTGTGTTTGGAAACTTGTAAGATGCATCTGGCCTCTTGTCACCCGCAGGAGCAGGGTCTCGCCTCGCTGACTAATATGAGTAATACAACATTAGGAATTATCACATAGATAACATGGGCTGTCATAGTTGGGGGGCACGTCTATATATCTGCAGGGGAAATTTCTTCTCTCAAAATTCTTCACATGTCAGGAGAGGTGCCAGACAGATACCATGTCCTCAGTACCAGCATCTTTACAATGTAACTAGGAATTTTTTTCTGCAAAATATAAAATATCTCCCTATTTAATGTTATCGTGTGATGTTCCAGGAATTCACTTTAGTTGATGTCTTTGTCTCCTTCAGATAAAATAGAGAACGGCGACGTGTACCAGAGAAAGAGAGGGGCTCTGTCCCCTATATCAGAGGATCCATCAGCGCTGGGCCCCCGGGAGGCCGCACACAAGACGGGGAGCAGCTGGAGGAGGATTATGCTGCTGATCCTCGCCATTACCATCCATAACATTCCAGGTACTTCATGTCATCACTGATACAATATTACAAAACTATTATAAAATTATGATAACGAGGCTCTCTCGCTCCAGTGGCTGCCCTGACACTTTCCTCACCCTAATTATGCACTGCCCCAGCCTTGTCCTGCCCAGCATAAGCCAAGAATTCGTCATCACAGTGCTGTGCCTGACAGGCAGAAGTAATCAATCGCTGCACCATCCCCCAGCTGCTGTGTATGAGTCATTCAGCTCAGGTTAATGAGTCCTGTCTGGACAGTTCAGGCAGCTCCTGTGTATGTGGAAGTAACGTGTTTATGTACGGCAGCCAGGGTACCCAGCTTTCCCAAGGTCCTGAATTTTGTAATTGTTATTTTAAACAAAACCACTCAGTTCAGGGATTAAACAAGATATGTTTCAGCATCAGTGTAGCTACAGCATTCTCAAGGTATGTTTGGTTTACAATGCATGACAACAAATTGTAGATTTCCTTTAAATACAAAGGCGGGACCTGAATATTTATCTTCAGCTTGAATTCCTCAATGTACAATGCTTTCACCTGCCTGTATCTCCAGGTCTGTAGATCACAGAACCACAAGCACGTTGGAATCTAAAAGATAGGATTCTTATCTTTAATATGACACCAGCAGCACGTTTATATATCCTATAGAACCAAAGATTAGACCCTTCCCTTGCAGCCCCTAAACTTGACTCATCGCAGGTAAATTATGACTCTTCTCTGCTTTTTTTCACATGTCTTGGGAGGAGATTTTTTTTATAGGTAAATGGAGATTTCACATAAGATTTCACATAGACAAGCAATTTCATACTCGACCTGAGGGAGCTGAAAGTTTAGTGGGGTAAAACTGGGGACAGCTTCCCTTTAAGTGGAAGGTCCTAGACGTCTCTTATCAATCAGCAGTACAAAAATATAATATCATTTACCGTATATCTACATGATACTATTGTTGTGATATCTGCAGACTAGTTTGCCTCGTTTATTGCTATGTATAGAAGTGTTAGCTCTTCTGCCCGGGACATGCACCTGGCGCTGGCGGCTGGCGCCCTGCAGGTGTTGTACAGTGTGACGGCCGCTCTTATCCTCCCGTGTTGTAGGCAGCTGCTCCGTGGTTTCATGGAGTGCAGAATAAACACTTATCTCTTTATTAGATGGCTCTGTACACAGGGCATCCGGCCCAATCTGTGACAGACCCAGGAATCGCCCATCCAGCTCCAATTTGCCCGTTCAGATCGCTGGTTTGGCTGGTGTGATCCTGGCAGGGGGCAGCGGGTGTTGTGTGCCAGTCATGGAGACGCTGCTTGGAAGATACACTGTTTTTCTTGGCCGTCTTGTCTCTCCGCTCCATTGTCTTTAACTCCGGGGGATATTGTTGTTATTATTGATGTGCATTTACCAGGAGATTACCATATAGATTACACTGCAGGTAGGTGGCCGGAGCCGCGGGAACAGATCCCAGACTATTCGTGTGATCCAAGAAGATGTACATTTACTATTCATTACTATGCATCAACCTGTCAGGATATTTTGTATCATCAGCTCAGGGATGGCCTGACCTCAGTGACATAACGAAATAATATGTCACATGTACTGCACCAGAACTGTGCATAGAAGGGGGATACCCTGTAAACACATGACAGGAGTTATTATAATAATAACTCCAGTTATAAGAGGTACATAATTCTGTATTACAATTCTGGGTGCAATTACAAATCTCTAAGCCTTAGAGCTGCATTCACAAATTTGCATGCTTCAGAGCTGAATTTACATACAGTGGGGCACATTTCCTAAGGGTCCAAATAAGGATTGTGTCGCATCAGCGCCGGCTTGCATGCGACAAAAACCGGGGGTCGTGGCCATCGGAAAACCTGACGGATTCGGAAAAGTTGCGCTATTTAAAAACAAAAAGTGTTGCTTGACACTCACTTACATAGGAAGGTGAACTCCAGCGGACTTAGGCGCAGCAGCGACACCTGGTGGACATCGGGCGCACAACTTTAGTGAATCGCAGGAAGACCCGAATCCTCGTCGGAGAACGTGCCGCTGGATCGCGACAGGACCGGGTAAGTAAATGAGCCCCAGTATCTGCACCCTTCTGCATGCTTCAGAGCTGCATTCACATACAGTATCTGCACCCTTCGGAGCTGCATTCACATACAGTAACGGCACCCTTCAGAGCTGCATTCATATATCTGCATGCTTCAGAGCTGCTTTCACAAATCTGCAGGCTTCAGAGCTGCATTCATACATCTGCATGCTTCAGTGCTGTATTCTCAAACATTCAGGCTTCAGACTGCATTAACAGTTCTGCAGGCTTCAGAGCTGCATTCACATGCAGTATCTGCACCCCTCAGAGCTGCATTAACAAATCTGCAGGTTTAAGAGATGAAATATCCTTGCCCAGTCTCCTGTTCTGTTTTGATCCTCGATTTCATTTCTTCATTTCTTTCATTATTCCAGCTTCTGACCACTTACTGCAACTTTACCTCTGCCATACAACTTGAAATGTCGCTTCCTGGCTGCTTTTCTGGTGACATCCTGTGACTACATCCACCTGTAGGAGGTTAAAGGGGATTTTGCGTAAAGGATCCTTTTCTTTATATGCAGATTACCATGTTGGTGCACCCTATGGGCGCCCCAAGTACTTGCACTGAGTGCACCAGAAAAAAGATGCACTCAGTTCATGCACTTTGGGCACCCGCAGCGGAACGCCCCTTTTTGTGCACAGCATTGTGTTGCGGTCTACATAGTGCAGCCACGACACACAATACTGGCGGAAACACTTCATAAACCCAGTTTGCACAGATATGTGCAGTCTATGCCAGAATATTGGCGCAAACTCCTTAGTAAATGTGACCCATAATGCACCGTATGTATTTTACAAGTGGAATGCAAGTACACACCTAGGAGAAGTGTGGCTCATGTATAACGCGCAAGCTCTTAGTAATCAGCGCATGCCCAGAACCCCTGAGGCTCAGGGCACACACTGTTTGCATCTGCTTTGCATATTCTACAACTAAATTGAAAGGACACACATAGAAGAAGCATGGCCACCGCATGGATGAGGCATGCGCCAAACCCTTAATCAGCGCATGTGCAGAACGCCTGGGGCTCAGGGCACACACTGTATGCATTTGCTGTGTGCTTTCTACTAGAGCATTGTAAGGACACATATAGAAGAAGCATGGCTGATGGATACAGAGCATGCACAAAACTTAGTGATCAGCGCATGCGCAAGATTTGATTCTGCTGTCGGCGCAGGGTCAGGATAGAGCAGACACTGGGAAGGTGTAAAAAACACACAATAGGAGGAGTATTGTGTGGGAAGCAGGGAGGGACACAACGCTATGGGGTGAGGGGAAACGCTCTAAATCCTGCATTAAATATATTGAAGAATGGTCTTATTGCAAGTGTCCAAAAGTACCACCTCTGAAGATGTCTCTGGACGGAACATAAAGTACGGCCCAAGTCTTGTGGGGGAAAAGGGTGGATCCTAATATCATAGTTTTAAGCCCCTCTAAATGCTGCAGCATGATAACTTTGTTGTAATGATATAATAAGTTTAGTGCATGGGTTAAACTCCATTGCCGTGAGCCATTTGTACAAGATGCCGGGGCCCAGAACCCATTGCTATGGTAATAAGAGTCACTGACCCGGCGCCGTCTTTACCAGGGGCTGGCATTCAGCGAAGTAGCGGCTGTCACCAGGAAGTGATTAATGACTTCTTAAAGACAATGTGAACAGTGACAGTATGCAAATAATACAATGTATCTCTGCCGGCGCTGCCCATTGTCTTTCTTGTGAGCCTCCTCTGCCAGTGTCTCGTATGTTTAGGATCACGGTGGCGCTCGTGTCTCTCCCTCCTTGCTCCCTGATGGCTGCTTGATCCCAAATCTGAAGTGACTGAAGGACCATGGAGAGAGACCATCAGTTCCGCTTGTCTTCTGTAGCCTTACACTACATTTATATACTGAAAATATTGCATTTTAAAGGGAGTCAGTGTTAAGTATTGGCCCTGGTTCATTAATAATTTTGAGTGTGTTGTTAGGAGCAGCAGGACTGTGAAAAACTGGACTCTTTTTCCAGGATTATGAAATTGTGGGTGTGTCCTCACACAGCTGTGCTCTTGGCTCTTTGCCCCTCCCCTCTACTCTGAATAAAAGCTGTATCTGGAGTAAGAGCACAGCAGTATGAGGACACCACTCATTTTCACACCTCACTCATCTGCCATATTCCATGCTCAGTGTTCCTAATTTTTCTTTAAAAAAGGTTCTCCAGGAATATGGAAAACCCTTAGGAGTTCAGGATCTGAAAAAATACAGGACACATACCTACTCTGCTCTGGCTCCCAGTCTGCCGATTGTGCTTCCAGTTTTTGGATTTGCACCTAGCCAAAGGTTACAGGCGATCACCGGACCCACTTCTGTTTCCAGGGGATGTGACTTCCTCTGTTGTCCCCATGGTCCGATGAGGCCACTCATTAGCTAATGCGGGTCCTGTGATCCCCCAGAGCTGACATAGGAGCAAGAGTGGTGTAGGCTTTGGGTTTTACTTTTTCCTGGCCCCTAGGGGTTTCCCATTTTCAACTAAAATCCTTCTGAAATCTACTTTTAAAACTATACTTACGAGTCTGAAGGGCTCCTAGGGGTTTTTCCAGAGCCCTTCCATGCTGTAGCTTCACAGGCTGTTACACTGTGAATAGATCACTTCCACCTCCCACTGTGTGAGATTACAGCAAGCAGAGGAAGGGGAGGTGCTGAGGGAGCAGAGGGGGAGGCAGTGTAACAGCCTGTGAATCTTAAGCATGGAGGGGCTCTGGTAAACAACCCCAGAGCCATTCTGGCTCAGGTGCTTCATTATAAAAGTGGATTTTAGAAGGCAGGAGGCCATGGATAACACATATAAGCAGATTACCACAGTCAGGTGCCTGGAGCTATGAGTAATGTCCCTGATTTATCAGGATGGATTTTGATTATAGATTTTCGTTGATTAACAGGGGTCTTTCTTCTTCTGGGATCTGCTTTTAATAAAGGAATAAGCTGCCTAATCAAAGACAGATACTATAGGAGCCATTGGACTCTTTGCTGACATAAGATTTCATATCCCTGAAGATGGGGGTTTATGTGGCTACATACAGACATACCTACCCTCTCTCCTGTCATGTCCTCTCACATCGGGTTCTTCCCATCATCTCCGCGCTCCCCCCCTCCAGTAGCTATACATGCAGCCAGCCTGCCCGACACCTCCGGGAACACAGGGATTAAATATGTAATGCAGTCTCTTAATTATAAGATAAGTGGGAGCCCTGACATTGTAATGATTGCTGCTCCGGGGAGTAATGACATGTTGCTTAATATATCAAGCGCAGTGCGTGCTGCTCATCATGGAGTCGTGCGATGTCTCATGAACTCCTCATCCGCTATAAAACCGCTTTTATTTTTTACATTTTTATAATCTGGTTTTATTTTCAGTAATTTTTTAATTTTATTTATGTTGATGATTACAACGGCGGCCATCCTACCTAAGCTGTAGTTACAACATTTAGTGATATGCTTTACAGCAGCCTCATGTCCATAGGTAATATTAGACTGGAGCCTGCTCAATGAGCTCTATGGAGTGTTCTCTATGCATGCTCTGTACAGGGAGGGAGAGGAGATATGCTGTGACATCATCTATTGTTAGTAGTGATGTAATGATAGAGGTCATTGTACAGGGAGGGGGAGGAGATAAGCTGTGACATAATCTATTGTCAGTAGTGATGTATATGGGGGACACTACAAAGGGGGATATATATTGTGATGGGGGACACAGGGTGATTAGTATGGGGGGGGCTAAGGATTATATTGTGTTGGGAGTTAAACGATAGGGACACTATGAAGGGGCTATTATATTGTCTAGGAAGACATAAAGGGGGGAGATTTATAATGTATTGGGGGAACACTAACTAAAGGGGGATATCATTAGAATGGGGGTTGACACTAAAGGGGAATGACACGGGTGATTGTTAGGGATGTAACAGACTATGGGCATGAACACGGAAGGGGGCATGTATAATTGTAGTAGGAGAACTAAAGGGGGATTTATTGTATGGGGGACACTAAGGGGGAAAATATATTGTTGTGGACGTAAACGATAGGGAACATCTGAAGGGGGGGAATTTATGATGTATGGGAGACACTAAAAGGGCTGGGGATTATATGTTAAGGGAGTCACACTAAAGGGGGGATTATATTGTATGGGAGACACTAAAGGGGGGCGTGGGGATTATAGTATGGGGGGTACATAAAGGGGGATGATGTATGGGGACTCATAGGGGCGGACGATATGGGCTGCGAAGTATATCGCTTGATTTTTAGCGCACTCACAAAAGGGGGATAGTCTATTGTATGGGAGACACTAAAGGGGAATATATGTATGGAGACACATAAAGGGGGCAATTATATTGTAGTGGGGGACACTACACGGGGGAATTATATATGCTACGGGTAGTGAGGGGGACACTAAAGGGGGGAAGTTATATTAGGGGGACAGCATAAGGTGGGATTAGATATGTTGGGAGACACAATTGGGTTATTATGGAGTAGGGGGACTATATTTAAGTATGGGGACACATTAAAGGGGAATTATATTGTATGAGAGACTCTAAAAGGGGATATATTGACTAATATTCTAGAGGGACACTAAAAGGAGGGTATATTATGGGCACTAAGAGGGCGGGAGTATAGGCATAAAGGGGGGTTATATTGTATGGGGGACGATAAATGGGGGGAGTGAGTATATAGTGTATATGGGGAGAAGACACTAAAGCGGGTTATATTGTTCATGGGGGAAACTAAAGGGGGAGATTATATTGTAATAGAGGACGACTATAACAGATGGGTTAGTTTATTCATGGTACCAGGGGATTTGTATGAAGGGGCAACTTAAAAGGGGGGAGTATATTGTATGGGGGACAATAGTGATATATTCTGGGTAGAAGGGGGGACTATATTGTAGTGGAGGACACTAAAGCGGGGATTTAATGTAGGGAGCACATAAGCGGTTAATTAGCGGGGGAATAGGTATATTGATAGTGGGGACGACGATACAAGGGGGAGTTATTATATGTATGGGGGACACCAAAGGGGGAGTTAAGGATATATGTTGGGGGACACTAAAGGGGGGATTATATTGTAATGGGGGCATGTGGGTATTTTGTTAGGGGGACACTCAAAGGGGGAATACATTTATTGTATGTGGCACTGTAAACAGATAGGGAACACTGAACGGCCCGCGGCATTAATATATTGTATAGGAGACTATAAAGGGGGAATATATTGTATGGGGACACTAAAGGGGGGGGAGGTATATTGTATGGAGGACAACTAAGGGGGGGATAATTTATTGTATGGGGGACACTAAAAGGGGGAATTATATTGTCGAGGGGAACTAAAGGGGGGATTATATTGTATGGGGACACTAAAGGGGGGGTTATATTGTATGGGGGACACTAAAGGGGGGATTATATTGTATGGGAGACACTAAAGGGGGGATTATATTGTATGGGGGACACCTAAAGGGGGATTATATGTATGGGGGACACATAAGGGGGGAGAATATATTGTATGGGGGCACAATAAAGGGGGGATTGATTATTGTATGGGAGACACTAAAGGGGGGATTATATTGTATGGGAGACACTAAAGGGGGAATTATATTGTATGTGGACTGTAAACAGCAGTTAGAAGTGTGTGCAGGTGAGAGCTTGGGCGGCATTATAAGATAGGGTGGAATTTTAAAGGGGCTATACCAGATAAGAACCACATTTTGGGCTGTTTAAACAGCCCTATGGGAATATGGAGAGAGATATTTAGATGTCTGTATAGAGCTGGGATGCTCGGGGGGTTTAGTCCGGCAGGGGATGCAGAGGCATCTGACAGCTTATGATCTGACACGTATTTTACACATCTCCAAGACCTCAAACCATTGTAGGAAAGTCATTATTTCAAATGATAAAAATAACATTCTCGTGGGAAGGCGCCCTGGAGATGGCTTTGGGGGGTATTATTCTTATATTTTGATCGTAGAGAACTCCTGCAAATACACAGACAAGCCTGAGGGGAGTGAGAGATCTACAGGAGCCCGGGGGAGGACAGTGTGATCAGGAGCGCTCAAGGGTGATTGTAGCAGGCTAACAGAGTCATTCAGAGGACCATCCCTGCACAGTGACAGAGACATCCAATCTATAACCACCACAGTGCAATGTGATAACATGAGGATGACAACAGAGGATCACACCATCATTACATCACTACTGACAATAGATGATGTCACAGCTTATCTCCTCCCCTCCCTGTACAGTGACCTCTATATAGATAACACTGACCCATCATTAAATCACTACTGACCATAGATGATGTCACAGCTTATCCTCCCCCTCCTGTATAATGACTCTTATATAGATAACACTGACCCACATTACATCACTACTGACAATAGATATGTCACAGCTATTCCTCCCCTCCCTGTACCTGATATATAGAAACACTGACCCATCATTACATCACTACTGACAATAGATGATTGTCCACAGCGTTCCCCTCCCCCTCCCTGTACAATGACTCTATAATTACTAACATGACCATCATTACATCACTACTGACAATAGATGATTTCACAGCTTATCTCTCCCCCTTCTGTACAAGACCTCTATATATATAACACTGACCCCATCATTAATCTACTGACAATAGATGATGTCACAACTCTTCTCCTCCCCTCCTGTGACAATGACCTCTATATATGATAACACTGACCATCATTACATCACTACTGACAATAGATGATGTCACAGTGCTCCTCCCCCCCTGTACAATGACCTCTATTAGAAACACCGACCCATCATTACATCACTACTGAACATAGATGATGTCACAGCTTATCTCCTCCCTCCCTGTACAATGACCTCATATAGATAACACTGAACCATAATACATCAAACTGACAATAGGATGTCACAGCTATCTCCTCCCCCCCCGTACAATGACCTCTATATAGATAACACTGACCCATCATTACATCACTACTGACAATAGATGATGTCACAGCATCTACTCCCCCCCCTGTTACAATGACTCTATATAGATAACATGACCCATCATTACATGCACATACTGACAATAGATGATGTACAGCTATCTCCCCCCCTCCCTGTACAATGACCCCTCTATATAGTATAAACTGACCCATATTACACTATGACAATAGATGTCACAGCTTATCCACTCCCCTCCCTGTACAATGACCTCAATAGATAAACACTGACCCATCATTACATCACTACTGACAATAGATGATGTCACAGCTTATCCCCTCCCCTCCCTGTACAATGACCTCTATATAGATAACACTGACCCATCATTACATCCACTACTGACAATAGATGATGTCACAGCTTATCTCCTCCCCTTTCTGTACAATGACCTCTATATAGATAAACACTGACCCATCATTACATCACTACTGACAATAGATTGATGTCACAGTTATATCTCCTCCTCCTCCCGTACAATGGCCTCTATATAGATAACACTGACTATCATTACATCACTACTGACAATAGATGATGTCACAAGCTATATCCTCCCCCCTGTACAATGACCTCATATAGATAACACTGACCCATCATTACATCACTACTGACACAAAGATGATGTCACAGTATCTCCTCCCCCCTCCCTGTACAATGCCCTCAATAGATAACACTGACCCATCATTACATCACTACTGACAAAGATGATTGTCACAGTATCCCTCCCCTCCTGTACAATGACCTCTATATAGATAACACTGACCATCATTACATCACTACTGACAACAGATGATGTCACAGCTTATCTCCTCCCCCCCTCCCTGTACAATGACCTCTATATAGATAACACTGGACCCATCATTACATCACTATGACAACAATAGGATGATCACAGCTTATCTCCTCCCCTCCTGTACAATGACCTCATATAGATAACACTGACCCATCATTACATCACTACTGACAACAGATGATGTCACGTTATCTCCTCCCCCTCCCTGTACAATGACCTCTATATAGATAACACGACCCATCATTACATCACTACTGACAACAGATGAAGTCACAGCTTATTCTCCCCCCTCCCTGTACAATGACCCTCTATATAGATAACACTGACCCATCATTACATCACTACTGACAATAGATGATGTCACATTATTCCTCCCCCCCCTGTACAAGCCCTCTATATAGATAACATGACCATCATGACATCACTACTGACAATGATGATGTCACAGCTATCCCCTCCCCTCCCTACAAGACCTCATAGATAAACACTGACCCATCATTACATCACTACGACAATAGATGATTGTTCACAGGCTTATCTCCTCCCCCTCCCTGTACAATGACCTCATATAGATAACACTGACCCATCATTACATCACTACTGACAATAGATGATGTCACAGATTATCTCCCCCCTCCCTGTACAATGGCCTCTATATAGATAACACATGAACCATCATTACACACTACTGACAAATAGATGATGTCACAGCTTATCTACATCCCCCCCTGTACAATGGCTCTATATAGATAACACTCTGACCCATCATTACAAGTGGGCACTGGCAGAGGGTATACATTGTATAGTGGGACACTGGCAGAGGGTATACATTGTATAGTGTGCACTGGCAGAGGGTATACATTGTACTGTGGGGCACTGGCAGAGGGTATACATTGTATAGTAGGGCACTGGCAGAGGGTATACATTGTATAGTGGATAATCCCCCCTTTAGTGTCCCCCATACAATATAATCCCCCCTTTAGTGTGCCCCATACAATATAGTTCCCCCTGCAGTGTCCCCCATACAAAATAAAATTTCTTTTAGTGTTCCTCATACAATATACTTAATCCCCCCTTTTTTGTCCCCAATAGAATTTAAATCCCCCTTTAGTGTCTTCCATAAAATATAACCCTCCCTTTAGTGTCTCTCATACAATATATTTTCCCCTTTATTGTCCATACCATATACTCCCTCCTTGATTGTCCCCCATACCATATACTCCCTCCTTGATTGTCCTCCATACCATATACTCCCTCCTTCATTGTCCCCCATACCATATACTTCCTCCTTCATTGTCCCCCATACCATATACTCCCTCCTTCATTGTCCCCCATACCATATACTCCCTCCTTTATTGTCTCCCATACAATATACTCCCCCCTTTAGTGTCTCCCATACAATATAACCCCCCCCCCCCCCTTTTAGTAAGAAGGTATTTGGTTCTTAGCTTATACAGCAGATCTTCTGCATTGTTTCCACCTGAATTTTGCCAGCCAAACCCCAAAAGAGCCCCCCCCCCCATGCACATGTGCAATCCGTGGTATGTGACTAGCCCCTATGGATCACCACTTATGGTATATTCTTATATAGCAGATATGTTACAGGAGGGTCTGGGACGGGGTATAGAAGACCATGGAAGTTACGGCTCCTTCAGTTCTTAATCTGGCAATGAATGCAGTCCCGGCGGTCTATCCTGCGCAGATTATCCCCAGTAAATATAATATTTGTGATGTCACTTTGTCATGGGCTGGGGTCCCGGGAGGCAGGTAGGGTTAGGCTGACACCCCACTAACTCCTAACAAACCTTCCAGAATCAGGACTTTGCCTCCAATCGTAGCGGCTCTCTGTAAATGAAGAGCACTGATGAGTATTGATTCAGAGCGCTGCCATGGCTGGAAAGTTAGGATTTTCTCATCACAATAGGAGGGCGAGGGAAAGGAGCTGGCTGCCCGAATTATCTCCGACAACCGGCAGATGATCAGAAATCCTTCAAAGGCGAAATGAGCTGTTAATATATTCATGAAGTGTTGGCGGGGGGATAGTGCATTAATTATGGATTGAACTTTACTTTGCACGCTCTGGGATGATTGATAACATCGTAATCCAGGATCTAACTGGAGACTGTATGAGGATATATTCTGACTATAAATACATGTAATAGTCATGTGTAACTGTGGGCCTGGCCCCATGCCCTGTGTATGGAGTATGGGCACTTACTGAGGGGTAGGAGGTTATGGAAATAAAGCTTAGATAGGAAATAACATGCTGATTATTATCCAGACCCCCGACAATCATAAAAATGGGTCTGGAGTGATGAGACCCCCAATAATCAGCATGCTGGAGACCTGCCTTGGAAAGTTGACTAGTGATTCCTCTCCTATAAACCGATTCTTTGTAACACTTTGCAGGAATTACAGAGCATTCCTAGTATCAAGAGTGTGAGGGGAACAGATTTTTGGCTACAATGTATTCAATACCTGTCAGCCCATGACATACATGACTGTGACTGTCAACATCTCTGCCTTGTGCCACCAATACACAGGACACAGTGCATACCCTGCCACTACCCCTCTGAGAGTCCTCCTTTGCTCTATGTAGTTCTGTAGTCCTGATTTTGATGCAAAATTGTGAACCCTTCGGCTCTGGGTTACTTTACTGCATTTTTGGATCTCCTATGAGTCCATTGTATCCTTACATGGCTCTTATTTTGGAACACACTACCCTCTCAGGCTCCATCGCTCCTTCTCCTCCTGCTGCCCGTGTCTCATCAGCCGTTACCATCCACTGATTGGTTTCGGTCCTGAATGCAGAACCCTTTCTCTAGCTGCTGGCGGCCTCTTGAGATAGACTTCAGATTGCCTAATATGTAATGAAACCCTCCCCTACATGGACGAGTGATTACTGCCATGAATGCGCTGGTGGAATCTATTCCAGCTGGAAGATTGACAGCCCCCAGGTTATAATAGGGGACCTGGACTGTGTGAAACGTCCCATTCCATTCATTGTAATGTCAGTCTATGTGCATGCATCTCATACCTGTAATTCCAGCTCTGGGACAAATCTTCACAGCTGTTTTTTTTTTGCTTAAAGGATTCTGAAATTCCAATTGCATAAACAATGTATTTTATATAAATATGGTCTTATATTATGCTATGACAACTGTTTAGTCTTTATGTATGGTTTGCATCTTGTATTATACTCCAGAGCCGCACTCACTATTCTTCTGCTGGTGCAGTCACAAGGATCCATCCCAGCCTTTATCTAGTCAATTCATACATTACTCATTGTAAAATGATCTTTTCTTTATCATGTAAATGAGGCTGGTCACATGGTCAGAGGCAGTGATGTCACTCCTGTTACCCCTCCCCTCTCCTCCCCCTGCTCATGTCTGTGTGTAATGTATAGTAAAGCATTGCTATTGTCTGTGCTTTACCTGCTGACATGTTCTCCCTCCTAATACACATGTGTGAGACACAGGCATCAGCTACACATGGATCTGACATGTTCTGCTATAACATGGCTGCCTGGAGCTGTTGTATCTCTCCTATACACACACAGGCTGCAGGGGGCGCCAGCACCAGGAAGCACATGGAGGAGCCATAACACTATTATACATCACACCATTATACAGGCTGTCAGTCATGTGTATAGGAGTATCTCATACACACACAGCCTGCTGGGGGCGCCAATACCAGGAAGCACATGGAAGAGCCATTACACCATTATACCTCACATCATTATACAGGCTGTGCCTCCCACTCATGAATAAGCTGGACAGCTTGAATATGATAATGACTCATTGGACATCTCACAGGTCATTTGCATACAGGGGTTAATTTGCCTGACGGGTTCTCTTTAAACTTCATGATAGATCTGTATACAGTCTACTCACCAGAACTCCCCCTAGTGGAGAACACAGAGAGAAAATATTTTATTCTTTGCTCTATAGTTGTCTACAGCTTTTCCAACGTTTGAATATTTTGTTTCAATGAATCAAACATTTAATCTTTTTGGGGGGTTTACCTATTTTCTGGATTTATTCAGGTTTTGTAGAACCCCTTTAAGTTTCTGCAGTCAAGAATTGGTTGCTTAATGCTGTGATGAAACATTGCAACTATGGAAGCAATGGAACATATGGTTCCTATTTTGGGTAAGTATTAGGTTTTCCTAGCTTTTTAGGTCTTGGCTTCCATGGACAATTGAATCAAGTACCAAAGGGGAATCCACATAAAAGCATAGAAACTGCAGGTTAACTTTCTAGAAGCTGCAGGTCAACCTTCTAGAATATGCAGGTCAACCTCCTAGAAGCTGGGTCAACCTCCTAGAAGCAGCAGGTCAACCTTCAAGAAGCTCCAGGTCAACCTCCTAGAAGCTGGGCATCAACCCCATGGAAGCTGTGGGTCTATACAATAGAACCTGTGTGGTGAAACTCATACAATCTATGGGTCAACTCTGTAGAAGCTGTGTGTCAACACAATGGAGCAGCAGAAGATGCGGGTTGCCTTCAGGGCAGTGCCAAACGATTTTCATCTGGTTTTCGTCACTCCCAGCTCCTCAGCTTTTATTAATCATAATAACCTGGGAATTTAGGAAAAACAAACAAAAATGTCAGCGTGGGGTAACACACAGTAGAGGAGGATAGGCAGACTTAATCATAATCATAGGAATGTATAGTTCAGTCATACGTGTGCCATGTATGGAGGATGATAGGAGAAGTTCACCTGTAGATCTTTCCGCCACATATTTCTCAGTACATATGGGAGCTGTTGTACCAGTAAAACCTAAGATTTCAGGACGGCACACTGGCACTGTGAGTGTTGGAGGACGAGGGGTTATAGGTGGAGGACACTATTGTGGTTGTATTGTTAGGAATCACTTTGCAAGTTCTGAAAATAAGAGAAAGTTCTCTCCATTTTGCTGTAAAGGCGGATGAGCCATAGATGGAGCCGGGTGCTTGACTTGGATATTCTTGATTGTACATCACTAGACTCTATTTGTATAGAAGCGGAGGATACATTTACAAAAAGAAAAGTACAGAAAAACTCTTCTTCCTCTGCGGGAGTCATTTATAATACTAGGAAATAGTGAGAGGCAGACATCAGGGGAGGTGATGAAGAAAGGGCTAATGCGGCAGCAATCACACAGACAGCGATTACCTGCCGCACTCCTCTCCTCTTATTATGTCTTGTAACAATGTAACAATCCACAAGTTGTTCATTGGATAGATGATACAGTAATCAGAAGATACAACACACGGGGTCAGTAGAAAGCGTTGGCTTTCTGACCTCCGTCATCGCCATACCCCTGTTTGCTTACAGAGGCCGGCGCTTCCTTCCAGACTATCTCTGCACACCTGATACACATGGAAAGTGATGCTGTATCAGGCTAAACAAATCCAAAGCTGCACTCACTATTCTGCTGCTGGTGCAGTCATTGTGTACATACATGACATTACTTATCCTGTACTGATCCTGAGTTCTATGGCGGCCATAAATAATGCAGCTATCGACAGCTCTGACTATTTACACGGATGATCGCAACATTGTGTTCTCTAAAGCAATAAAATATTAAGCGTCAGTAAAAGGGGCGCAGAGGGCGGGTCACCCCGGGGGCGCCGGCTATTATCACTGGATATTAGGACGGTTTTCACACTCGGTCACCTAAGATGAGATGTGACAACCACTTAGCGAGACGCGGTCGCGGTGTCATGTGATAGACGGTCCATTAGCAGGGAACGGGCGGCCAGGGACACAATGTAACAAGTTACATACAAATACAACACAATGTGAAGACATTTAAAGGGAAAGTGAGACGAAAATCAATGGAAAGCCCCAAGATTCATTGTGTCCAGGTGCTGCCCCCTGGTGGCAGGGTACGGTGATATCCACTGTAACTGACTGACAACCAATATGGCCGCCATTCCGCTAACTCAAGGGTTGTCACTCCACCATGGCTTCTTCCAATATAACTGCTTAAAGGGATAGTCAGGGAACCCCCATCTATGTTCTATAGTATCTGGATGCCAGACCCTGAGAAAGTGAATTGGATCATATCCACAAGATCCAACCACAATGTGTAACTCTCAGAATTACGGAAATCTGACGAATATCACAATCCATCCTGATAACCAGGGACATTACTCATAGATCTTCTTATATTTCTTATCCATGGCCTCCTTCCTTCTAAAATCAACTTTTAAGATTATGCTTACGAGCCTAAGGGGCTGTCGGAGGCATTAAGAGAGCCCCTCCATGCTGTAGCTTCAAAGACTGCTACACTGTCTCACCCTCCCCTGCTCCCACAGCATTTAGGCTGTCAGCACTTCCTGTTCAATGCACAAGTAAAGTGTGAAAAGAGCACTAGGAGAAGGTGAGACAGTGTAACAGCCTGTGAAGCCAAAGCACAGAGGAGCTAGGTAGGCTCAGTCTGGCCTCTACAAACAGAACAGAGCTCATTCAAATGGGTATTCTGAATGTTTTCAAATATTTCAGGGAGATCATAAACTTTAAATATCCTTATGGACCTATTTAAGGATCTCCAGTTCTGGTCAACATGAGATGAAAAGAAATCGATATGTGACTGCTCAGAAA
Source organism: Engystomops pustulosus (assembly GCA_019512145.1). NCBI lineage: Eukaryota > Metazoa > Chordata > Amphibia > Anura > Leptodactylidae > Engystomops > Engystomops pustulosus. Next base: position 1,785,716 of record CM033646.1, on the reverse strand, counting down.
ATCATTGGTCTCATAATCATGTGACTGCTCAGAAAATCATCGGCCTCATAATCATGTGATTGCTCAGAAAATCATCGGCCTCATAATGTGACTGTAGGGTCCTGTGGATGTGTCAAAGACTAGAACTCCCAGCTCTGAGCCCTGAGGTTGGCTAGAATAGATCTCAAAAAGTTTCCCTTTAAATTTTGTGCTCAGAACAGATTTATTTTTTCTACACATAAAATAGAAGTAAAATACTGAAGAAAATGTTAAAAATAAAGAAAGTATAAAAATAAAACCGATTCTCGGGTGTAACAGCTGCTGGTGACGGCTGATGAGGGCGGCGAGCGCTGAGCTCTCGTATCCGCAGCCTCTGTGATTGATTTTGTGAGTCTGATGTCGGAGAACACGATCCATCGCCCCCTGGGGAGTCCGGATGGAGGTGCTCAGATCTCCCGCTGCTCTGTCAGCCAAAGGTAAGTCTCAGGCAGGTCCAGTTACATCACACAGGCCCGACATTATACCCGACCTTAACCCTCGCTGTACCCACACCAGGGACCTGCATGGAATCAGTGCAGCAATGTCTATTCTAAGGCTGCAGAAAGCCAATCACTGGCTGCAACATTGTAACAAAGCAACTACCCATATATACTGTATACATGTCCCAGCATGCTGTGCACCGGGGATGTACATTCAAAATTTACCAAGACCTTATAATACTCCTGCTGTGTACATACATGACATTACTTATCCTGTACTGATCCTGAGTTACATCCTGTATTATACCCTAGAGCTGCACTCACTATTCTGCTGCTGGTGCAGTCACTGTACATACATGACATTACTTATCCTGTACTGATCCTGAGTTACATCCTGTATTATACCCCAGAGCTGCACTCACTATTCTGCTGCTGGTGCAGCCACGTGTACATACATGACATTACTTATCTTCCTTACTGATCCTGAGTTACATCCTGTATTATACCCCAGAGCTGCACTCACTATTCTGCTGCTGGTGCAGTCACTGTGTACATACATGACATTACTTATCCTGTACTGATCCTGAGTTACATCCTGTATTATACCCAGAGCGCACTCACTATTCTGCTGCTGGGCATCACGTGTTACATACAGGACATTACTTATCCTGTACTGATCCTGAGTTACATCCTGTATTTTACTCCAGAGCTGCACTCACATTTCGCTGCTGGTGCAGTCACTGTGTACATACATGACATTACTTATCCTGTACTGATCCTGAGTTACATCCTGTATTATACCCCAGAGCTGCACTCACTATTCTGCTGCCAGTGGGGGAGTCACCGTGTACATACATGACATTACTTACCATGTGATGATCCTGATCAGTTCTGTGGATCTCTCTGATGTTGCCGGTGACAGACAGAAGTGAAGTATCGTAGTAAGGATAATTGTTTGTGTGAAATTCCTTTTGCTTTATTCCATAAGAGTTTGGCAACAAAAGCTCTTGCTTTTCAGCCTGTAAATTAGATAAATTCTCTTGTAACTAGAACTGTTTACTCTTTAGATAATATGTATAACTACTTTTCCAGTTATCTGAAATGATCAGAAATGATTCTTCTCATGAATTTATATGATAAAGTTCCTATTAAACTTCATGAAAGATCTGTATACAGTCTACTCACCAGAACTCCCCCTAGTGGTGAGCACAGAGAGCAGTTATTTTATCCTTTAGCAGCTCTATGGCTGGCTACAGCTTTTCCAATGAATTCCTATTTTGTTTCAATGCATCAAACTTGTAACCTTTTTTGAGGGTTTTACCTTTATTCTGAATTTATTCAAGTTTTGGAGAACCCCTTTAAGTTTCTGCAGTCAAGAATTGGTTACTTAATGCTTTGATGAAAATATAGGTACCGCAATGGACTTTTAAGTTATATCATGCCAGAAATAAAGCTTCTACTGATGTCATCAGCTTATTCAGGTCCCCAGTTAGTACTGGTATTGTTTACATAGCCTCTGCCCTGTTCAAGCCCAAACAAGCTGAATATGATGAGATTATTTCTGAATGTTGTGACTATGGAAGCAATGGAACATATTGGGGGACATTTACTTACTTGGTCCCTCGGAGTTCCCGAAAGTGCATTGTCCGACGACAGTGTACTGTGCCGCGATTCACTAAGATCGTGCGCCCGATATCCTGCATGTGTCTCTTCCCCGCTCAGGTCCCCGAAGTTCACCTTCTTCTTCCCGGTGCATGTAAGTGTATTGCGACACAAATTGAATGTTAAATCCGAATCAGTCGGATCATCCAACTGCCCAACCCCCGATCTCTGTCGCATGAAAGCAGTGCAGCTGCGCCAAAATCCAAACGCGTGCGACACAATCACCTTCTAAATACCTGTCACAGCGGTGCAAATCCCGAAAATGTCGGTAAGCCAGGCGGAAATGCGATCCGCGTACCCTTAGTAAATAAGCCCCAGAATGTTCAGCGTCTGTTACCATGGGGATGATTTAGACACACAACAACAGACACTTAATTCATACTTTTTGCAACGTTTATCACGTGACCGTTGTAGACATGAAACTTTGTAACTTTGGACACCCCATTCTATCTGCTGATTCATGTAAAACATTACTTATATTTTTATTTTTTACACCATTTGATTTGTACACAATGTTTTCTCAAGATAAACATAAAGGGGCAAATTTGCTTACCCGGCCCTGTCGTGATCTCCGATTCGGACGAACCGACGAGGATGAAGTCCGGCTCGATTCATGTAGCTCGTGTGCCCGAGTTCCTGCATCCGTCGCTTCTCTGCCGAGGTCACTTTCTTCTTCCCGGTGCTTGTAAGTGCATTGTCTTGCGACACAATTAGAAATGTTAAATCCCGCGCTGAGTCCGAATCTGTCGAGTTGTCCGACGGCCCGCCCCCCCGATTTACATCGCGTGCAAGCCGGCGCCGATGCGTCAAAATCCGATCACGAGCACCAAAATTCCCGACGAAAATGCGCTCCACGGACCCTTAGTAAATGAGACCCAATATGTCCCTTATGTCACATCCTTATGGTCAGGTTGTCGCTCCATGACCTTTGCCCTTAGATAAGCAGGTCACATTGTAGAAGAAGGTGATCTATCCCCCCCATGTGCCGGTCAGTGGTAGAGCTGCAGGTGATGTCAGCATCACATCCTCTGTACCGGTAATGACTCAGCAGAGAACATTTGTCTGACATTATCTTATCGGGTCTTATCTGTAATTGGCTGAAACACCCCATTACAGTCTTCCTGCATCTTATCTGTACATACAAGGCACCAGTATCCCCAGGGCCTGGGGTCAGTTTGCTCAGTAGCTGATTCTTGGTGAAGAATAATAACCATCCTGTGAGTGTCCCAGGTGAACAAACACCCGCTGGGTACCGTCTCGTTCCTCCCATTTCGGAAGAAACGCATCGTTATATAAACACATCAAAGATGGTAAGGAGATTCCATGATAGAGTAGTGGCGTCTCATGTGTATTTATATCACCTAAGGAAACAGGTCATGTAAAACGGGGATGAAGAAGATATTATGGGATTGATTATAAAAGCTGAGTCATTCGAATTGGACAAATTTGATTTGGTATAAAGCTAAATTTCTTTGTGATACTAAAGTTCTGACGTCTGGTATTTGTGAAAGCCATAACCAATCTCTTGTAGCCTTTGCAGCCCAGCAAAAATTCTGACTCGGTATTGGGGGACCTCCGATATTTGAACAAGAACTGCAGTGCTTAGGGAGTGTCTGCCAGGTAGCGCCCTTCCTGATAGGCTGGGAGTAATAGGACACAGCAGCTAGGTGTCCTGTTATAAATCTGTAGAGAATGCGGGGGATCAGTGAGTTGAAGCAGCTATCTCTCCTGTTGTAGATCTATAGAGAAAAAATACGTAACAGCTTTATCCACATTTATAAATCTTCAGAAAAGGGAGGGGTTCAGAGAGTCACAGCAGCTACATCTCCATCTATAAATTTATAGAGCTGGGAGGGGGATCAGAGAGCCACAGCAGCTAGGTCTCCATCTATGACTCTAAAGAGAAGGGAGGGGATCACTGAGTCACAGCAGCTAGGTCTCCATCTATGACTCTAAAGAGAAGGGAGAGGATCACTGAGTCGCAGCAGCTAGGTCTCCATCTATGACTCTAAAGAGAAGGGAGGGGATCACTGAGTCACAGCAGCTAGGTCTCCATCTATGACTCTAAAGAGAAGGAGGGGATCACTGAGTCACCGCGCTAGGCTCTCCATCTTGACTCTAAGAGAGGGAGGGGATCACTGAGTCAGCAGCTAGGTCCCATCTATGACTCTAAGAGAAGGGGGGATCACTGAGTCACAGCAGCTAGGTCTCCATCTATGACTCTAAAGAGAAGGGAGGGGATCACTGAGCCACAGCAGCTAGGTCTCCATCTATGACTCTAAAGAGAAGGGAGGGGATCACTGAGTCACAGCAGCTAGGTCTCCATCTATGAATCTATATAGAAAGGATGAGGATCAAAATGTTACAGCAGCTAGGTCTCCATCTTGAAGCAGTCGCAGCAGAGAGAAAATGAATATGAAGTTTACACTTCACATAATGACAGATATATATTAGATGGACAGATGTTTCTCCCGCAGATCAGTATTGAAGGAGAACAGTTGTCTGTAGTGAACAATCATCTCCTTCTCCTTACAATTCCCTGTGATTGGCGGCTCTTCCTCTCCACAAAGGTTATGTTCCTTACAGGGGATGACGGATAATAACTGCTCCGCTGCCTCATTGTAATTTTTTCTCTTGAAGTGAAGTGAGACTCTTAGCGATGGCTGTAAACAATGCTGATTGTTTCCCGGTGCTCTGCATCACACAGGTTTGTCTATACATCTTGTGCCTCTGTATTGTAATGTGTGACCTGCATTGGTCCTCCACCTATGAGATTTCCCATGCACTTGCTCCTTACATCCCTCCTGTAAGAGGATGCCCTCTTCCTGTATGATCTGCAGCTTCGCTTTTTAACATATTATTTTCCCTTAAATGACCCGACTTCCCCCTCACCTTTTACCCTCCACAGTAAGGACATTGTATGATCCCGCAAAGCCTCCCGGAGACCGATTCCTCTGGAGCAGAGGAGAAAGGTCAATGAGACCTCTGACTTATATTTTCCTACTGCTGCGCTTGTCTTCAGGATTGGCCTGTCATCGGGATGAGACCTAGAAGTGCAGGTCAGCAGATCCCACACCCAGATTACTTATAAGATGTGACAAGCTCTTGTGCCTGCAGAGAAAAGCAGCTGGGAAACTTCCTGACAGTGCGCCGGAGTCAGGGCGGCCGCCCGAGGCGCGGGCCGTGCGAGGACCAGGTTCTGTGATCCGCTGGGCCTGGCTGACAGCTCCATAAAAGTGCTACATAAGAGAACCGGTCATCAGGTTTAACCCCACTAAACTACCCCTCAGGACAGGTATGAAATGTCCTGTATAGAATTCCCTTTTCAATCTGCAATCTCTCTTTTATACCTGCAAAATAATCAAATCCAAAGTCAGGCAAATATGACTATTTTCACATGAGATGAGTCAAGTTTAGCGGTTCCTGGGGTAGTGTCACTATAGAAGCCCCTATCTTCTGTTCTATAGGACCTAGAAACATGCTGCTGGTGTCATAATAAAGATTACAATCCCATCTTTTAGTTTATGGCTTTGTAAGCTACAGATCAGAGATCCATGAAACTGCAGATAAGGATCCAGGTCCTGCCCATTTTTTAACTGCCCTTAAGTCCAATTCTGCTTAAGCTTGATTGGATTGAAAAGAGGAGATCCATATCTTAAATATGGCACCAGTAGCATGTTTCTAGATGCTATGGAACCAAAGATAGCGGCCACTGAAGTGACTCTGCCCCTGCAACCACTAAACTTGACTCATCTCATATAATAATTATGATTGGAAGAGTCATATTTGCCTGACTTTGGAGGAGATTATTTAGAGGTAAAGGGATGAGATTTCACGTAAAAGAGTTTAGTGGGGTAAAACCTGGTGACAGGTTCCCTTTAAGTACAATTCAGCTCCAGACAATCTGGGACGCCAACACGCCATAGTCGTAAATAACATCAATGCAGGAACATAAGCGGGCAGCCCGGGCACATCGGGAGGCTTTTACACCCGCTGCTTCTGCTTTTATCTCTCTGCAAAACCTTTCAGCTCTCGTTACTCCTTACACTTTTTTGGAGTAATGAGGACAAATAAGAGGAGCAAGTAATAGACATCCAAAGAAAAGTCTCAGCGCTGATTAAACAGGAGGAGAGCGACAACATGTTATTCTTCCTCTGAGTGTTTTATAAAAACTTATATTGAAGTTAAGTCATATAAAATTTTTATAAAATAGAGATAGTATGGCGGAGCGATGGAAACAGTTACAGGGTAGGAGTAGTAGTACCGTGCCCATATATACAGGATAGGAGTAGTAGTACTGTGCCCTATATACAGGATAGGAGTAGTAGTACTGTGCCCATATATACAGGATAGGAGTAGTAATGCTGTGCTCCATATATACAGGATAGGAGTAGTAGTACTGCGCTGTGCCCATATATACAGGATAGGAGTAGTAGTAATGTGCTGTGCCCATATATACAGGATAGGAGTAGTAGTACTGTGCTGTGCCCATATATAATAAGGATATGAGTAGTAGTACTGTGCTGTGCCCATATATACAGGATAGGAGTAGTAGTACTGTGCTGTGCCCATATATAATAAGGATAGGAGTAGTAGTACTGTACTGTGCCCATATATACAGGATAGGAGTAGTAGTACTGTACTGTGCCCATATATACAGGATAGGAGTAGTAGTACTGTACTGTGCCCATATATACAGGATAGGAGTAGTAGTACTGTGCTGTGCCCATATGTACAGGATAGGAGTAGTAGTACTGTGATGTGCCCATATGTACAGGATAGGAGTAGTAGTACTGTGCTGTGCTCATATATAATAAGGATAGGAGTAGTAGTACTGTGCTGTGCCCATATATACAGGATAGGAGTAGTAGTACTGTGCTGTACCCATATATACAGCATAGGAGTAGTAGTACTGTGCTGTGCCTATATGTACAGGATAGGAGTAGTAGTACTGTGCTGTGCTCATATATAATAAGGATAGGAGTAGTAGTACTGTGCTGTGCCCATATATACGGATAGGAGTAGTAGTACTGTGGCTGTGCTCATATTATAATGATAGGAAGATTAGTACTGTGCCTGTGGCCCATATTACAGGATAGGAGTAGTAGTACTGTGCTGTGCTCATATATAATAAGGATAGGAGTAGTAGTACTGTGCTGGTGCCCATATGTACAGGATAGGAGTAGTAGTACTGTGCTGTGCTCATATATAATAAGGATAGGAGTAGTAGTACTGTGCTGTGCCCATATGTACAGGATAGGAGTATAGTCACTGTGCCTATATATACAGGATAGGAGTAGTAGTACTGTGCTGTGCTCATATATAATAAGGATAGGAGTAGTAGTACTGTGCTGTGTGCCCATATGTACAGGATAGGAGTAGTACTAATGTGCTGTGCTCATATATAATAAGGATAGGAGTAGTAGTGCTGTGCCCATATATCAGATAGAGTAAGTAGTACTGTGCCTATATATAAGGATAGGAGTCGTAGTACTGTGCTGTGCTCATATATAATAAGGATAGTGAGTAGTAGTACTGTGCCCATATGTACAGGATAGGAGTAGTACTAATGTGCTGTGCTCATATATAATAAGGATAGGAGTAGTAGTGCTGTGCCCATATGTACAGGATAGGAGTAGTAGTACTGTGCTGTGCTCATATATAATAAGGATAGGAGTAGTAGTACTGTGCTGTGCTCATATATAATAAGGATAGGAGTAGTAGTACGTGCTGTGCCCATATATACAGGATAGGAGTAGTAGTACTGGTCTGTGCTCATATTAACTAAGGATAGAGATAGTAGTACTGTGCTGTGCCCATATATACAGGATAGGAGTAGTAGTACTGTGCTTGCCCATATATACAGGATAGGAGCAGTAGTACTGTGCTGTACCAATATATACAGGATAGGAGTAGTAGTACTGTGCTGTGCCCATATATACAGGATAGGAGTAGTAGTACTGTGCTGTGTACATATATACAGGATAGGACTAGTAGTACTGTGCTGTGCCCATATATACAGGATAGGACTAGTAGTACTGTGCTGTGCCCATATATACAGTATAGAAGTAGTAGTACTGTGCTGTGCCCATACATACAGGATAGGAGTAGTAGTACTGTGCTGTGCCCAATATTCAGGATCGGAGTAGTACTACTGTGTGCTGTGCTCATATATAATAAGGATGGAAGTAGTATTACTGTGCTGTGCCCATATATACAGGATAGGAAGTAGTAACTGTGCTGTGCTCATATATAATAAGGAAGGGTAGTAGTACTGTGCTGTGCCCATATATACAGGATAGAGTAGTAGTACTGTGCTGTGCCATATATACAGGATAGGGGGAGCAGTACTGTGCTGTGCCCATATGTTACAGGATAGGAGTAGTATCTGGTGCCTGTGCCTCATATATAATAAGGATAGAGTAGTAGTACTGTGCTGTGCCCATATGTACAATAGGAGATAGTACATGTGCCTATATATACAGGATAGGTAGTACTAGTGCTGTGCTCATATATAATAAGGATAGGAGTATGTAGTACTTGGTGTGTCCCATATGTACAGGATAGGAGTAGTACTAATGTGCTGTGCTCATATATAATCTAAGGCTATGGAGTAGTAGTGCTGTGCCCTATATACGGATGGAGTAGTAGTACTGGTGGCCTATATATACAGGATAGGAGTAGTAGTACTGTGCTGTGCTCATATATAATAAGGATAGGTGTAGTACTGTGCTGTGCCCATATTACAGGATAGGAGTAGTACTAATGTGCCGTGCTCATATATAATAAGATAGGAGTATGTAGTGCTGTGCCCATATGTAACAGGATAGGAGTAGTAGTAACTGTGCTGTGCTCATATATAATAAGATAGGAGTAGTGAACTGTGCTGTGCTCATATATAATAAGGATAGATAAGTAGTACTGTGGCTCGTGCCCTATATACAGGATAGAGTAGTAGTACTGTGCTGTGCTCATATATAATAATGATCGGAGTATAGTACTGTGCTGTGCCCATATATACAGAGATAGGACGTATTCAGTCACTGTGCTGTGCCCTATATACAGTATAGGAGTAAGTAACTGTGCTGTGCCATATATACAGATGGATAGTGTACTGTGCGTGCCATATACAGATATGAGTAGTAGTAAGTCTGTGTCGTACATATATACAGGATAGGACTAGTAGTACTGTGCTGTGCCCATATAACAGATAGGCTAGTAAGTAACTGTGCTGTGCCATAATACAGTATAGAGTAGGCAGTACTGTGCCTGTGCCCATACATACAGGATAGGAGTAGTAGTACTGGTGCTGTGCCCATATGTACAGTATAGAGTAGTACTACTGTGGCTGTGCTCATATATAATCAGGATAGGAGTAGTAGTACTGTGTCTGTGCCATATATACAGATAGAGTATAGTACTGTGCTGTGCCATATAAATAAGGATGGAGTAGTAGTACTGTGCTTGTGCCCATATATACAGGATAGGAGTAGTAGTACTGTGCTGTGCCCATATATAAGATAGAGCAGATACTTGGCGTGCCCATAGTACATGATAGGACTAGTAGTACGTGCGTGCCCTATATACAGTATAGGAGTAATAGTACTGTCTGTGCCTACATAGACGGATAGGAGTAGTAGTACTTGCTGTGCCCATATGTACAGATAGGAGTAGTACTACTGTGCTGTGCTCATATATAATAAGGAAGTAGTACTGTAATGTCTGTGCCCATATATACGGGAAGGATTACTATGTGCTGTGCTCATATATTAAAGGATAGAGTAGTAGTACTGTATGTCTGTGCCCATATAACGTACGTATGGCAGGGGTACCCCAAGTCCCTGGCCTGGAGTACAGTATCATCATAGACTCTTTCAGAATCGCTTTAAGTGTCTCTGGCTGTCTGATACTGTACGGACGACATGACACATGGATTCATCTTCCGCTGAGGACACAGAGGACCCTATATTGGGTCCCCGGCTGCATTAACATAGCAGGAGACTTTCTGAAGCCTGCAGTTAACTTTTTCTTTGTGGAATGTCTTCAGTTCTCTGCCATGAGAGTTCCCCCCTAGTAGACGAGGCTTTCATTTGCTGGCCGCCTCTTATCTCTGTGCCTCAGATCAGTCTCTATGAGACGTCTGAACGCTCTCACTCCGCTCCTAATAACAAATTGTTCCTGCGCCGCACCGATAAGCTCATGGCTTCCAGCGACGTACTAATGGTAGCCGCATCTGCACCCCCGACACTGGTTTTGCTGCTGAAGATTTGCAGCTCATCACAATGGAAACAGTAGTTGTTATTGTTCCCAATTACCTACAAGTAAGCGAGAGTTGCCAGGGGTCCTGGCAGCTGGTAGACCCCCTTCCATGATGGATTGAGGCTGCGCTGCACCTGAAACATATGCAGCGCTCCGGCCATCGCTCTTATCAGCTCACTATGTATCAAGACCGAGCCGTGGAGGATCACTCCCATCATACACATCTTGGGGGAAGCAGCAGGATGTTGTTACATACTCTAAGTACAATAGACATTGCATTGTCAGGCTGTAATATCAAGGTTTTTGTTTTAGTAGATTCCCCCCCCACACAGTCAAACACAAGATTTCCATCTTTAACTCAATGAAGCTGCAGCATCTGTAAAGATGATCTTGATTGAGTTTGATGGGTGCAGTAATGATATCAGCGAACAGTGCAGAACACCCACTCAGTGTTTATTGTGAAGGCGCTATGTCATCTGTTTACAGACCCCACCCAACATTGCGATCCAACATGAACTAATATGAAGATTCAGGAGCCACCTCATGTGCTGGTGATGAAAGCCTGTACTAGAGGCTCCTATTCTGCTGCTGGTGCAGTCACTGGGGCACATAACTTACCCCGGTCCTTTCGTGATGCCACGACGCATTGTCCGACATGGATTCGGGTTTGCCGGGATCACTAAGTTTGTGCGCCCGATATCCTGGGTGTCGCTGCTTGCGCCGAGGTCCGCCACAGTTCCACCATGCTCTTCCTTCTCCCGGGGCATGTAAGTGCTTGATCTTGCGACACATGGGGCAGATTTATCAAGCTGTCTGAAAGTCGAATAGTCCTAGTTTCCCATTGCAACCAATTACAGCTCAGCTTTCATTTTAAACCAGTGCTCATGAATATTTTAAAGGGGAGCTGTGATTGGTTGCCATGGCAACTAAGAATATTCTGACTTTCAGACAGCTTAATTACTCTGCCCCATTTGTTTTTAAATTCTGGGGTCATTTACTAAGGGCCCGATTCCGAGGTTTCCCGTGTGTTACCGAATATTTCCGATTTGCGCTGATTTCCCCTTAATGCCCCGGTTTTTTTGGCGCACCCGATCGGATTTGTGGCGCATCGGCGCTGGCATGCACGCAACGGAAATCGGGGGGCGTAGCCAACGAAACCCGACGGATTCGAAAAAACCGCCGCATTTTTTAAAAAACAATGTGTTGCGAACTTGCACTTACCTTCACCAGGTATAGGCCGTGAATTTCAGGGCATTCAGCGGGTCTCGAAATTCAGCGCAGCAGCGACATCTGCTGGACGCCGGAGAACTACCTTAGTGAATCCCGGCCGGACCCGATCCACCCCCGTCAGAGATCTGATCGCGAATGGACCGGTGTAGTAAATTGCGATTGCGCCAAAATCTTATGCGAGCGCCAAAATCCCGGCGAATTCGTGCAAAACGGAGAATTCTGGAAACCCGACTAAAGTGCGGCCGCGGAGCCCTTATTAATGGCCCCCACTGTGTACACATTTTTTATCCTGTACTGATCCTGAGTTACATCCTTATTTTATATACCAGAGCTCCACTTCCTATTCTGCTGTTGTGTGTTTCTTTCTCTCGGCCCTTCTATGTAACGTTCTCATATGAGCAGTTCATACGATTGCATATCATGTTCCCCGGTGCGTTCTTCCTTCCTCGCACATAGGGGGCAATTTAACTTCCCGGTCCATTCGTCCATTCGCGATCCAGCGGCACGTTTCTCTGCGGTGATTCGTCCGGCCGGGATTCACTAAGCAGTTCCTCCTCCGCCGTCCACCAGTGTCGCTGCTGCGCTGAAGTCCGCTGAAATGCACTCAATTTCACCGGCCTATTCCTGGTGAAGTAAGTGCAAGCTCCGCGACACTTTTTGTTTTTTAAATGCGGGGTTTTTTCCGAATCCGTTGGGTTTTTACGTTCGGCCACGCCCCCCGAATTTCCGTCGCGTGCATCCCGGGGCAATACAAGAAAAACGGCGCAATCGGAAATATTCGGTTACACGTCGGAAAACGCGATCGGCGCCTTAGAAATGACCCCCATAATCTTGTCTGTTCTATGCTTTTGTTTATACACCAGATGTGTCAGAGACGAGGAGCAGATAGAGGAATATAGTGACTGCAGTACCCTGAGCTGCTTGCTGTATGTCTCCTATACAGCGGTTAAGCTGTTGCACACTAGGTAGCAAATGCAGCGCGTAGAAGTATTAAAAACGTACTCGCCCCTGCAGGTAGGTGTATTGAAATATCCTTGTTAATAGTCTTAGGTATTGGTCCTTGTGGAGAGTGGTGATCAGTATATTTGGTTAGTGGCATCGGACTGTGAAATTTGCACTACTAATTCCAGCACTGGGGAAATGTGCTCACACTGCTGTGGCTCTTAGCTCTCTGCAATCAGCTTCAGCATAGCACAATCCATAGTAGATCTGTGGAGTCATTCAAAGCAGAGATTAGAGACAGTTCTGCTGCTACTTAAAACACCATTAATTTTCACATCTCTCCTGGGACAATTCTACAGACAGCCGAACACAGCAGTGTGAGGATATACCCTCTGTCATTTGGTGAAGCTACGACCTGGAATGTAAATCCTATTGGGCACAGTTCCTGCTGCTACTACCAACCATACCAAAAGGTATGGTTACACAGCTATCTGAGGAAAATACCTAAACCTGGGATGCACCAACCACAGCATTGTGAGTTTACACCTCCCCCCCCATGCACTATAGAGAAGCTCAATCCCTGCAAATATAAATCCATATTTCATCACAGTCCTTGCTGCTACTACATGACACCATACACAAAGATATTGTTGCACATCTATCCAACGAAATACCTAAAACTGGTGCACAGAAAGAACAGCAGTGTTGAGACCACGCCAGGCAATGGAAAGCTAACGATCCTGGAATATAATCATATTTCACAGTCTGCTGCTACTACACCATACAAAAGGTATGTTCCCCTAGTCCTCCAGGCCCATACCTCTCACACGGCTGCATTTACACAGAGCACCGCAGTGAGAGGGTAAAGTCTCTTATATGGTGTCCTAGATTGGGATGCGGCAGACATCCCTCTTGTTTTCTGTGTTTTGCGATGAGACGTATTGTTTTCCAGCACAGAGATGATACAAGCAGTAGCCCCAGGGGCAGGAGATATCTCGGAGCTGTCGCATCTCGGTCCTTTTCTGCTGTTTGCATTACCATTCAGGATTAGAAAAGCCGCACACAACATATAATAAAGCAGGTGCCCTGGTAGGGTCGGCACTGGCACTGGATCTTGGAGGGAATGGTCGCTGCCATGTGATTTCCTACATTTTGTGAGAATTGGCAGGCCAGCCGTGAGGAGAAGCTAAGAGTCTACGGTAATTGACAGGTGCCCAATGAATGTAACACAGGTAGGAGGGCGTACTCTGGTAGTAATACGATTCCATACCTACCTGAAAGGTGCCAGCGACTTACTGGCCCACATTTACATGGCATCTGCGCCCAAGTATTCTGCATAGACCGCACCTAAATACATGTGCAAACTAACGTGTTTTCCGCCAAGTATTGTAAGTGTATTTTGCGATATTTGTGTCACTAATGCAAGTCTGACCATAATGAGTCGACGCCGAAAAACTGGTGCACATCAGGGCACGAGTGTTTGCGTGCCCGCAGGGTGCGCGCACATTCAATGAAGAGCCGAGCTCCAGTTCTTCATGAATCCGGTGCACTCTGCAGGATAGTGAGGCACAGCCCCACTTGGGTGCTCACTGCATCATATTATACATCTGGACCACTGTATCTAGTACTCTCTGGGATTGTGGTAATCTCTGCACGCCACTGTATTACAGAAACATACAGCACAGTGCAAAGAGCAAAGTACCACCCTGTATGTGACCTTTATAGTTACAGTCTCCAAAATCCACTCCTGGAGTTTTCTGATGTTTCTTCACTCCAGACCCGCATGTTCAGATTAGTTGAGTCTGTATGAGATCCCGGGCACACTGCTGGGTGCAGATATATTCATGTAATAATGCCCGGGCACACTGCTGGGTGCAGATATAGTCTGTAGAATGCCCGGGCACACTGCTGGGGTTCGCAGTATAGTCTGTATTACGTGCCCGGTGCAAAAAAAAACACTCACTGGGGTTTCAGATATAGTCCTGTATTCAGGTGCCTGGGCACACTGCTGGGTGCGCCGATATAGTCTGTATGAAGTGCCCGGGCACACTCGCTGGGCTGATATAGTCTGTATGAGATGCCTGGGCAACGTCTGCTGGTGCAATATAGTCTGTAATGAGATGCCTGGGCACCTGACTGGGTGCAGATATATCCTGTATGAGAATGCCCGGGCCACTGCCTGGGTGCAGATCATAATTCTGTTATGAGACTGCCCGGGCACACTGCTGGTGGCATAGCTGTAGATACTCAGATTACTGTATGAGATGCTGGGCACACTGCTGGGTGCAGTATATAGTCTGTATGACGACTGCCTCGGGGCCCAGCTGCTTGGGTGCAGATATAGTCTTCGGATGAATATGCCCGGCACACTGCTGGGTGCAGATATAGTCTGTATGAGATGCCCTGGGCACACTGCTGGGTGCGATATAGTCTGTATGAGATGCCTGGGCACACTGCTGGGTGCGATATAGTCTGTATGAGATGCCCGTACACACTGCTGGGTGCAGATATATTCTGTATGAGATGCCCGGGCACACTGCGGGTGCCATATAGTCGTATGAGATGCCTGGGCACACTGCTGGGTGGCAGATATAGTCGTATGAATGCCTGGGCACACTGCTGGTGCAGATATGTCTGTATGAGATGCCTGGGCACACTGCTGGGTGCAGATATAGTCTGTATGAGATGCCCGGGCACACTGCTGGGTGCAGATATAGTCTGTATGAGATGCCCGGGCACACTGCTGGGTGCAGATATAGTCTGTATGAGATGCCTGGGCACACTGCTGGGTGCAGATAGTCTGTATGAGATGCCTTGGGCACACTGCTGGGTGCAGAATAGTCTGTATGAATTGCTGGGCACACGCTGGGTGCATATAGTCTGTATGAGATGCCCGGGCACACTGACTGGGTGCAGATATAGTCTGTATGAGATGCCCGGCACACTCTGGGTGGCAGATATAGTCTGTATGAGATTGCCCTGGGCACACCTGCTGGGTGCAGATATAGTCCTATGAGACCGGCACCTGCTGGATCATATATAGTCTGTATGAGATGCCCTGGGCACACTGCTGGGTGCAGAGTATAGTGCTGTATGAGAATGCCTGGGCACACTGCTGGGTGCAGATATAGTCGTATAGAGATGCCTGGTCATAACACTGCTGGGGTGCAGATATAGTCTGTATGAGATGCCTGGGCACACTGCTGGGTGCAGATATAGTCTGTATGAGATGCCTGGGCACACTGCTGGGTGCAGATATAGTCTGTATGAGATGCCTGGGCACACTGCTGGGTGCAGATATAGTCTGTATAGGATGCCTTGGCACACTGCTGGGTGCAGATATAGTCCTGGATGAGATGCCTGGGCACACTGCTGGGTGCAGATATAGTCTTTATGAGATCCCGGGCACACTGCTGGGTGCAGATATAGTCTGTATAGATGCCCGGGCACACTGCTGGGTGCAGATATAGTCTGTATGAGATGCCCGCAGCACTGCTGGGTGCAGATATAAGTCTGTTAGAGATGCCCGGGCACACTGCTGGGTGCATATAGTCTGTATGAGATGCCCGGCGCACACTGCTGGTGCAGATATAGTCTGTATGAGATGCCTGGCACACTGCGGGGTGCAGATATAGTCTTAGTCAGATGCCTGGGCACACTGCTGGGTGCAGATGTCTGTATGAGATGCCCGGGCACACTGCCTGGGTTGCAGATATAGTCCTGTATGAGATGCCCGGCACACTGCTGGGGCAGATATAGTCTGTATTAGATGCCTGGCACACTGCTGGGTTCGATATAGTCTGTATGAGATGCCTGGGCACACTGCTGGTGCAGATATAGTCTGTATGAGATGCCGGGCACACTGCTGGTTGCAGATATAGTCTGCATGATATTGCCCGGCACACTGCTGGGTGGCGATATAGTACTGTATGAATGCCCGGCCACACTGCTGGGTGCAGATATAGTCTGTAGAGATGCCCCGGGCACACTGCTGGGTGCAGATATAGTCTGATAGTATGCCCGGGCACACTGCTGGGTGCAGATATAGTCTGTATGAGATGCCCGGGCACACTGCTGGGTGCAGATATAGTCTGTATGAGATGCCTGGGCACACGGCTGGGTGCAGATATAGTCTGTATGAGATGCCCGGGCACACTGCTGGGTGCAGATATAGTCTGTATGAGATGCCCGTGGGCACACTGCTGGGTGCAGATATAGTCTGTATGAGATGCCTGGGCACACTGCTGGGTTGTAAAAGAGCAGATATCGTCAAACCTGTATGAGATGCCTGGGCACACTGCTGGGTGCAGATATAGTCTGTATGAGATGCCTGGGCACACTGCTGGGTGCAGATATAGTCGTATGAGATGCCTGGGCGCGCAGACTGCTGGGTGCCAGATATATGTCTGTATGAGAATGCGGGGCAACACTGCTGGGTGCAAAGTATAGTCTGTATGAGATGCCTAGGGCACACTGCTGGGTGCAGATATAGTTCTGTATGAGATGCCTGGGACACTGCTGGGTGCAGATAAGTCCTGTATGAGATGCCCGGGCACACTGTGGGTGCAGATATAGTCTGTATGAGATGCCTGGGCACACTGCTGGGTGCAGATATAGTCTGTATTAGATGCCTGGGGCACACTGCTGGTGTGCAGATATCAGTCCTGTATGAGATGCCTGGGCACACTGCTGGGTGCAGATATAGTCTGTATGAATGCCTGGGCACACTGCTTGGTGAGATAATAGGAATCTAGTGCGGGGAGAGGGGATTAGGGTGAATGAGGCAGTTAGAAAGGAGAGGAAGTAGACTGGGTGAGAAGCGGCAAAAAGAGGGGGGGTTCGAATTAGCGTAGAGAGGTGGGAAGGGGTGAATAAGGGGGGCCGGACAACTGGGCGTTCTTTTCTCTTCCGATTGCACACTGCTTGGGTGGGCAGATATAGTCTGTATGAGATGCATGGACTGCTCCTGGGTCACAGATTTCTGTTGGATGCCGGGCACACTGCTGGTGGCAGATATATGTCTGTATGAATGCCTGGGCAACTACTGCTGGGTGCAGATATAGTCTGATGAAGATCCTGGACACTGCTGGGTGCAGATATAGTCTGTATGAGATGCCCGGGCACACTGCTTGGTGGCAGATATAGTCTGTATGAGGTGCCTGGGCACACTGCTGGGTGCAGATATAGTCTGTATGAGATTCCCCGGGCACACTGCTGGTGCAGATATAGTCTGTATGAGATGCCGGGCAACACTGCGGGGTGCAGATATAGTCTGTATGAGATGCCCGGGCACACTGCTGGGTGCAGATATAGTCTGTATGAGATGCCCTGGCACACTGCTTGGTGGCATATATAGTCTGTATGAGATGCCCGGGCACACTTCGGGTGCAGATATAGTCTGTATGAGATGCCCGTGCACACGTGCTGGGTGCAGATATAGTCTGTATGAAGATGCCCGGGCACACTGCTGGGGTGCGATAAGTCTGTATAGATGCCCGGGCACCTGCTGGGTTGCAGATATAGTCGTGTAGGAGATGCCCGGCACACTGCTGGTCATATATAGTCTGTATGAGATGCCTGGCACACTGCTGGTGCAGATATAGTCTGTATGAGATTGCCGGGACACTGCTGGTGCAGATAGAGTCTGTATGAGATGCCCGTGGCCACATGCTGGGTGCAGATATAGTCTTGTATGAGTGCCGGGCCCCTGCTGGGTGCCAGATATGTCTGTATGAGATGCCTGGGCACATCTGCTGGGTGCAGATATAGTCTGAGATCCTGGCAACTGCTGGGGCGATTAGTCTGTATGAAGATGTCCGCGGGCACACTGCTGGGTGCAGATATAGTCTTGTATGATGCCTGGGCACACTGCTGGGTGCAGATATATCTGTTGTAGATGCCCGGACCGCTGAGCCTGGACTGGCCAGTGCAGATATAGTCCTGTATTAGATGCCCGGCACACTGCGGGTGCAGATATAATTCTTATGAGATGCCCGGGCACACTGCTGGAGGGTTGCAGAATATGTGTATGAGATGCCCTGGCACACTGCTGGTTGCAGATATAGTCTGTATGATTTGCCTGGGCACACTGCTGGGTGCAGATATAGTCTTAGAATGCCTGCTGGCACACTGCGGGGTGCAGATATAGTCTGTATGAGATGCCTGGCACACTGCTTGGGTGCCATATAGTCTGTATAGATGGCCCGGGCACACTGCTGGGTCAGATTAGTCTGTATGAGATGCCCGGCACACTGCTGGGTGCAGATATATCTGTAATGAGTGCCGTCACACTGCTGGGGGCAGATATAGTCTGTAGGATGCCCGGGCACACTGCTGGTTGCAGTATAGTCTGTATGAATGCCACACTGCTGGGTGCAGATATAGTCTTTATGAGAGTGCCTGGGCACCGATTGCTGGGTGCAGATATAGTCTTTGTATGATGCCTGGGCACCACAGGCTGGGGTGCATATTATAGTCTGTATGAGAGCGCCTGGGCACACTGCTGGGTGCAGATATAGTCTGTATGAGATGCCCGGGCACCTGCTGGGTGCAGATATATGTCTGTATGAATATGCCGGGAGCACCCTGCTGGGTGCAATATAGTCTGTGTATGAGAGGTACCTGGGCAACACTGTGGGGTGCAGATATAGTCTGTATGAGATGGCCTGGGCACACTGCTGGTGGCAGTCATAAGTTGTATGAGATGCCGTGGGCAGCACTGCTGGATGCAGAATAGTCTGTATGAGAGCCTGGCACACTCTGGTGCAGATATAGTCTGTATGAGATGCCTGGGCAACTGCTGGTGCAGATAGTAGTCTGTATGAGATGCTGGGCACACTGCTGTGTCAGATATATACTGTATGGAGATCCGGCACACTGCGGGGTGCAAATATAGCTGTATGAGATGCCGGGGCACCACTGCTGTGGTCGTATAGATATCTGTATGAGATGCCCGGCACACTGGCGGGGTGCGATATAGTCTGTATGAATGCCGGGCACACTGCTAGGGGCAGATCATAGTCGTATGAGATGCCTGCCACCTCTGGGTGCAGATATAGTCGTATAGATGCCTGGGCACACTGCTGGGGCAGATAAGTCCTGTAATTAGATGCCGGCACACTGCTGGGTGCAGATATAGTCTGTCGATGAGATGCCCGGGCACCTGCTGGGTGCGAATATAGTCTTTATGAGATGCCTGGGCACAGCTGGGTGGATATAGTCTGTATGAGATGCCGCGGCCACACTGCTGGGTGCAAGATATAGGTCTGTATGAGATGCCGGGCACACTGCTGGGTGCAGTATAGTCTGTATGAGATGCCGGGCACACTGCTGGGTGCAGATATAGTCTGTATGAGATGCCTGGGCACACTGCTGGTGTCAGATATAGTCTGTATGAGATGCCGGCACAACTGCTGGGTGCAGATATAGTCTGTGAGATGCCTGGGCACACTGCTGGTGCAGATATAGTCGTAGAAGATGCCGCGGGCACACTGCTGGTGCATATATAGTCTGTATAGATGCCCGGCCACACTGCTGGGTGCAGATATAGTCTGTTATGAGATGCCCGGCACCCTGCTGGGTGCAGATATAGTCTGTATGAGATGCCCTGGCACAACGCTTGGTGCAGATATAGTCTGTATGAGATGCCCGGGCACGCTGCTGGGTGCAATATGTCTGTATGAGATGCCTGGGCACACCTGCGGGTGCAGATATAGTCTGTATAGATGCCGGGCACAAGCTTAGTGCCTGGGCAACTGCTGGTGCAGATATAGTCTGTATGAGGTTCCCGGCACACTGCTGGGTTGCAGTTATGTCTGTAAATGAGAGATGCCTGCCCACGCTGGGTGCAGATATAGTCTGTATGAGATGCCCGGGCACACTGCTGGGTTGGCAGATATAGTCTGTATGAGATGCCGGCACACTGCTGGGTGCAGGTATAGTTCTGTTGAGATCCGGGCACACTGCTGGTGCAATATAGTCTGTATGAGAGCCCAAGGGCACACTGCTGGGTGCAGTATAGTCTGTATGGATGCCGGGCACACTGCTGGGTTGCAGATATAGTCTGTATGAGATGCCTGGGCACCTGCTGGGTGCAGTATAGTCTGTATAATGCCTGGGCACACTGCTGGGTGGCAGATAATAGTTCTGTATGAGATGCCTGGGCACACTGCTGGGTGCAGATATAGTCTGTTTGAGATGCCGGGCACACTGCTGGTGGCAGATTAGTCGTTATGAGAGCCGGGCACACTGCTGGTGCAGATATAGTCTGTAGATGACGCCCGGCACACTGCTGGTGCAGATATTCGTCTAAGCCCGGCACACTGCTGGGTGCAGATATAGCCTGTATGAATGCCCGGCACACTGCTGGTGCAGATATAGTCTGTATGAGATGCCTGGGCACACTGCTGGGTGCAGATATGTCTGTATGAGTGCCGGGCACACTGCTGGGTGCAGATATAGTCTTTATGGAGATGCCTGGCACACTGCTGGTGTCAGATATATTCTTATGAGATGCCGGGCACACTGCTGGGTGCAGATATAGTCTGTTAATGAGATGCCCTGGGCACACTGCCTTTTTTTGGGTGCAGATATAGTCTGGATGAGTATGCCCCGGCACACTGCTATAGGTGGCAATTCTAGTCTGATGAATGCCTGCCACTTCTTGGTGCAGATAAGTCTGTATGAGATGCCGGGCACACTGCTGGGTTTAGATATAGTCTGTATGAGATGCCTGGGCACACTGCTGGGTGCAGATATAGTCTGTATGAGATGCCTGGGCACACTGCTGGGTGCAGATATAGTCTGTGTGAGATGCCCGGGCACACTGCTGGGTGCAGATATAGTCTGTATGAGATGCCCGGGCACACTGCTGGGTGCAGATATAGTCTGTATGAGATGCCCGGGCACACTGCTGGGTGCAGATATAGTCTGTATGAGATGCCTGGGCACACTGCTGGGTGCAGATATAGTCTGTATGAGATGCCCGGGCACACTGCTAGGTCCAAATATAGTGTAGGAGTCTGTATAAGATGCCCGGATATCTTATACAGACTCCTACTCTGTATCTGTACCCAGCCATGTGCCCGGGCATCTACTATATGCCTGTACTGCTTATTGTGCTGTCGCCCTACTCTCTGCAATAAGCTCAGCGTATAAGATTTGCCGTTGCTGCATGTGCCCCTACACCAGGCTACGTGGGTCATACTGGCAGCGCCATTCCTGTGTACCCTGGGGCGGTGGAGCCATCAGCCACGCTGTTATTGCTGCATGTCACCCTGACACTGTGACTAAACCAAGGACTAAAACAAGAGTGACAAGCCCTCGGCCGGCTCAGAGATGTCTGTAATGCTAATGACTCCATCCCCGACTAATTACAGTTCTTTAATGTGTGAGTGATAATTACTGAGGAAAGGTCAGTGTAACCTTTCATCCTGGCTCATGACTCATTCACATGAAGGTCCGTGTAGTGTGCAGCACCTCGGGGGTCTCTGTTCCCCCCTTTGGGTTGTCCCGGCTGTGTACATCACATCATAGGGCTCTCTAGATCCCCTGCCCTTGTTCTGCATCGCATTCACATTAAGAGATTGGGGCTCATTTACTAAGGGTCCGAACACCGCACTTTCGTCGGGTTTCCCGAATATTTTCGTTTCGCAACGAATTGCCCTGTTCTTTTGGCGCATGCGATCGGATTGTGGCGCATCGGCGCCGGCTTTCACGCGACAGAAGAAATGAGGGGCGTGGCCCTCGGACAACCAGACGGATTCGGAAAAACCATTGAATTAAAAAAACGAATTGTATCGCAAGATCAAGCACTTACATGCACCAGGAAGAGGATGGTGAACTCCGGTGGACCTCGGCGCAGCAGCGACACCTGCTGGATATCGGGCGCACCACCTTAGTGAATCCCAGCAGAACCCGAATCCACGTCGGACAACGCACCGCGGGATCGCGACAGGACCGGGTAAGTAAATCTGCCCCATTGTGTTGCAAACTTAATTTTATACAATTGTGAATATTATGCCCTCCTCCTAACCTGTGCCAGGGGTCTATGTGTCCCACCCCACTGCGGCCCCTACAGTCCATAACGTGTATTTACATGATCCCGCTTTCTTGCAGGTATACCTTAGAGTACATGCACCCTCAGCATGGCGGTGCCCAGGATCCTCCCATCTGGTAAATGGTGTCCCTTTCTTCTCTCTTGCAGAGGGTCTCGCGGTTGGCGTTGGTTTTGGTGCCATTGGGAAGACAGCATCAGCGACATTCGAGAGCGCGAGGTAACATTATACCCCAGTGATATCATGTATCAGGAGAGGAGAGTAACTGTTCTGGGGTATCCACTGTAGGTTCAGTTCAGTCGACTTGGGTTCAGGTCCAGATTACAGATGGACTGACAAGTAACCCTTCTCAATGCCTCTTAAAGGGAGTGTAGATCTTCTAGAAGACTGCCGTCACTGTCAGGTATTAGCATTAGGCAAATGTGTTTTGTTAGTAGCTGCAGGACCGTGAAATATTACTTTATATTCTTGATTGTAACTTCTGGGGAAGGAAGGGGTAAGGGGTTACTCACACTGCTGTGTCCTCTGTTTCTGCAGCCAATGTTAGGTAGTGTCCCTGGAGAGATGTGTAATCATACCTTTGCATATGTTGTTAGTAGCAGCAGAATTGTGAATCATCCAGAAGGATTATATCTCCTATCGAGGGGGTGCTCACACTGCTGTACCTTTTGATTTATATTCCAGAATTTTAACTTCTCAAAGTGCACTAGGGGTGTGTCCTCACACTGCTGTGCTCTCTGCAGCCAGAGTTAGGTATTGTCCCTTGAGAGCTGTGTAATCATACTGTTATATCTGTGCTTTTAGTAGCAACAGAACTGTGATAAATACATTTATTTGATTGTGTGCTGGGGGTGTGTTTATTTAGAAGCTCAGTGCAGAGAACTAAGCACAGCAGTGTGAGGACTCGCCTCCAGTGCTCTCTGAGATTCTACGATCCTGGACAATCTGCCAGCACTTTTGGTCATGCAGCACTGCAGTGTAAAGTGGCAACACTGTAGCGATTGTTAATTAATATCAATAGCAAATTTCAGGATTGCAGCTTCTATAAGAATATCCTCACACTGCTGTGCTCTTAGCCAGTGGTATTGAACTGCTCCACATCCCCACATCTCTGTCCTGAGTGTCTGTTGTAGTATTTAACAAGACACCTGCTAGAGATTTTTGCTTGGTGCATCTTGCCGTTCACTTCAGAGAACTAAGAGCACAGCTGTGTGAGGACACCCACCAGAAGCTACAATCCATGGATACAGATCCATATTTCAAGATCTTGTTGCTGTTAACAACATACACAGGTATGATTACACATCTCTCCAGGGATAATACTTAATCTTGGTGGAAGAGAGCTTAGAGCACAGCAGTGTGAGGACACACTCCAAGTCCAGCTACAATCCGGAATATTATGTTTTCACAGTACTTAAAAGTTATGGTTAGACATTCCTCCAGGGACAATACCTAACACTGGCGGGTGTCTGTGTGGTCACATCGGCTGACAGGTTCCCTTGTATACATTGCATTTCATGTGCATGATGCCTTATGTCAGCAGCAGTTATCCCTTTCTAATAACACTCTGGTGAGCCGGCACCCCTCGTACACAGGAACTCTGACTGCTTTTTTCATTCGCTCCTTTAAATAATTCACCCAAGGAAAAAGTTTTTGGCTTTAAAGGGAATTTATCATCAGAACCGTGTTTAATCCTATGGATCGCTAAACGCAGCTTACAGTAATGTCGGCTTCGGCTGGTAGGAAACAGGATTTCTAATCCTGCTGCATCTTCTAAGTGGAAATACTGCTTCTTCTTTAGCCATTTGTAGAGGTTTTCGGCTGTTTGACTATAAGGATGGTGCCAGAAGAGCAGACAGCGCCGGTAACACAGTAGTGGCCATCCTGAGTCATTGCAGGCACTGATATTGAATAACATGGGAGATGGTTCCTTTTGTGCCCCCACCCAGTGGTTGGATCAATCTGTTTCCAACTCTGTCCAAATTGTCAAGTGACTGATCAGCAGGGGTACCGGATGGTGTAACCCCACCAATCACCCAATCACCTATTAAAGGGCGTTGTCCAGGATTTTAAAAAACAGTCTGCTTTCTTCCATAAAAAGCTTCTGATTGTAGTATGTGGTATTACAATGTAGCTCCATTCACTTCTATACAGTCGTGCTGCAATACCAGCAGCAGCCATGGTCAGGTGTGGCGCTGTTTATGGAAGAAAGCAGCCGTGTTGTTAGAATCCTGGACAACCCCCTTTAAATGGAATAAAATATATATATATAGAAGGACTTGTAATAATAATAATAATTCTTTATTTATATAGCACACACAGATTACGCAGCGCTGCACAGAGTTTGCCAAATCCCAATGGAGCTCACAATCTAATCAACCTACCAGTATGTTTAGCAGTGTGGGAGGAAACCGGGGGACCCGGAGAGAACATACAAACTCTTTACAGATGTTGACCTGGGTGGGACTTGAACCCGGGACTCCACTTGTACTTCACCTTGTGCCCCCTAAATGTGACATGATAACATTGTGATCAGTGATGGTTATTGAGGAGCACTCTTCCCCCCTGCTGTCCCCTCCGTGCCCTCCTGTGCCCCCTGTATCTTCGTTGTATAGTATTCATTACCCCGGTGTGCCCCCTACCTGTGATATGATAACATTGTGATTAGTGATGGTTATTGAGGAGCACTCTGCCCCCCTGCTGCCCCCTCGGTGCCCCCTGTACCCTCAGTGTATAGTATCCATTACCCCGGTGTGTATCTCCTTGTGCCCCCTACCTGTGATATGATAACATTGTGATCAGTGATGGTTATTGAGGAGCACTCTGACCCCCGCTGCCCCCTCGGTGCCCCCCCTGTACCCTCATGTAGTATCCATTAATTACCCCGTGTGTATCTCCTTGTGCCCCCTACCTGTGATATGATAACATTGTGATCAGTGATGGTTATTGAGGAGCACTCTGACCCCCTGCTGCCCCCTCGGTGCCCCCTGTACCCTCAGTGTAGTATCCATTACCCCGGTGTGTATCTCCTTGTGCCCCCTACCTGTGATATGATAACATTGTGATCAGTGATGGTTATTGAGGAGCACTCTGACCCCCTGCTGCCCCCTCGGTGCCCCCTGTAACCCTCATATTCGCATTACCCCCGGTGTGTATCTCCTTGTGCCCCCTACCTGTGATATGATAACATTGTGATCAGTGATGGTTATGGAGCAACTCTGACCCCTGCTGCCCCCTCGGTGCCCCCCCTGTACCCTCATGTAGTATCCATTACCCCGTGTGTATCTCCTTTTGCCCCCTACCTGTGATATGATACTTGTGATCGTGATGGTTATTGAGAGCACTCTCTCTGACCCCTGCTGCCGCCCCCTCGGTGCCCCCTGTACCCTCAGTGTAGTATCCATTACCCCGGTGTGTATCTCCTTGTGCCCCCTACCTTGATATGATCATTATGATGTGATGGTTATTGAGGAAGCACTCTGACCCCCTGCCTGCCCCCACCCTCAGTGTAGTATCCATTACCCCGGTGTGTATCTCCTTGTGCCCCCTACCTGTGATATGATAACATTGTGATCAGTGATGGTTATTGAGGAGCACTCTGACCCCCTGCTGCCCCCTCGGTGCCCCCTGTACCTTCAGTGTAGTATCCATTACCCCGGTGTGTAGGTTGCTTGTTGCGTACACAGCGTTCCGTGCTGGAGTTCCCCCGGCAGAACAGGTGGGATGTATGGAACAGCTGGACCCGGATCCAGTTACAGGCTCCGCTCACATCACAGACGGTATTTGCAGGTTAACCCTCGCACTACTGAGATGTCACCCGCGTCCTCCTGAAATACGGGACATCTATAACCTGTCATCTTTTTTCTTTTTTCGTGAACCAAAGAATATAATTTTTTCCTTTCCATTTCAATATTATAAACTTGGTCAAACTATTTTATACGCAGCGCCAAAGCTGTGAACTATGTTTAACCCCATGATCACTGTAATACCGCAGAGCTCTCCATATCCATACATTGGTGTACCAGCTATGGTGAGATGAATAAGTGCCGCCATATACTTGGCTTATTACAGGAGCAGAGATCTTAGGAGAGAGGCCACAGACCGCAGTCAGTATGGATGTACTATAACTAGTATACATAGTATCTTCTCTTACATGGTGTCGGGATCCGGATTTGTGTACGTCTGCTGCCACCACGTGTCGTGTTGTAGCTACTGCAGCCGTTACAGTGTATCTGTATTACACGGCCACTATGTCACAGCAGTCAGCTATACCCATTATCTTCTGCTCACATCACCAAGACAAGGAGGGTGCGCCTGGGGTCAGTGATGGGCAGAGTATTGTGTCACTTATAGCAAAGGAATTCCCCTCAATGGGAATTATTATTATTATTATGCATTGTCCATGGCGTCATTATACAATATCATAAAACGTCACTCGAAAAGTAGGACGAGTCTACCCCCACCTCATGGGACTACTGACATGTTGTTGTGAAGCTCAGTAGGGGCATCTCGGACATGTAGCGCTATTTTTTACTTTTCCTTCAAAAAAGTACGGCTATTCTTTTTGCTAAATAGCGCTGTGCTGCACCCCGGGAGTTGCTGTAGCCACCAAAGCACCTGAATCCGCGCACGTTCAGGTTTTCAAATGCAGTTTTTGAAGCCAAAAGTAGGTGTGGATCATAATGGGTTGAGACAAATAACAGAAAGGTGCTGCTCCTCCTCCTACTTTTACTCCAAAAACTGCATCTGAAAAACTGTACTTCTGGTCTCACCCTCAGATTTAGATGTCCAAACCAGGAGTAGCACCTCTCAAATACTTATAATCTCATCATAATCTGCACCTGTTTTTGTCTACAAAACCGGAACGTGTAGATGCACCCATAATTGCACCGCACTTCCTTATACATCCCCCAATCCGTCTACTCACCCTACATAACACCTCCCTCCACACGAGACTCTGGGAGGAAAAGGCGCATCGGATTATAAGGCGCACCTGATTATAAGGATGAATGACCAGCAGGTGGCAGACCTGTGCACGCTTCAAGGCAGCTCTTGTCTGTAAGTACGGTTCATATATAAGGCGCACTGGACTATAAGGCGCACCTTTGATTTCTGAGAAAATCAAAGGATTATTTGTGCGCTTTATAGTCCGAAAAATACGGTATAAAACATCCCTTTTTCAGCAAAAGTAACAGTTGTATCTCTAAGCTGCCACCAACTCAACTACAAGATGTCAGTAGTTCCAGTAGCTCTGATATGATAGTAGACTCCCTTTAAGACTTT
Source organism: Engystomops pustulosus (assembly GCA_019512145.1). Classification (NCBI taxonomy): domain Eukaryota; kingdom Metazoa; phylum Chordata; class Amphibia; order Anura; family Leptodactylidae; genus Engystomops; species Engystomops pustulosus. Next base: position 1,757,827 of record CM033646.1, on the reverse strand, counting down.
GGTGTTTTCCAATTACCAATGAAGCCGCTCCTCATCCATTAGGTGACAGACCATGTGTAAACGTGTGCAAAATGCCTAAATCTCCAGCACCCGTGTCTCCTATGAAACACATGTCTCCTATGGAACATGCCTCCTATGAAACATGCCTCCTATGGAATGTATCTCCTATGGAACACATGTCTCCTATGGAATGTGTCTCCTATGGAACACATGTTTCCTATGGAATGTATCTCCTATGAAACATGTCTCCTATGGAACACATTTGTGAGAGAGATGACTGTGTTCCATAGGAGACATGTTCCATAGGAGATACATTCCATAGGGAGACACATTCCAAGGAGACATGTGTTCCATAGGAGATACATTCCATAGGAGACATGTGTTTCATAGGAGACAGTGTTCCATAGGAGACATGTGTCATAGGAGATACATTCCATAGGAGACACATTCCATAGGAGACATGTTCCATAGGAGATACATTCCATAGGGAGCCATGTCCAAGGAGATAAGTTCATGGAGACATTTGCCAAGGAGGACACATACCCCCATAGGGAGGACA